>JAGFMF010012177.1:3961975-3988584 GCA_019455555.1 Galemys pyrenaicus | reverse complement strand
CACTGGTGAGATGGTGATGGGGAATACATGGGGATTACAATTAATGGCAAGTATATGTAAATTTTAAAATATTTTAATAAAAAAAAAGTAAAAAAAAAATATGCTTCCTTAAATCAACTAACGTTTTTTAACATAGCTCTACCCTCACAACAGATCCACTGGTCGATGCATCCTTTCTCTTTCTAACGCACACTAAAAATAAAGTACAACTCAGATGAATAAACAGCACAATGGATGCACCTTGGTGCAACTTAGAGAAGGGACCCCTCATTTGGGGGACATGTGCCTGTTCTAGGGTATTTGACAAAGAGAGCACGGGTGGTTTCAGCCCTATGAGCCCCCTTCCTGGGACCCTTGTATAGGAGCACACCAGGCAAGTGTGTGCATCTGCCAGGCCTGACTCCTGGCGCTCTTGGGCAGTGCCCGTATGAGCTGCTGGCACTCAGGGGACACTACCTCTCGCTCCATAAACTGCAGGCAAAACCCAAAGTGGGACGGACATGTGACAGTCCACGGGGTGTGACTCCTGGAACCACTGTCAGGGATGTCAGGGGCCTGGCCACGCCAGGGGCTGGCCGGCAGGGCAGAAGGGAGCGCCAGGCTCCCTCCAGCTCCCAGCAGCTGGCCCCCACAGGGGTGGGGCAGGGATGGAGGTAGCCTAGGCAGGTGCTGAAAGAACGAGCTCTGAAGTCCGCATTGTCCACTCTGAGCCCAGCCCCCGGACGTCAGGGTGTGTGTGAGGAACACAGCCTCGCCTCTGAACCACGGCGCAGCCCCGATCCAGGCCCCACAGGAGCTCGTGTTCTGGACACGGGGTCAACTCCCTGTGCAGACCCCAAGCTGCTGTCATCTCTGTCAGCTTCCCGAGTGCGCACTGATAAGCAGCCTGAGTCTTTTGATGGCACGACCCTCTAAGAGGCTCCCAGACACAGCCAGGTGAATGAGGGGGCACCAGAGAGGCAGGTGGAAATGGAAAGGACCTGCTTGTTGCTTCCCTTGGCTCTTCTGTCTCTGGGTCTGCTCTGTGTGCCTTTCTCCCTCCAGCCCCTCCTCTTTTCTTTCTCACGCCCCTTCCCTTTGCCTTCGTCTGTTTTCCGCTCTTCTCTTCCTTTTCTGTTGCCCTCTCGAGTTCTCTGGGATGCCGAGGGTGGGAGCGGCCAGTGGGGTGCTGTCTGTGGTAACAGGGACCAGTGACTGCTAGAACTGCTCCCCCACCCAGGGCGAGCGTGGCAGCGATGAGACAGGCTCACCTCAAGCCTCGCCTGGATTTTCTGCATCCTCAGAATGGAGTCCTCCTTTGGGGCCTTTTGCAGAGAGGGGACTCCTGGACCCCAAGGGAGCAAGTGAAAGTGTGAGTGTCCCTGGTGGTCCCTAGTGGAGGGCAGAGCCCTGTGCCAAGACCTGGTACTTAAGAGCAACCCTGTGAGATGGGTCCCCTGATTACCCCAAGTTTTCAGATGAGGGGACTAAAAAGGATGGAGAGATGAAGTGACTGGCCTGAGGTCAGGCGGACAGCCTGGGGCTGACTTGGGATCTAGCTCCAGAAAACACACCTGTATTCTCCATGCTTCCCAGTCTCTCTCATCCCTCTTCTCCAAGCAGCAGGAAGAGATGGGGCAGAGAACTCTTCACCTCCCCAAAGACCACTCCCTTATCTGCTCACACCTAAACCTCCAGTGTTAGAGTCAGCGTTTTCTCCTCCATACCCATGGAAACTCCCCATTGCTGTTAAGTACCAGGTCTTGGCACAGGGCTCTGCCCTCCACTGGGGATCACCGGGGGCACTCACACTTTCACTTGCTCCCTTGGGGTCCAGGAGTCCCCTCTCTGCAAAAATCCCAAAAGGGACACTCCTGTTCTAAGGATGCAGAAAATCCAGGCGAGGCTTGAGGTGAGCCTGTCTCATCGCTGCCACGCTCGCCCTGGGTGGGGGAGCAATGGAAACGATAGGATGAACCTTAGTGTTCCCTGAATTTGTTAGATATTTTTTGACCAAAAGGAAATATAAGATTTGAAAACCTAGGTGGCTGGAGATCTGGGATGCAGAGGGAGCAATGGGGATCGGGGGTTCGCATACTGGAGTTTGTACCAGAAACTCCTAGAGGGTTTGTTAAAGCAAGAGCTGAGTTCTGTTTGTCTTACCCTCCCCCAACCCTGAGTCTGGAGTTTGGGGGTCAGCATGCAGGGATGGAGTTCAGGAATTCGCATTTCTGGCTTACTCCCAGGTGGCTATACTGCAGCTAACTTGGGAACCTCTCTTGGAAAACCATTGCCTTGAAGGGAGGGGAAGCTGGGTTACCAAAGGTAGACACTTCGGTCTTCACTGGGGGCTGAGCACAGACAGGGGAAGTTGGGGGTTCCTGCAGGAGCCAGTTGGTGGTTGCACAGCCCCCTCCTTTGTGCAAGGCGCCCTGGGCATGTGGGCCCAGCTGTGATGAATAGCGCTCATTTAAGCGGGGCTGCACAGAGTGGAAAGCGCCCCTGCACAGATCTATCGGGTTTTTATTAACCGTTTTACTGTCACAGTTTCAAAATCAATCAAAGAGTGTTGGCCTCTGGAGACTCGCTGGGTTTTGAGGGCCGGGTTTCTGGTCTGAATGTAGCTCAGGCTGGCTGGGCCAGCGGGGGGCCTCGGGGGTGTCACTGTCTTTCTTCCACTCCGTGAATGGCAGTTTTGTCCTCTCTCTGAACCAAAGCCTCAACCCAGACCAGAGCTAAGTGTGCATGTTTGCTGAGCCTTGAACCAAAGCCATGCAGGACTTTCTCTCGTGAGCCTCTTACCAAGCCTACATTCAAAACAGCCCAGCGAGGAGAATAAAAGACCCTGCACAAACCAGTTTGAATTGGAAGGGGACCTGTAATTCCCTGAAACGCTAAACTAAAACAAACCTGGAACATCAAAAGCCTTTGACATGACATGAGTCAATATTTCGGTTGGTCTGACTCCCTGACTTGACATAAGCTGAGCTCCAGGTTTGGAGAAGTGGTGCGCTGGACCCCCACGGAGAACAGGGTGCCTGCATGGACCCTGCCCTCCCTGGCAGCCCTCCCGCGGGAGGGAGGCTGCACTCCCGTCCTCACATCTGCCCAGCGCTGGCCAGCAGCTCACTAGTGGGGCCCAGCCTCTTGGATCCAGCTTCTGGAGTGACCCTGATAGACACCCCACCTCCTCCAGCCGAGGACAGGAGGAAGCCCCCTCCAAAGTATGGGGGCAGAGTGCAAGGACCAGGGGGATCTTCACAAATCTGCAGAGGTGACAGTCTTGCCAAAGAAGGTGTGAAAAAAGGAACATTCTGAGAAAAGGGGAAGTTCAAGACAAAACGTGTGACTTCTGAGGCCTTGTGCCCAGCCTGGGCCACCTGACTCTGCTGCTGCCCTTTCTTGATCCTTGAACTTCACCAAACACGTCCCACTGGCTGGAGACACATCTGCCTGAGCCCTGCTTGGCCAGGTGCAGTCGGCCTCCTCCCTCCCTCTCTCCCCCTCCCCTGGCCCCTCCTCTCTCTCTCCCCTTCTCTCTCTTGTCTCTCCTCTCAGAATTCCTTTCACCTGCACCTGTCCCTGTACCCACCTGCAAAGGCCCGCTCAGAGGTGGGATGACCACCTTCCCTTTTGACAGAGTGCTACTAGGGAATTTGACTCAGCCACAATAGGGAGGATGCCCTGACACCTGCCACAACACAGTGGCGCCTCCAACGCCTCGTGCTGGAAAGCCACACACAAAAGGCCACGTCATGTGGCTCCACCTAAGGGAGGTCTGTGACAGGCAGGTCCACAGAGAGAAAGCAGGTGAGCGGGGCAGGGGCCGGCGGCAGACAGAACGGGGAGTGCCAGCCTGGTGGCATGGGGGTTCCTCTGGGGCTGAGGCATGTTCTGGAACCAGGTGGAGGCGATGGCTGTGAGCACTGAGACTGTCCCTCTGCCTCTGACTTGTGCGCTTTAAGAAGACTACTTTTATGCTACGTGACTCTTTCCTGAACTCAAACAAAAAGTACTGGCAGGTGCCCTTCCTCCCGCCCTTTCATGTTATCAAGGTGCCTGCCATGCTCTGTCCCAGCAGCTTCTTGGACTTAGGCTCAAAGTGAGTGGGATGTCAGCTGCTGAGCCCAGAAGACCCTGAGTTTGTGGGGGCCTGGGAGGTTGGTGAGTATAGGGTAAGTGCAGAGTGATCAGGCTTTTCTGCCCTCCCGCCATTGGTGTCGACGATGGACACCTGCGGTCCTGCACGTGCCTACCTCAAGGAGGGTGTGGGCATGTGCAGGTGGGCGCACCTGGGCTGGGGCACGGGCGTATAAGGGCAGCGTCACGAGGACGCCAGCAGGAGTGAGCAGAGAGAACAGAAGCAGAGAGGTGAGAGAGACAGAAAGGCAGAAGCGGCCCAAAGAGTAAAGATTTGTCGGGGGCTAGGAGGCCTGCCAGCCCCCTGGCTCCCCAGCCCCCTGCCTGCCGTGTACCTGGGCGCCTCTACTATAAAGAGCAACGAAGCCCTAAAAAAGCCACGGAGGGCTCCAGGACTCCTCCTTGCCCCGTCTGCTGGATCATGGAGAGCCTGCCCCGTGTCCTCCTGGCGCTGCAGAGAGGCCCAGGGGACGTCCTCTGGTCTCGTGGATAAAGGTACGGCTTGGAAGGCCCCGCGAGCTGACCCTGAAGGAAAGAGAGATGACAATATTTGAGTGGAAGGAGAAGGCGGCAAGGGGGGCACCCCCGGACTGAGGAAAGAAGGACAGCTGGATGAACCTCTGTGCCGATCCCATCGTTGTGGCAGGAAGGGCACAGGGCAAGTTCTCGATGATTCCGGCAGATGGGGTAAGGAGGAGTCCTGGAGCCCTCGGTGGCTTTTTATGTTTTTATTATCAGAGGCGACCAGGTACACGGCAAGCAGGGGGGTCAGGAGGCTGGCAGGCGCCTCTGGGCACTCTGGCCTCTGTCGCTCTGCGTCTACTGCTGCTGTTGCTGCTTCTCTTGTCTTCTACTGCTGTTCTGCTGGTGTCCTCGTGACACCACCCTTATTCGCCCCGCATCTCAGCCCAGGTGCGCCCACTTGCGCATGCCCACTCAGGCACGCGTGCAGGACCGCAGGTGTCCATCACATCACTGGCAGGAGGGCGGAAAAGCCTGATCACTCTTCTCTGACCCTGCACCATCCCAACTAGGCTCTTCACGAGCTGGCCTCGTTCACCAGTGTGCCGGAGGCCGTGGTGTGTGATGGCTCACGTGGGCCCCCGTTCAGGAGCAGGAGGCCAGCCTGCAAGGGCTCCAGTGGTCACACAGCCGGTGACTGGCACTCTGCACGCTCTGGACCCCCGAGGAAGGGACCCTTGGAAACGAGGCTGCCCTGGGTCTGGTAGCCCTGCGAGCTCTGCCTTCCCATCCCCGGCTCCTGGCCTCAGTTCAATGCTGGCTCTGCACCAGCCCATCCTCTCGCTATGATGTGGTCCTTGGTTCTCCCTGGCCTGCCCGCATACCAAAACCCAGCTTTTCCCGACTACTCCCTGGACTTGGGTGTGAGGAGGCCCCATGTTGGTGGTGGTGCAGAGGCAGGGCTGCACACCCCAGCACTGCCAGGCCCTTTGATTCCCTTTGCCCAGCACAGGTGGTGGGGCCTGAGCCCTGGCAGGGCCTCCAGAAGAGCCGAGCAGTTTCTCCTAGACCTGTGTAGTGCCAGGAAAGCAGCACAGGGCAGGTTCTCGATGATTTGGGCAGACGGGGGTAAAGGAAGGAGTCCTGGAGCCCTCGATGGCTTTTATGCTTTTTATTGTCAGAGGTGGCCAGGTACATGGCAGGCAGGGGTGCCAGAGGGCCAGGAGACTGGCAGGCCTCCCAGCCCCCGGCACATCTCACCCTCTGGGCTGCTTCTACTGCTGGCATCCTGCTCCTCCTGCTTCTGCTCTTGCTGGGCTTCTCATGATGCCACCTTTCTGGGCCCATGTCCAAACCCAGGTGTGCCCAATTGAGCATGCCCACCTAGGCATGCGTGCAGCACGGCAGGTGTCCATCATTATACCAATGGCAGGAGGGCAGAAAAGCCTGAGACGTCTCTCTGACCCTACAGCCTGTATTGAGCAAACGTGAGTCAGGTGGCTGCCTGTGGCAGGGCCTGTGCCAGGCCCTAAGGAGACAGCAGCGCCTTCCAGCGCGAGACAAACGGTAAAGAGGAAGGAACAGGCCGTGCAAACCTGTGTCAGGTGGTGACAAGGGCCATGAAGAATCAAGCAGGGAGGGGGAGAGGGGAAGGAAAACACAGCTCACAGGGGTGGTCTTTGTGCAGGGACCTGAATAAAACTCAGGGAAAGAGCATTCCAGACAGATGGAACAGCAGGTGTGGGGGCTCTGAGTAGCTGATGAACTAAGAGGTTTTGAGTTATATCAAGGAGGCCTAAGAGGCAGGTAGTTTGCCATGGGTTGGGGTGTGTGTACAGGAGTTAGGAAAGACGGGCGGGACTACAAGATGGACTGGAGGAAAAGGCCTATAGGAAGGACCCGAGTGGTGGAAACTGGGACGTGGCGTTGACCCGTTGGCTACTAGCTGACTTGGAGAGCAGCAGCAGCTGCGAGGATAACACGCAGGGCCGAGGGGAGAAGCAGGGCATGGCAGAAGTCCCAGCAGTCATTGCTTCAGCCCTCTGGGTCCGGGAGGGTTTGCAGCCCCTGGGTCCATGAACGAGGCGATGGCATGGAGCAGGCAGAGCGCACTCTGAAGCCAGCCTGCTGGTCCAAGCCCTGCTGTTGCTTCTAGCTGTGTGACCTTGAGCGAGTCTCTGAAGTCCTTTGCATCTGTTTCCCCATCTGCAAAGTTGGGAAAATAATCATTTTTCATAATTATTAGGAAACAACATCCTAAGATTATTGTGAGAATGAATGTGTGTTAGCTGTTATTATCACCTAGGAATGTGCAAAGCCTCCTGCAGGAGAATGATGAGCTACAAGTGGCTCTACCAACAGCCTTCTCCTCTCCCCCTGCCTGGGTCTCTGGAGACTGCGGGGACTCATTAACATATTTGAGCCCCCACCCCCAGCTCTAACACCAGAATAATTGGCACCGATATCCCCAGGACACAAAAGAAAAGCAGAAGATGAAATACTTAGGCTGTGCTGGGAGAGAGCAGATTGGTTGCTACATTTAATCTTTCCAATAACCCACAGAGAGAAATTTGTCCTTTTCCTAGACGAGGACTAATGTTTTTCTCTTTTTCTTTTGTCATATTAGGATTATGCATTTACCTATTGGATAAATAAATTGGAAGATAAATTCCATTTTATTTTTAATTTTGGGCAAAGTTTATCACTCGTGGATCTGTGTTACATGGCCCCTGAGATGGTGGCCTTCCAAATGGTCAGTGTTTCAAAGCACAGACTGAGGAAATAAAGCTACGTTCCTAGCCCAAGACTAAGGCAGACCCGTTCAATGATGCTGTCCCTTGTTCCAAGATCAATGGAACTTGACCTGGAGTGTTCCCGAGGTTGTCCCCCCCTTACCACTGGAGTATGGGGAAAATGTAGCTGACCCCTAGTGACCAGCTGGAGATGCATGGTTGCCATAGAGCCCACTCCTGTTTCTCAAAGCCATGGAGGCACATGGTTATCAGGTACAAACCTAAAAGGACAAGGTCAGAGCCAGGAAGCAGAGACCATAGCCACAGCAAGGTTGAGATGGAAGGAAAAAAGAAGCACCTGCAGGCCAGACACTGAGCTAGACAAGCCCATGTGTTGCCAATGGTGGAGAGAGGCAGAACAGCCAACAGAAGATGGGTCCAAGTGGAGCATAGACCATAAACCCGTCAGGTGTTCCAAAGCTCAAGGGCCAGACCTAACCCAAATGGGTTGAAGAACAGACCCATTTCCATCCACGGGGAGGTCACAGGCCTGCTGTCAAGGCTCTCCTTGGCCTGGAACTCATCAGCATGCACGCAGGTACTGGCAGCTGGGTGGAGGCAGACAAGGAAAGCAGGATTGTCCCAGCGCGGGGATGGACAGTGAGATCCAAGGTGGAAACCATCACCTCTCACCTTAGTAGTGACCAGGAACTTGACCGATGTCACAGCTGGTTCATGGCAGAGCCAGCCTCAGGACAGAGTCCTCCCCTCCCTGTGCTGACCAGCTCAGGCTGCACATGGGCCTGGAAGACCAGGGCCCGTGTGGACTCCAGCAGGATAGAGGGTAGCAGGGATGAGTGCTAGCTTTGCCTCTCGGCTTCAGAAAAATCAACTGCCTAAGAGCAGGAGGTGGGAGGATGTGGCACGTAGCTGGTCTGGCATAAAAGCTCTGGGGGTCTGTGGGCCAGCTGATCAGCAGAAGTTGCAGTACGACATAGCCGCTAAGCAGGGCTGCCCGGCTCTGCCACGGACGTCCGGACAGAGGCGGCACATCCAGACACACGGAGTGACAGCCCCACTTTCTTCTGTGCTGCCTGGCCCCTTTCTGAGATCTGCTTATTTCGAGGTGTCACAGGTTGAAAAGCGTATCAAGGTTTGAAGACTATTGAGAGGAGAACAGCTGAACTGGTAGAGGGTGTGGGGGAACTGTCAGAGACCTTATTAAAGAAGCTGAAGATCTTCAACTGGAAAAGGGGAGAAAAAGAAGGGGTACAAACAGGGCCTTCCATATGCAAGGGGTGTGTCACAAGGTAAAGGAGAGCTTGTCTAGGGCGGTCAGTTGCAGAGGGCGGGACCAAGGCCGCAGTTTACCAACTATGTCTACCAACTATGTCCCATGCAGGGGCGGGAGGTTAGAGCCATCGAGAAAGGGCCTAGAGGCAAATGCAAGTAGAAAATGCATCGACTGTGACTCCCCCTGCTAGCCACCTCCTGGACATTCAAAGTACTTCTTTGCATTTTTATAAATACACACCTCACATGGGACCGAACCCAAGGTACAAAAGAGCGTGTCTTTGCTCACATCCCCAGAAAGCAGACCTGCGGCAGAAGACTGCTACACTCGTAATAAGGAAAGGCAACCCCAGGAGAAGGCTGGGGAGGAAGGGTCAGAGAACCTAGAAGAGGAGGTGCTACTGGATCCCCAGGAGCATCCCCTGAGAAGCCGTGTTAAGTGCTGTCTCCGGAGGCAAGCGAGAAGTGATTCACCCAGTCCTCCCACAAATGGTGGAAGATTTGCTCCAGGGAGGTAAATGTCCCTCTGTGGCTAGGTTGGGCATGCCCAATCTAGTGGTCCCAGGTGGAAATGTCAGCAGGGATGCCCTCCAAGGGTTGGGGGGCAGGAGCAGCAGCACGAGCACGAGGTAGCACTTCTGTGGGATGGGCTGCTGGAAGCTGGACCACAAGATGGTCAAGGCAGAAAGGATCTCAGGGGCCTGGGACAGAGCGCTGTAGGCAGAGGCCCCTCTGTCTCCTTCTTCCACCCAGGGCAATGTTCTCCTGTAAAGCCTCCAAGATGGAGCCGGTGCGTGGGCAAGTGCAGTGCGTTGGTATGTGTGCTGAAGGAATCACACACACACTGTCCCATAGGAATGGGCTGCGTACTCTGGCTCTTAACCCAGGCCATGAAAGGAGAAACCAGGTGGTACTCAAGGAGCCCGGGCACTTTATTTCACATTCATATAAATATGGACCCAGACATGGACCTTTCCAGAAAGTCTGGGCCCAGAACAAAGGCTGGGAGCTCCTTTTATACTTCACTACTTCTACATTTGCTACATGGGTAAAATATATATATATGTATATACACAAAGCCATATTATTGAAGGTTAGTTCCCAGAGGAAAAGGGGAGGTTTCAGGGAGATAATTTTCCAAGGACACTGACCAGCCTGACTGTTAGCTGACCCTTTGAAATGCAGCTGTTTCAGAGTGCTGAGACTGGGCCACGAATCTCGTTAACTGAACCTGCATTGGTGTGTTAATTGCACTTAGGCTAAACTCTGTGACTGGGGAGGCATCTCCAGTCCATTGTCCGGCAATATTTCTTCCACAACGTGACAATATATTTTGGAGATCTTTATGGATGGGCCTGTAGAACAGGCCTGGCCACTTGAATGGCTGCATTGCACGCCATCCTGTTGATCTTCCAGGATCCATTTCGCTAGACCCCTGCTAATGGACAATTAGGATACTGCTAATCCTCTGCTACTGAGGTCAGTGAGGCAGTGAATAGCATTGTCTCTAGGTCTTTTTGCAGCTCTGGGAGCTCAGCTAGAAGGGTATGTCCATCCCTCATCGTTCCCCCGCTACCGGCAGGGACCTGGCCTGGCCGAGGGAAGCCACCGGCTGTCCAGAGCCCATCCGTGCTCTGTGACACGGCGCTTCACTGCACTTGCCTGGATCCAACGTCCAAGCCCCAGGATGCTGAGCCCCTCAGCTCCAGGCTACCAGTCCTGTCTGCCCCCTCTGGCTTGTGCACTGTGCTCCTGGGACCCATGCTCTAGCTCTCTGGTGACCTGGGGTGGCAGGTGTATGCCCTTCCCCTTCGGGGTCCTGGAGCCTGGCGGGCTGTGTGCTGAGGGCTTGCCGAGGGTCCTCTCCAGTAGTTCACAGCAACCTCTCCAGTAGCTGCAGCTTTAAAGGTTGCTCTGGGCAAGCAGCAAGCAAACCTCTGCAGGGGCTGTAGACTGCCATCCTCTCCGGCCTGGAGACAGGAACCGAGGCAGACGGAATAAGGCCACCACCTCTGAGTGGTGGAGGCAAGATTTGAACTCTAGAGTCAGGGCCCGCCCCAGCCTGGTGTTACTCACCTGACCAGATGGATGAGCCAGGAGGCGCATGGGGCAGATGCCACACACACAGAGACCGTCGCCTGGGGACAGGCCATGAGCCCAAGAAGCACTATAGAGAGGCTTCTGTAGTGCTGTGGGGACAGACTGCAGAGAGTTGGGGGGGACCCCAGGCCATCCTCTAACCTTTCCCTACAACCACCGCCTGCTGCAGTCAAGGCCAGGCCCCAGGGCATTTGAGACTGAGGGGGTGGTGGGGAATAGCTCCCCCACGCACACCCCCACCCCCGTTCTGGTTTGCAGCTTTAAAGGTTGCTCTGGGCAAGCAGCAAGCAAACAGCTGTGACTCCAGTCCCCAAGCTCCCCACCCCTGTTACCTGTGTCAACACTTTTATTTTTAAAGCAGCAGAGCCAAAGTGGGGGCTGGGGGTGGGTGGTGGGTAGCAGGGAGCCTGGGCGCTTATCAGCGCTGGGGTCCTTGCATATGTAACACCATCATATAATTAACAGTGAAGATCATTTACATTGTCGCTTAGCTAATTTTCATAATGTTTTCTTTATTATCAGAGGAAGAAATTAACCCAAGAATTTATTTACATAGCAGCCTCAAACAGTAACAGCTTGCTAATTGCCTGTTAGGTGATTAATAAGCTTACAGCAGATGCTAATGCGTCGTGGGCTCCCCGTTTCAAAGGTGCTCTTGCCGCACGCTTGTGTTTTTGGCAGCTTAATTAGTGCAATAATTATGTACTTGTTGCTCCTTCTTTCGAGCAAATACTGTCAAATGCTTAAAAGATTAAAGTGAATTATATCCTGAGAACTCACTGCGCTTGAGGATGCCCATTCTTGCTAACTTCTCTGCTAGTTCAGAAATAGAAGAGGATCAGCGAGAGGGGATCTAACTTGTCTTCAGGGATCAGGGAGATCGATGGTCCTGAATGGGTTGGGTCTAGCCCTGCCTCTGCCCCTCCCTAACCAACTGAGAGACCTTGAGCCCTGCTTAGTTTCCTGTCTCTAAGAGGAGGCTGAATCACTGGCATGAGGATGGAGGAGGGGATGAGCGTCAGCGCAATGCAAGCGCCACAGAGACCTAGCACAGCCTTGGGTCTTGGGTCTTGACTGAACTGGGTCAATGCTAAAAAGACATCTTTGAGCTCCTCAGAGAACCTGTCCCTGAAGGCCCAGAGGTCACTAGGGATTTGGTTAGGTGTGAGACCAGCAGGATGGATATGTGAAAGGAAGGTATTCTTGTCCGTCAGCTACACGAACTGAAGTGTTTAGTGCTAAAGTGACATGTTTGTGATTTGCTTTAAAACACTCCAGTCCCCTCCTAAAAAGAATGGGTCTGTAGAAGAAATAGAATTACAAATTGGGATCAACACTGAGGCCGGAGGATGGGGAGCCGGGGCTCCAGACAACTGTTTTTCCCACTTTGTGGATGTTGCAAAGTGTGTGCGATAGAAAAGTCGGAGCTCTTCTGGGTGTTAGAACCCAGCTGCGTCTGCCTGCGGTGGTTCTGTCCCTTGCTAGCTGTGTGGCCTTGGGCATGAACCGGCGTCTTTCTGTTCCTCAGTTTCTCCATCCCTGCTATGATATGAGGCTACCCTAGGCTCATACCAAGACAACATATAGTTTGAGCTGAATGCCAGGTGCATGGAAAGCTTTGTCTTATCATCCTGGTGGTTACTACTGATGCTATTTTGCTGCCACCCTGCTCTTGTCGGTCCAGAGCAGGCCTCGCACCTGCATCCCTGACACCCCTAGAATGGGGTCACAAAGCTTGGTCTTCTGCTGAAGTGCCCTCCTCCTACCTATCCCACATCAGGCTGGCTGCCCAGGAGCCCCTGCCCTAAGTAGCGGGTGGCTGAACTTGCCCTGAGGCATTGTGTGAATCTCCCCTGAGGCCTGTTGTTCAACTCCTGGGGATCTGCTTTCTGACCCTTTAGCCCTGCCCACCCCCAGCACCTGGGCCAGCTGGCCCTCTCCTGCAGATGAGGCTCCTGTACATCCAGGTCCTGGTCTCTGAGGTCTTGGGTCTTGATTGAACTAGGTCAATTGTAAAAAGACATCTCGCTGTGGAACATGCCCGGGTCTGACGATCATATCCAGGCCACCAACCCCCTCCTGTCTGGCTTGAGTCTGGTTCTCAGTAGCATGAAGAGTTGGATCCACTCTCAATGCAGCATTAATTCCATCACAGTCCCCAAATCTAGAGCAGACCTTGACCCCTGAGTAGAAGCTCAGTAAAGATTTGGATATTGACAGAATGAAAGAAGAAACCAGTGAGTGATGCCACCCCCCTCTCTCCCTGGTCTAGGATACATTCTCCTGATGCCCTCACCCACCCCCCCAAATCCTGCTTTGCTGAGCTACCATGGGCGATAAGTCCAGTCTCAATGGTGGATTTAATCACAGCATCACACTCACTTCCATCTAGTCAACCCCTGGGCATTCACTCTGACAAAACAAGCTTGTTGTGCAGAAGAAGCAAGGTTTTGCAAGGTGTGGGCAAAGCAGGCATTGCCCTCATCACATTAGGTAAAGGTGAACCAGGGTATCTCCTCACCACTCTTCAATCACCTGGGTTGAATTCAGCCTCCCAGGGATTTTTGTTAAGTCTCCAGGGGACCTCCTCCAAGGTTATTCTCCCTCCTCTCCAATCCAACCTCTCTTCCAAGACTCACCTCCTCCTGGAAGCCTACAGTGATACGCCGGTAGTTACACAAGTCATCCCTGTTTATGTCCCGCTCCTGGGCCTAGAAATGTGAGCAGTTGTCGTGGATTTGGGTCCCCTGAGTGAAATCACACAGTTCTGCACATAAAGTCAGTGGGTGCAGGCACTACTCTTTCCTTCATCTACTGAGATCCACACAGCCCGGTGTTGAACAGAGAGCTCCACTGTCCAAGAAGGTTCATTAAGTCATGTCGGCCCCAGCAAGTTCTGCTTCTGGTCATACCTGGTCCATGGTTCTTTCCCCTATGTTAGGCTGACTCAGAACAGCACTGACCACCAAATCAGAATAAAGGAAGCCTCAACCATGGAACTTCAGGAGCTTGGGTGGAGCCAGATGGAGCTAGGTAGTGAGGGATTTCAGGGATATGGAATATTTGGTGCTAAAATTGGAAAAATTCCATGAAAGTCACAATTTATTCATTACTCTTTAATGTTGGTTATATATTAAGTTCTAGGACCTTGTCTGGCCCCTCTCCTGCCTGCCTAGCTGTGGTGGAGTGAATCACAGGTATAGAACACCTGTGCAATCTAGTGAAATTCCAGGATCTTTGTTGGAATCACAAGAAAGCAAGACTCTTTGCTGCTAGATCAAGATAACTTGTAGTCATCCTGCCACCATGAGGAAAGAGCCTCTGAAAGTGAAGTCAATTTAAAAAAAGCAGAGGAGGAGCATTATTTAATGCTTCTGGATCCAGCTTTGCCTGAAGTCAACAATCCTTGGATTTTTCAATTACATGAATCAATAAATTCCCCTTTCTGCATAAGTCATATTTTGGGGTGGGGTTTTCTAGTATACAATAGAAATCTTCTCATTTGACATAAAGTGTTCATAAATTTTGAGATGGATTGTCCCTTTTTGGGTGAGAGAGCTCCATGGGTAGTCAGAGAAGTGAGAGGAGCAGGCATCCTAGTTGCAGAATTGGGAGGGGGAGGATATGAGCCAAGTTGTGCTGGTCGGAAAGAGCAAGGAACAAAGAGAGGTCCCGGCAGAGATGAGCAGGCTGACCCTTCAGCATCCAGAAAGAAGCTTCCAGAGCACTGGGCCCAATGGGAAGGGGGGCATCTTGCCACCCGATCAAAAAGCACTTTGCCTTCGAGGTCCCCTTTCCCAGAAGAGGTCACCCCTGTTGCCAGAGGTTCCCAGAGACTGCTGGCCCCTTAGATTCAGACTTCCTGCCCAGACAGGGCAGCTGGGATGAGGTCATGCCTGGGGAGAGTCTTTTATCCTCTTGCTAAGCTTCTTCTTTCAGTAGCAATTGCTGTCTTGCTTAATCTCAGAATTATCTGATTGTCACAGTTGAGTTTTCCACATTAGGCAGCGAGCCAACAAGTTACTTAACCTATAATTGCCCTTTAATGAAGCTCATCTTCAAAACTGAATTGTCAAAGGGAAACTTGTAAACATCCAGTGAGGTCCAAGACCAAGCTGGCCCCAGACGTCGCAGTCGGGCCCTTAACTCCTCTCTGGCGTCAGCCACATTTGTCTGAGTTACTGGGGCTTTATCGCCGGCTGCCACCCAGAGTAGAGAGGAGTCTGGTGCTTGCAAAAGTTGCCAGAAGCAGGTCAAGTCTGCTAAAAACAAAGAGGCTTGGTTTGGTTCTCCTCATTCCCCTTTGCCAAGTGCCCCTCCTCCCCAGTGCTGTAGGAGATGGGAAAGTCACGGCCAACTTTATGCCTTGAACTTCGCCAAATCCAAGCCATGGTCTCATTAGAGAAGCCACATGATGGCAACCATCTAGTCCAAACGCTGGAAAGAGCAGGTGAGGGAGGCTGACATCCAAGAGGATTTCCTGCTCTGGCAGCTGTCGGGGCTGGGTCTGCAGCCGCGCAGTCAGGCCCGCCCTCGGGAACTTCCAATTGCACGTCAGGATGTCAGAGAGCTTTCATCATGTCAGAGAGCTTTCATCATGACAAGGACGCGCTGCTTTTAGCACTTTCCTAGCTATTCAGGGCAAACCAGGACAAGGGGAAACACATTTTCAGAACACCTACTATGTGTCAGGTATCATGTTAGGAACTTTATATTTTATCTCATTTGATTATCAGAGCAATTCTTGGAACTCAGTCACGTTGTCTTTATTTTGTAGATAAGCCGTGTGAAGCCCAGAAAGGTTCACGATTTGATCAATATCACATAGTGTGTAGGTGCAAGAGTCCGGACTTGAACTTGGGTTTGTGTAATGTCAAGTTTGGTCAGTGCTTCTTGGTGACTCCTTTATCAATATTATGTAGCCCTGTAGCCAGTGAGGGTACAGATGAGAATGGCAGTGGGTTCATGAATAAAATAGTAGGCATCTGGGATTTTCCTCAGAATCACAGCAGAGTGTGGTGTGGAGGCAGACAGGAGCACAGCAGAAGAGACTGGCTGTGGAGTGATGGCTGCTATGCTGGGTGAGGGGTGCTTATGGGTTCATTAAATGATTTTACCTAATTTTGTCAATATTTGAAATTTGGCTGTATTGGAAATTTTCATTACAAAAATATTTTGAAAAATATAGTACCAGGGCCTCCCTGGTGGTGCAGTGGGTTAAGCAGCACACTATGAAGCAAACTGCAGCCACTGCTGCATGAGTTCAATCCCTGCTGCCGGCTAGGGAGGGGACCCACATGGCTCGGCAGATCTCTCCTGCCTTGCCTGCTGCTGCCCTCAGCAGTGTGTTTCTGTCAGTCTGCCTGTTCTGCTCCCCGCTCTGTCTCTGGTGAATCCTCTCACCAACCACGACTCTGGCCTGTACCCCCAGCTCTTGTATATGTAAATGAATAAATCTTTAAAAAAATATATATAGTACCAGGGGCCTATATGCAAGGGGCTAAGCACTGCACTATGAAGTATCTGTAGCCACTGCAGCACGAGTTCAATCCCTGGCCAGGGAGGGGACCCACATGGCACAGCAGACCTCTCCTGCTGCACCCACTGCTCCCCTCAGCAGTGTATTTCCATCAGTCTGCCTGTTCTATTCCTCACTCTCTCTGGTGAATCTTCCCCCACACACATCTCTGACCTGTACCCCAGTTTTTGTATGCATAAACAAATCTTTAAAAATATCTATAGCACCGTCTCCAGAAGTCAGTGCACCAAATACCCTGTGCACGTACCTGTAACTGCCCTGCCCCACCACATCACATTAGTTTACCTTTGAAATTGTCTGTGTCCCTCCATGGCCATGAACTCCACAAGGATAATGGGATCAATTTTTATGGAATGAATAAATGAAAAATGTACAGTAGGCACTCAATAAATATTTGTTAAATGAATGAAAAATGTGAAGAACTGGGCTGAGTTTTGATAAGCAAAAGGTCACAGAGAGGGTATGTCAGGTGGGGGCCAGCTTTGGCAGCGTTGCCACCAGCAATAGGTCAGTTGAGTTCAGAGGTGAGTGAGGGGGAAATCTGGCCACAGCCAGAGATAACACGCCGCCCATGGGAGCCGGCGTGGCCACTTTCTAATAACTTATATTTCACAGACACAGCCCTGACAACATTTTTTTTTCTTATCACACAGCAGGGTCAATCCCCTGCCGGGGCTGTGAAAAGTGAGGCTCTCAATTTCAGTCTCAGCTCATTAATTGAAGAAAGTTGGCCAGCGTGTGCTGGTGGAAGGCCGCTCCAAATGGATGTCGACACATTTCTGAGGACTCGAAGGAAACAAAAGAAATCAATTAAGGGGACAGCCTGGAGTTCCAGTTGGGAATCTGAATCCTACTGCTTTTCCTAAAAGTCCCCAGGAAAAGACAAGAAGACTTCCTTCTCCACGCCACCCCTAGACTGAGGGCCATGTGCAAGCCGGACTGAGCAGGCAAGGACAGGGGCCCGGGGTAGTTTAAGATCAGGCTGCCCGGGCAGGGCTGGGCCCGTGTCCTGAGGCTCCACAGGCTACATGGTGTCTGGGCCGCTGCCAGCCCTCCTGATGAAAACCAAACTCCTCTCCTGGCTCAGGCTGAGGCCCAAAGGAGACCTGGAAGCTTAGGGTAGCTTCAAAGGCCTCTCTTGCACAGATGGGCTTACTCCACCGAAGCACAAGCACACTGATGACACCGTACAGGCAGGCGGTTTTTACAGTCGACCAAGAGCTTCTGCTTACTTGATCCCATCTCACCTCCCAACAATTCTGGGAGAGAGGGAGAAATGCAGAGTAGGGTCAGAAGCCGAACTCAAGGGAAAGGCCCAATATTCCAACATGGCTCAGCAAGGACTTGGTGGAACCAGCATGCGTTCCTCTAGTTTGGGGACTCAGTACTTGGGTCAGGTGAGAACCCTTCCTCAGGGCCTGCCTGACCTGGGTTATCATGGACACCCAAATGTGGTGAAAAGGATCTTTGTATGATCCTGGTACCTCCTAGAAACACTGATGACTCCTCTTGTCTCGTGGAAATATCATCGATATTTCCACCTTCCAGGCCTCTCTCAATTTTTCAAGTTATTTTGTGTCTCTGGAATTTTAATCAGCCTAGGAGGACTGAAGCCAGAGGTTTCCCTTAGGAGAGACAAAATGAACGTAAATGTGTCTGCTGTAGTGATGCCTTTTGTCAGAGCACTTTGAATTTCTCAAAGGGCCTTCGTGTTTGTAATTTCCAACAAGCAGCAACTCTGTGTGAAGTGTGGGGTGATAAGGATTCCCCTCTTCCTTAAGTGGAGGGCTTTTATCTTGTCCAACATCTTGCTTTCTGCCCTTTCACTTTCTGAAATTTGAAAAACCCTAAGTCGATCTTTATCCTTCATTAAAACAAGTATCTTGGAGAGGATGGCTGGGAGGAATTCTTACTCCTGTGTTTAAGAAATGGATTTTATTACCTGGCGGTAATTATTACAAATGTTTAAACACATAATTGCTTCTTTTGTTCTTTATCACTGTTTCTAAAAATGAAAGCCTAGTTTTGTCTCCCCCCCAACCCCCACTAAAGGCAGAATGCTAAATGACTTTATGGAGGTGGGGTGTAGGCTCAGGGTGAGGTAGAGCCCGGGAGTGACTCCTTCTTCATCAGACACCTCATCAGGCAGAGGGATGGGATGCTCTCCAAGTTCACAGCTATGATTCCTGTCTATCATTTTGCAGCCTAGCCAGATATTATCCCTACTAGGTGATGAGAATCCTGAATGACCTGGAGGGAAAGGACCCTATTTGGGTTCTAGGGGAGGAAACAAACACAATCTCAACACAAATACAAGCAAACAAAAACCTGGTAGTAGTTGAGTGGACGAGCAGGCAATGTAGGAGCTCACCAGAGGTGGGAACTGTTGGGACTTTACTGCAACAAACGAGAGAGAAGGAGAAAAACATTTGAAAACAACAGGGTCCAGCAAGTCAAAAGGAACAGGTGGACTAGTGGGCCTCAGGATAGACTGGTATTAGGAGGTCAGCCTTTGGGAGGTGATAGGTCATAATGGTGGAGTCTTCATGAGTAAGATTAGATTAGAGGAGTTAAGGACTAGTTCTCAAATTCTGGGGTGGACAACCAGGGATACTGATGGTAGAGTTGTGACCAGAACTAGGGAACACAGGAGAAAATGTATCATAGATGAAGGAAATCTTGATGGCTTAGTTCTGGATGGATTGAGTCTAAGCTTCAGGGGGTCCGAGCCGCAGATAGGAAATCAGACAGATAGCAGCCCCTCCATGGTTAACTACCTCAAACCATGGTGGACCTCAAATGTTGGTCCTCTTGGCCTGCCATGGGCTAGCTCTTACCTATCTCCCTGGTCACCCTGAGTGACCTAGGCTACTTGACTTCATCCCATCTCAAGCTTCTGTTTGCCTTCTGCCTCAGACAGGCAGTGAGCTTCCCTGGAACTACATGAATCTCATTAAATAGCAACTTGTAAAGTATCCAAGATCACCTACCACCAAGATACAGCAAGAGGAGCTGGGAAACCTGGTTTCACAATTTGGTTCATCCCATGACTACTACATGAAGTTAAGTAGATCTCTATTTCTCTCTGTGCATAGTTCTTGCCAAAACTTCATAGCAAATATGTTGGTCATATAAGAGAGGTTCATGTTGAACTATCTCTCCTAAATAAAACACTCCTAGTATATGAAAAACAAAATTTAAATGACTCTTGAAAGAAAATAACTTCACTAGGTGATTCATGTTTATTTGATTTTTCCCCTGAGGGCATTACATGGCATGAGGTAGTCAGAACTCAGGTACAAAACCAGCCTTTCTGATCTTGGGTGTCAGAGATTGGAATTCAAGTCAACCAAAGCACCTAGAGCCAAGGAGAGAAATCCTAGACATGCATGAAACTTTGAGAGGAAATAAGCCTAAATCACACATAACCTACCCTTAAATCCTTATGCCACGTGAATGATCCATGCATGAGAGTGACCTTAAGAAACTCAGAGGAAGCATCAACCAGAAGATTGTAAAGAATGCCCAGCTGCAGAGACAGAATTCAGAGTTTGAGTCCCACCCAGTTAGCAAAATAAAGCATATGTGCCAGAACTAAGGGGTTCACCCTAAAACCACGGTAAATCAAATATTACATATACTAAGAAAGTACAAAAGCCTCTGCAAGGCCATAGTGATCAGCCAGTCAGAATGAAAATTAACACTTTTCTAAAGAAGACAACGGAATTCAGAGTCATTTCAATGGCTACCTAAAATGTCTGGTATACATTAAAGGATAATGAGAAGATGTCATAAGCAACACTATACCATCATATTTTATAAACTAGGTAGACAGATTATATGACAATCACAACTTCCCAAAACTGACATAAAAAAAACAAAAATAAGCATCACTCTATTTTTTAAAGACTTTGACTTTATGATAATCTTCCAACACAGAAAAATCCAGTCTCTGAAGATCTCATTAATTTCATTATGCATTTTAGGTTAAAATAATTCCATCTTAGATAAATTCTTTCAGAAAATAGAGGATGAAGGAATACTTCCCCATTCATTTTATGTGGTCAGCTAAATCCTGAAACCAAAATTGACAAAAATATAACAGAATAAAGTTACAAAATGAATGTGTCCCCTCAAACTTCATATATTGAAATAGTAATCCTCCATGTAATGGTATTAGAAGGTCAGGCTTTGGGAGGTGATTCCATCATAACAGAGGCGTCTTCATGAATGGGATTAATACTTTTATTAAAGAGACAACAGAAAGTTCTCTTCCACCATGTGGAGACACAGCAAAAAGCTGTCCACCATCTATGAACAAAGAAGTGAGTTCTCACAAGACATCTGACACATCAGTGCTTTGATCTTGGACTTCCCAGCCTTTAGAACTGTGAGAAATAAATCATTCAGACTATGGTGTCTTCATTAAAGCTGGCTGAACTAAGACATAGACCAATATCCTTCATGAACACAAAATTCCCTAATAAAATATTCACAAAGTGAATCCACCAATATATAAAAATGGTAATACACCACGGACAGTGGGGCTTTGTCCCAGGAATGCAAAGTTGGTTAAAAAGCCAAATGATGTATGTAGTTCACCACATTAGGAGACTAAAGGAAAAAGATTTTTATGCTCATTTCCATAGATTAAAAAAAAATGACAAAATTCAAGACCTGTTCATATAACAAATCTCAGGAAACTAGAGATAGAGAATAGCTTCATCAATTTCATAAAAGGTATGTACAAAAAATTCACCCCTAGCCAAAATATAAATAGTGTAAAATATTAAGTGCTTCCCTCTACAGTGGAAGTAAGGGAGAAAGCCTGCTCTTATCACTTCTATTCATCATTACATTAGAGATCCTAGATGGGGTAATAAGGTAGAGCAAAAAACAAAAAGTATTAAAATGTGAAAACCAAAAAAAAGTAAGTTTAAACAAAACAAAAAGAAGTAAAATCGTCTTTACAGACAACATGATATTTTATGTAGATTCTTAGAGAAGCTTCAAAACAATTCCTAGAACTAATAAGTGAATTTAGCAAGACTATAGGACACGGGACCTACATCACTATAAAAAGTACAAAAAGTTATTGTATTTCATATGCTAGCAGCAAAAATTTAGAAAACGAAGTTTTAAAAAATTTACATTAATATCCCCAAACACAGATTACATACGAATTTTGAACAAAATAGGAACACTATCATAAATAATAAAACATTATTGAAAGACATCTAAAAAGATCTGATAAATGAAGAGATAGTCCATGTTCATGAATTGAAAGACTAATATTGTTCAGATGTCCATTCTCCCCAAACCTAAAGCAATCCCAATCAGGTGTATTTATAAAAAATGACAAGAATGTGCCAATAAGAATTTATGTGGAAAAGCAAAGATATAGAATGGTTAAAAGATATTCAAAAAGAAAGACAACTTTAGAAAACTTACACCGCCTGTCACTTCTATTCCTCGTTGCATTAGAGGTCCCAGATGGGGTAATAGTAGAGCAAAAAAGAAACAAAAGGCATTAAAATGTGAACAGTCCAAACCAAAAGAAGTCTAAACAAAACAAAGAGAAGTAAAACTGTCTTTACAGACAACACAATATTTTATGTAGATTCCCAGAGAATCTACAAAGCAATTTCAATGCCTGATTCAAGACTTACTATAAAGCTACATAATCAAGACAGTATGGTATTGGCATAAAGGGAGACAGATAAATGGAACAGATTAGAAAGACCAGAAATAGACCCACATATACACAGTGAATTGATTTTCAGGCAAAGCAATTTTATGGGAAGTTGTTGCAACAAATATCAAACAACTGGATACATTTGTGGTAAAAATAAACTTGGACCCCTATCTCTCACCACAAACAAACCATTCATTTGAGATATATTTTAGACATAAAGGTAAAAGATAGAACTAAAGTTTTTAGGAAAAAATATTTGCAACATTGGGGTATACAAACACCCAATAAGCACAGGAAATGTTCATCATCATTAGTAATCAAGCAAATTAAAACCACAAGGTGCTACTAACACACACACACGCACAATCTAGCAACACAACATAATGGTGAGGATGAGAAGCAACTGGAATTTTCATATTACTAGGCAGGATGTAAAATAGTACAACCTCTTCAATCATAAATTTCTCACAAATTTAAATATTTGCTTACTTATGATCCAGCAATTTCACTCTTCCAAGAGAAATGAAAACATATGTCCACGTGATGGTTTGTTCCTGAATGCTTGTTGCAGCTTTACTCTCAGTGGACCAAAATTGGAAACAGCAGACACGTCCATGAACACACCCACCAGCTAAAGAAATGAGGCAAGTTCACACACTGTGACAGGAGTCAGCAGAAACCAGAATAAACCATGGTGTGCACAAAAACAGACACGCGTTTCACAGTTATTACGCTGAGTGCTGACATGCTACATGGGAGAACAAACATGGTCTGGTTCCTTTGATAGAAAGTTCTAGAAGAGCCAGCATTCAGGGATGGTGATAGACATCAAGGATGGTACCTGTGGGGCAGGTACAACTGGAAGGGATACAGAGGAACTTTCTGGGGGCAATGGAAATATTCTGTATTTGTGTTTCACGTGGTTGGTATAGAGGTTTAGCAAGTCACCAAATTGCATGCTAAAGGCAGGTAGGTTTAACTGCATGGAAATTCTGGCTTGCCTGAAAAAAACAAAACAACTATGGAAAATCTTTTTCAAAGATTTATTTTTTTATTCATATAAGAACTGGGGTACAGGCCAGAAGTGCGGGAGTGACAGGATCCACCAGAGACAGAGTGGGGAGCAGGACAGGCAGATCTGACTGAGATACACTGCTGAGGGGAGCAGCGGGCGAGGCAGGAGAGGTCTGCTGCACCATGTGGGGCCCCTCCCTGGCGGGCAGCAGGGATCAAACTCATGCTGTAGGGGCTGCAGTTTGCTTCACAGTGCGTAGCTTAACCCACTGCGCCACCAGAGCAGGCCCAAAAGTCTATAGGACTTTGATATTCTAAGAACCTTGAGTGAAGACCCAGGGTTTATCTCATAGGGCCCTTTGGGCAACGTCAGTGTTTCCTGTTCTCTGTGTGGGAACCAAGGGAGGAAAGCTGGGCTGACTAGGAACCCAGGATCGTGTGGGCCTGACTGTCCCCACTGCCTACACGACTCACTTCGGCCTAAGAGACGCTGTAAACGAAACCTGACATCTGTGCAGTGTGACACACTGGGCTTCTCTGTGTCCCTGTGTATTTTATTTTAAGCGTCCTCCTCCCTCCACTGCTAAGACCGTTAGAAACAATTATCATTCCCTTGGTATGATGTGTGAACCCGCCAAATCCGAGGATAGGATGTCTGGCCAACCTGGGCAGCTGGGCTGAGGACAATTTCCTGGAGGGCTACACCACCAGTTAGTTCTAAAAGGGCTAATCCTTTCTTACAACTCTGTGAGGGAGGCAGATAACCTGGAAAAGATGCAGCAACAGAGTCTCCACGTGATCTCCCTGCACAAATACAAGCGCTCACCTTCCTCCCTAGCATCACCTTCATGCCACCTCATTGCTTGGAAACCACTGGATAATGTGCCCACAGGACAAGGGGGGAGGGTCTGAGAAGAGTGGAGAAATTGGGTCAAGACAGAGGGAAAGGGGGAAAAGCACAACGGAGAGGAGGAGGAATCAGCATTGGCTAGATTAGCAACTATTTCACCCTTTCTTAGAGGGTATAGTGCTTTTCTAAATGGTCTCATCTTTCAGCATGAGGTGGGTTGGCCAGGTATCAGGACCCCCATTTTATAGGTGGGGAAACTGAGAGTTTAGGAGGGCATGAGCTTCAGTGTGCAGAGCTGGTACCAGAGTAGAATGGGAGTGTGGTCAGACTTGGAGCCCTCCTCCCTTGCGGCCTCATCTCCTGGGCACTCACTCACCCCTCCGCTCTCACACCCACACCCACTCAGCACAGCAGCGTAGCCAGAGGGGCATGTCCTTTGCAGGGTCTGGCAAGTGCAAGGTGAGGGAGCTGAGCTTTGAGCGTCGGGCCTTTGAGAAAGTGTAGCCCTGCATGAAATTTTTGACTTTGATGGGAAGGAAAGAAGTGGGTCTGCTAATCTACTAATTAAAGGTCATTTTACATTTTTTTTTTTTAGCCTTAAAAACAGAGTAGACAATGTCTAATTCGGACTGACCACAGTCACCGGCATTTCCGTGAAGCTCAGGTTTGTGTATGCTGAGTCTCTTTGACGCTGAGAGATCACTAGATTTTTTTTTCTCTCCTTCTGGTTTTGTTTTGATTTTGTTGTTATTGTCGTTTTAAAAATACACACCCTCTGGAGCTGAGTACTTTGACTTCTTTGATGCAAGGGAAGCCAACCATGGGTTTCTAAAGTTAGACAGAAAGGAGTTGACATTGGCAGGAACTAAACCACAAGCCTCAGAAGACTCGGCTGTCGGGCCCGGGTCCATGGCCTGTGCGGTCGGCAGCGTGTCATTATGTTCTCCAGAGAAAACCAGCGGCCCAGAGACCTCTGATTATGCCGCCGCTGGCCCGCTGGCCCTGAACAGAGCAGCAGGCAAGGACTTGGAACCAACAGGGATCGTGACCATTCCTTCTCAGCCAGGGGTCAGGAGGCGATGGGGTATGAAAGCCCATGTGGAGGTCAGAGCAGCCCCAATGTGCATGCTAATTGTGTTCCGAAAGGGGGAGACGCCTCCTCCTAGGCGCCTTGCTGTACAGACACTCGTGGTGTTGCTCCATCCAGTCCTGCTTATGAGTTTCTTATGAGAATAAAACCTTTCTTTCCTAGAGGGGGCCTTCCCTGAGGACTGGATGGGGCTGGTTCCTGCCTTTGACCTTCCAACGTGCCCTAAGGGCCTACTAGTCAGGCTACCCCTTCTTATCTAACCACAGATGCTGGATCCATCAGGGACACAGGCCAACCCAGGCCAACTGGAAGCTTTCCTTCCACCTGGGTCTGGTCACCTGGCCAGGGGTTCAATATCCATCTTGACATGGAGAGAGCCAGTTTGATTGATGAAGAGAGTTGTGGGCATGGAGGAGAGGGACTCAAGCCTCACTGACATCATGTCTTGGTGCCGCCATATCAGAAGGGAGCTTATTTCTATGGGCCAATAATCTCCAAACACTTTTTCTTTTCTTTTCTTTTCTTTTTTTCTGTAAATATTTTGGATTTTATTTCTGTCACCTACAACCAAAGGAGAGCCAAGTGATGTGTCTGACTCATCTTTGCTTATGGGGCAAGCCTGATAGGTGAATATCTGACCATTCTTAGACTGGCCCCTTCATTGTTAGGTAACTCCTGGGCCCCGTGTGCCAAGCATTTCATATAAATTATTTCAGCACCACCTTTCTGTGTTAGGACTAATACCTCCACTTGAAAGACAGACAAAGTGAGGAAGAGAGAGCTCCTAGTAAAAGGCCAGACTTGCCGACACAAGACAACCCACATGGAGCCTCCCTGGTGGTACAAGGGGTTAAGGCACAGCACTATGAAACTTATCCGCAGCCACTGCAGCACAAGTTTAATCCCCAGCCAGGGACGTGACCCACATGGCACGGCAGACCTCTCCTGTCTCGTCTGCTGCTCCCTTGAGCTGTGTATTTCAGTAGATCTGCCTGTTCTGCTCCCCACTCTGTCTCCGGTTAAACCTCCACACCTCTGGCCTGTACCCCAGTTCTTGTGTGCATAAATAAATAAATCTTAAAAAAAAAATAAAGACAGCCCACAGTTGGACTATCTTCCAACACCTTAGAACTTACAGCCTCTATATGCCGCGTTCATGGGGTCGGCTGACAGACAAGCGTCCCCACGTGACCCTATTTCCTGGTCCTTGACCCTGAAGTAGAACCACACCAGATGTGGGATTCTTTGCCCTTGGTCCCCATTTCCCCTTGGGGTTTGGAGGATATCTGTTGCAGATGTTGAACACTGCAAAGATAAGAGTCAACTTTCAGACCTCCAGAATTTTCCAATCATCAACTTTTCTCCATGACTTCCTGCCCTCTCATGTCAGCCACTTGACCAAATTTGTGCTGGATCCACTAGTTCACATCCCAAATTTCATTCACACGGTGGACCCAGGGTCAGGCCCAAGTGACCCTTTGCTGGGTGGAGGTGTGAGCTCTGGTTTCCTGATACCACATATAGGTTACACTAAGAGGGCAGCCCACAGTCACTGGAATAGTAGGGACCTGAAGGTGGATGTGAGCTCTATGTTTGTGTTTTTACTAGGTCTTAAATAACCTAGAATGGAAAAGAAAGATACCTTAAAAATCATCAATTCTGGGAAGCTCGTGTGAGGAAGGGAGGGAGGGAGGGAGGGAGGGGGGGAGGGAGGA
>JAGFMF010012177.1:3881967-3961757 GCA_019455555.1 Galemys pyrenaicus | reverse complement strand
GGAAGGAAGGAAGGAAGGAAGGAAGGAAGGAAGGAAGGAAGGAAGGAAGGAAGGAAGGAAGGAAGGAAGGAAGGAAGGAAGGAAGGAAGGAGAAAGGAAGGGCCCCATCCAGCTGGACCTCAGAGGTCTGGCCAGATGCCCCTTCAGATCCCTCTCACAGATCTCTTCTGATCCTTTGTAGACAGTCCCACTAATCATGTGGAGAAAGTTCATAAATAAAGTTGACTAACCCTCAGACAAAGGTCAAGGACCTCATTTTTGCAGTTGTGAAAATGGAGTTGTGAAATTGTAAAAGAGAGATGAAAGTACTTGACCATGGTCACATAGACCAGCTGGAAGTTGAAACTAAATCTCTGAGTTCAGTCAAATCCACCATTCTTTCTTCTGCACATGCTGACTCAGTACCATTAATAGATGGTGAGATGCCAACAAAATTCAGGCTGTACATATACTGAACTGGAAGAGAAATCAACTAAATTGATGGAGCTTGGTGTTGTGGGAAGAACTTCTAGCTGGAATGTCATCTCTAGCCCAGCCATAAACTAGCTGTGTGACCTTGAGCAAGTCAATTGACCTCTCTGGACCTCGATTTCCTCAACTATAAATTGTGGGATCAGGATGACCTTCAAAATCTCTAGGATGGTTTCAATCCATGATTTCATGGGCCCGGAAGAATACCTGAAAATTTTAGTCTACAAAGAAACAGAAGAGAAGAAACAATAATATAATACAAAAATAATACGAAATTCAGTAGGTCTTTAACTCATCTATTAAGGGCTAGAAGGTGCAGGGTCTGCGAGTCTGGAGGAAGGAGTTCTGAATAGGTTGCACGACTTCCTTGGAGAGAGGAGAAATAAAGCTGACCCTGAAGGATGCACAGGTAGATGGGGTAAGGGTGGGGGGGGGGCACTTCAGGCAATAAGAGGAAAACAAGAGAAGGCAGGGAAGAGGGCGAAGCAATCTGTTTGGGAACAGACTAGGCAGGCTGGCATGAGGGTGAAGGGAGTCCTAGGAGAGGACTAAGAATTAGGGGTGAAAGTGGAAGCCATGGGGGCTGATGCCAGTGATGTAGGAAGCATGGGGTGGGGGGGGTTCCTAGTCCCTATAGAGTGGTGCAAGCAATAATCTTTTGCTTCATTAAAATGACCCTTCTGTGGAAGCACCAAAAGTGCAATTCAAATTGGCTTAACTGAAACAGTGCATTTATTCACTCATACAACCAAAAACCTAGGTGTATGCTTTAGTCATGGCTGGATCCACAGATTGGGAAAAAAAAAAAAAAGAGCAAAAACAGAAACTCATGGCATTTGCACTTGTCCAGTTTTAATTTCTTCTGTGCTGGTTTCATTCCTAAGTGGGCTTTTCTCGACCAGTGGTGACATGGTGCCCAGCAACTCACCAGACGAGTGCTGGGGTCAGGGCTCATTCACCTAAATTGGATCACATCCCCATTGCTCAACGAATCATCAAGGCCAGGGGTGGATAAGGCTCTGATTGGCCTGGTCTCAATCACGTGATCTCCCCAGGACTATGGAGTGGGTTCTGCCCCCAAATAACTGGGAAGCTGATGAGACAGCAGTGGTGGTTCCCTGAGAAAAATCAGTTATCAAAAGAAGGAATGAATGGACGGTGAGCAGGCAACCCCAGCAGATGTCCGGTGCCACGTGTTTCACAGACTCCGTGTGGACGGAAATGGGCAATGTCCTCAAGACAAAGTGAGAAGTAGCCTCACCCTGGAAGGGAAATTCTGATGCCCAGGTCTCGATCTGCTGGACCTCAGCAAGAGTTCCGAGAGGAGGAGACAGGGCGATGGCAAGGGGAGTCGCTGCGCAGGTCCCATCTTTCTTAAATTAATGCTTCTTGGAGAGACTCGGCAGCAGGGCAGGAATTTGTTAAATTATATAAACATTATTGTGACCCGTAAAATTCAATGAATCTCGGCCTGTTTACCCTCGGCTGGCTTTAATGTTTGCACAGTGTAATTTAATGTGTCAATTTGCTCTCAAATAAAAAACATCTGGTCCTCTGACATGGCAACAAAACTGGAAAGCTGATGCTCTGGAGCAGCTAAAAGCCCCACTCAGAGAGGATATTTAAAGGGGGGAAGGAAAGGCCAGGGACTCAGGAAAGGAAACCAAGGTCTCTAAGCCCCATCCCCAACCTGGTGACTTGCCTGTTTGTGAGTCTGTCGGAGCAGTTCATTTTCTCCTAATTAGAATTAAGAAAAGCCGAGAAGAGCACACACCATCTTTAACTGGCACCCATTGTGCAATTAAATTTCCTGCGGCTGTCCTTGCCAATATTGACATTCATGCTATTGGATTTTTAACAATCTTATTATTTTGTAATTGAGAAGAGCAAGAAGAAAATTACACTTTCCTATACAGATGATCTTCTCCACTAACTTACCCCTTCCGACAGCAGTCTGCCTGGCTAAGCCCTTTCCCTCCAGATTCCGAGGGGTTAGTGGAGCTCGGGAGGGGGAGGTGAGACTCTGAGTGTGTGCTTTTCCAATGAGATCATGCATCTTGGTTTGGTCTCCACTAAATAATGATGCCATTCATTCCTGCAGACAGAGGCGAGGCTTGGCAGGCAGGTCCTGATTGGAGGTGCTGACCCACATAGAACAGGATAGAGGAAGCTGAGTTCTTCTGAGAGGCAGGTAGGGGCTTAAAGGCCTTTTGAGAGCACTGAGGGGTTTGGGAGGGAGGTGGCTCATTGATTCTAACTGCCGCCTCTCCTGCATGCCACCCACCCCCACGGTGGGGGCTGGGTAGACAGAGGTGGCCCCAGGACCAGGAGACTCGCCCATTTCCATTTTTGGTGCCCTCTTCTTTTCCCAGCACCCAGCCCCGAGCCAAGCTGAAGGGCACGAGGGAGGGGTGGTTTCCACTCCCCTGTTTCTCACCCCAATAAATGCTTGAGACGTCCTGATGAAAAAGAACTCGGCCTGGAGCCCGGGCAGCCACCCGGCTGGAAGGAGCCGAGCCTGCTTTCCTGGCCCTGGAATGACGGGGTCAGAGTAAGTTCAGGCTTCGCTTTAATTGAGTAGAAGATAGTTCTTCCTTAAGGGAGCCCTGAAATAATGCTTCGGCCAGGCAGAATGACTTCTCATATTGTCAGATGGGATTAGCCGGGCTGGTTTGTAAATAAAGAGTGATCCTTTTCCCCCTCTAGGACAAACAGATCATATTTTCTTCAGATCACCAGGGACTGGGCTTGCTCTAATCAAGTCCTTGACATTTCACTAAGACTCCAGGAGTTACATGTTTCCTGTGATTGAGCCCTTGATAATTCCTATTTTCCTAAATGATTGCTGTTTTCCAAATCCAAAAGCATTTTAGGGAAGTGGGAAAATGAGATGTCTGTCCAACAGTGTGGGGAGGAGAGGTAGGGGGGCGTGGGGCTGCAGAGAACATTGGGGCCTCTTGAGGAGGAGGCAGCATCACCTGAATGAGAACCAACGAGAGCAGCGGGAGGACTGCTGGGTGCTTTTTCTAATTTATTTACCCTGCCATTGCTTTGGACACCAACTGTATCGCTTGTCAGATCCGGAGAATGCCAGACATGGTGCCAGTCTCTGGGTACCAGCGCTGATGACCTGCCCCTGCCCACAAATGCTCCCCTAATCTAGAGGAAGAGAGCAGCACATGGTCTGAGAATTACAAGAAAATGTCTTGAAAAGTGAATGGCACAGAACCCCCAAAGATGTAGCCAACCCCCCAGACCAAAACCAATTAGAAACAAAGCTTTGTCTGGAGAGGTTAAGGAAAGCAGGGGTCACAGGTCACAACAGATGAAACTGGTCTCGGGACCAGCGGGAGTTGGCCAGCATAACATCATAGCTGCTACCCCAAAATGCCAGAACCTCTTTTAAATGCCTGCCACATATCAACTCACAGAATCCCCACGCCGCATCTTTCTGAGACAGGTACCCTTTTCACCCACATTTCCAGAAGAAACTAAATACTGAAAGGGAGAATATTCTAGGCCAAGGGGACAGCAGAAAGCAGGGTGTGTTTATGGACAGCGGGAAGAAGCTCCTTGGAGGGGTGTGGAGAAGTGCGCGGCTTAAATTTGTTTTTAGGAGGCTGACAACAGAGCGGAGGAACCAGAGAAGAAACAAGAGAGCAGTGATAAAATGCGTGATATCAGCCGCCATGTGATCTGATCATCTCCTGCCTCACCCCCAGCGGCCACCAGCTCCCGGGGAAGTGGCTGAACTGCCGCGTCCGCTGTGAGCCTCCAAGCTCAGTGACTGGAACCCTTCCCTCAAACCAGAAGCGGCCGATGGATCCAACCACGGGGAGATGTTCTCGCTGAGGGGGCCACCCTTCCAGCTCCCAGCAGGACCCTTATCAACAGGAAGGGCCCCGAGGCTGAACCTGCATGGGAGAGACTGGGAGCCCGTCTGTGGCTCTGACACGCTGTGGCCACATGAGGAAGTATCCTTGCCTTTGGGGTTTGCTTCCTCATTCTTCAGTCATCTCCATGTGCCTCCCTTCCTCTAGAACAATCTTCCCCTCACCAAAACAAAACAAAAAAAAATGTCCCATAGCTTGTGTCCACTCCAAACACAGATGACTGGAAGTCTTGGGAATGTAGCCTAAAGCAAACTGTTCCCCAAATGAGCCTGTTGTTCTGACCTTTGTAAGCCAAGCGCTCCACTTTATAACTTGGGAATGCACAAATATTTACAGTTTGAGGGACCAGTGCCAACATCTGCTGGAGGGTCCCGGAGTTGGAAAGGGGCTGAGAGTTCGTCTGTGCTATCAGAATGCCCTTCGAAGTTTCCGGCAGATGACCACACAGCCAGCTTCTCCTCCAGCGTGCAAGACAGGTCACCACGCTCCAGGACGCTCCTTCCACTGCCCCGCTCTCAAGTCAGAACTGCCTCAGGAACATTTCCCCAGTGCACGGTGGGTGGCTGGGTGCTCGCGGCTTGAGTAACTTCTCTCCTGTGAGAGCTCTTCAAAGGCTAGACCTCTTTCTTCCATTCCTGTATGCATTTCTTGGGGGACTCCTCTGTGGGCCCACATGTCCTAGCTGGTCAAGGTCCATCTTCGGAGATGCCCCCACAAGACCAGCACAACAGCACCAGGCCCTGCAGCCCGTGCCCCAAGTCGTCTCAAGCGACTCCCAAGCCACGGAGGTGAGGTGAGTGGGAGGAATGCCATTCTTGAAGTCCCGCCAAGACGGGCTCTGCTCTAAGTCTTTCTAAACACTCCATGTTCAGAACAACCCTGGGAAGTAGGTACTCTCCTTGTTTCACATATGTAGGAACTTGGTTTTCTCACATAGAACTGAAAACAAGGAAATAAGCAAAAGAAGACTTCCTGGAGCCTGAAGCAGAGGTCAGGGACTTGCTCGGAGTCTATTTGCTCTTACTTTGCATTCATTTCTACCAAGTTTTTTTTTTTTTTTTTGGTATCAGGGGAACTGATTTTAAATCTTGGCGCAGCCACTTTCTAGCTGGGTGACCTCAGGCAAATTAATCAACTTCCCTAAGTCTAAGGTCTGACCATCTATCTCTTCCTGGTTTACCCAGAACCATTCTGGTTTTAAAACTCCAAGGTCCATGCGCCCAGGAGAGCCTCAGTCCCAGGGAAACACGTAGTCAGTCTGTCACCCTATTGAGTTAATCTCTTCTTTGCGAGGGAAGGAGAGTAGCCCACCTCCCAGCGCTGGTGGGAGTGGATCAGAGGTCAATATGTGAAAGGCCCCGCAGACAACCAATTTATGTCCCATTTCATGTGAAAGTCTGGTTTCGTTATGGCCATTTAGAAAGAAGTAGAGACTTGAGAAGTGGTTGTGGGCGGTTTAACTGGAAAACAATTTTTAAGAAAACACAGGAACATAAACAGGGACACTTGATATAGGGTCTTGGGTTCTCTGCAATGTAAATATCCTGCTGTGGTTCAATTAGGCACGGTCACTGTTAATCTTGAAGGGGACTCCGCTGACATAGAAAAAGCTGAACCTGGGCCATAGGCTGTCTGATAAGGCAGGGCAAGTTGGAGTCCATCGCGGGTAAATGCACACAAAATCTGACACAGCCTTGGTTTCTTTCAGTCACCCCGTTGGGCTGGCAGCCGCCCCACAGGGCAGAAGGAAAGGGTGCTGAAGAGAGGATCCCCGGAGAGTCTGAGTCTGCAGTTCACCCCCGGGATGACTGTGGACGAACTGTGCTCGTGTTTCCGGTCCTGTCTCCTCATCTGTAAAATGGGGAAGAGAAAGCAGACAAGGTGTTTTGTGACAGGCACAGAGCGGAACGGTCAAGAGCAGGCATCTACCACACGCTGGCAGTGTGACCCAGGCAGGCTGACCACCCGCTGTGTGCCGAGGCCTCTGTAAGTCCCAGCTCTTGGTACTATCCCTTCTGGGTCTGCAACCCTCTGCTAAAGGCCTCCAGCAGCCCTGTCCTCAGCAGCAAGGGTTCGCACAGCACAAGCCCTAGGATTGATTGTAAGGCTCTTTACCCTCCCCTAGCCACATCACTCAGCTGGCTCTTGCTGAACTTGAGGCTGACTAAAACCTCCTGATCTTTTTTATGTGCACTGCAGTCAGGCCAGGTCTGCCTCATCCTGTTCTTGTGCAATTGATTTTTGGAACCTGCATGGAAGACATTAGATTTATTGATGTTAAATTTCATCTGGTTGCTTTTGACCCAGCATTCTCGACTGTCCAGATCATCTTGAACCTTCCTTCTCTCATCCCCTCCAGCTTTGACTCATCTGCAAATTTGATACACATGCTTTCCATGTCTTCATCCAAATCGTTGGCTTAAAAAAGCTATTTATGTAGATAAAAATAGAGATAGAGATAAAGGCTTTTAGATCAAGAGGGGACCTTGTGTGCAAGGCTGAGCAATAGGTTTTCATCTTGCAGAAAGCAGGGGCTTGCGGTCCTTAATCAGCACTGAAGCCTTTGCTGTATGTACCCACTTAAATGCACTCATACCTGCCCTGGATCTCAGCGACAAGGGAACCAGCCCTCTGCCACCCTGACTGTGGCATTTCTAAGTTGCCAAAACCACAGGGATCGTCTGGATCCTTTCCCATCTATACCAGATGCAGCCCCAAGGCCAACTCCTGTCCTTCTCCCCTTTCATTGCTTCTCAAACCGGGAACACCCCCACCTCAGGGCCTTGCCAAATACCTGTTGTTAATCTAAGAAATCAATTCTCTCTCTGAGGTCATGGACCACAACATTTTAATGTGCTTTCCCCTCAAATGTTTCCATTTTCACAGGGGCCTTTGGTGTCTGAACCACAAGGCCAGAACTGCAGTGGATCTGCTGTTGGCTGCCTGTGGCCGTAGGGGGTTGTGTCCTCGGGCCAGTGCCCTAGGACATCCCATGTCACCGCATGGTGCATCCTGTGGGGCTCATAGTCACCATGAGAAGGCTCAAGGCATTCTGTTTAAGATGGCAGAGAAAAGTGAAAAAAGAAAATTCTAGAAGTAATTTCCATTGAAAGTGATCTAAATAACAACCCTCTGCCCCAACATTTTTGCTTTTCATGATAGTTTGGCAACTCTGGTATTCTGCTACCCAGGCGGATAACAACTGTTAACTTTCCCAAACCCCCTTGCCCACTCCATGTCCAGGTACAATTCTAAACCCCTGGCAGAGGCCCCAGCCCTAGCACCATACTGGCTCAGTGTGGGCTCAAGTCAATCCCACTGGTTCCAATATCCTTGGTACCAGAACCTTCCCGTACTCACCACGGGTTCCGTTATAGGGAAGAGTTTGATGGTGGTGATGATGATGATGATGATGATGAAGATGATGAAGAAGAGCAGGTACACCTTATTTCACACCTACTAGATGCCAGGCTTTTTGCTAAGGCCTACAAACAAATCATCTCTAATCTTTCAACAACCTTAGGAAGCAAATTTTTATTATTTTACAGAAAAGTAAACTGGAGTCCACGGAGATCAAGCAAATTGTCTGTGGCCGCAAAAAATAGCAGAGTTAGAATCTGAACCCTGGGACTCTCTGATTCCAAAATTCACTGTATCCATGGCTGTGATCCTGTTGCTTCCATAGCTATAGGACTTCAAATAATTCATAGTGTTATTCTCTCTTTTAGCCCAAAAAGTCTTCTGAGAAGATCGGGGCCAAGATTACAGTCTGCTGCCCAGCCCCGAGGGCTGAGACCAAGACCATCGGCCCCGTGGGGCCTAGTGGAGCCAGGGGCTCTGCTCTCTAGCTTGTGGTGGGTGAACAAGGTCTCCTTTTGATGGTACCCTACACTTTGGAGGTAGTCCAGTGATGCCCAGGTGATAGGAGCCTTCTTTATTTGGGGGCAGGCAGGGGTAGCAGGTCTTTGGGAGAAGGTTCAGCGATCACATAACAGATTAGCATATGGACTCCAACGCGGCTCCAGCCTTCACTACCTGTGTAAACTTGGTTTATCTTACTTTCCTGAGCCACCGTTTCCAAACCGTTTATAAAAGGGGACAGTAACAATGCTCAGTGAGCAGGAGATTTAAATGAGATAATATACCCAAAGCCATTGGCACAGGCCAGGAGCACCTAAGTGCCTCGGGCATGCTTGCTACTATCAACCTCCAACATAGTCTTGGCCCCCTATGTTCTCAGAAGACTTCTTGGGCCAAAAGAGAGAATAACACTATGAACTCTTTGAAAAGTTCTATAGCTAAGGAAGCAAGAGAATCACAGCCATGGATGCAGTGAATTTTCAAGCTCCATCACTATAATGACCTACATTTGTTGCTTATCTCACATAGAGGCCTCCCTGCCCCCACTGTACAGGTGGGGAAAATAATGGGAGTCAAAATAATCTGCCTGAGGTGGGCCGAGGGCACTGGACAGAGCCGGGCCTCAATCCACTGGCACCGTGATGTCTTCCTGTCCACTGGGCATCAGCTCCAGTCTTCTCCCATGCTCACGTGTACCCCTGGGGGTCTTGTTCACCTGGAAGGGCTGGATGGGCCTGAGACTACCCTGCAGCCAGCCTCCAGGCGATGTCCAGAGACCTCACCTTCATAGGTGAGGTTGCTCCATTCAGCTGGTAGGGACCCTGGAGCCACCTCAGAGGAACAGCCAGCCAAGCCTGGGCCGGGACTGGGGGCTGCTGGAGCCCCTGAAGACACCCTAGGGTTGCTCCCATAGGAAGGGTCTGCAGGTCCCCTTGGTCTGCAGGTGCCTCTTCAGCAAGGATGGGGTGGGGAAGGTGAGGGGGCAACTGGGTTTGTGAGCCGCCTCCCTTCAAGGCTGTGGGTAGGACTGCCCTCCTGCTCACGCTCTTCCTTTGCTTCCTTCTGGCTGCTTCTGTCAGCCTGACAGTTATAGCAAAACATCCTTGCTCTCCCACACCGAGCCTGCGTTACACCATCGAGCTGAGCGTGGGCAGCCTGCGGAGAGGGAGCTGACATTTGTCTTAATTGGAGTTACCCGTGTAAATCCCGCCCGTCCCCTCCCCGCGCCCTCCGTCTTTGATGGGCGAGGGGGCTCTGAACAGAGAGCGACTCATAATCTCCCCGGGGGTACACGGTGTTATTAATGCAGGCGCTGGAAGGAAATGTTCCAGCTGTCAGCAGGGAAAGTGAGCTGGAGGTGAGTTTAAAAAAAAAGGAAAGGAGAGCACAGGCAGCAGGGGGGAGAGGGCAGCGGTACTGCAGGGCCTCTCCATCAGCTCTCCGGGGCCAAGAGCCTCCTGCCCTTCCATTACCCAAGTCTTCCAAAACCAGCCTTGGAGCCAAAGGTTTTCAAACTCAGCCACACAAGAATCAACTGGGAGCTATAAAAACTGCTGATGTCTGACTCCCACCCTAAAGACTTCCATTTAATTGACCCAAGGGATGGCCTGTGGACTTTGGGTATTTTATGCATTCCCCTCCTCCCTCCCCCCCCGCCCCGCCCCGTCCCCTTGCATGCAGCAGCTGAGAAGAGAAGGTCTAATCTCGGCTTCTCCAGGAGGCCTCCCCTTAGGAGGCCTATTCAGGCAGCTCATGTTGTCTTGGGAATGGATACCTTTTCAGATTTGGCCAGCCCCACTCTTGGAGCACAACGAGATGGAGCAGAGTGCATCTCTCCCCAAGCCAGTGTCATTTGGTTGGAGAATGCACAGAAGGAGGTAGGATGTACCTTTTCCTTCCTTTAGGCTTAACTCCCACCACAAGAACTTGCAGCTGCTGAACAGCTGCTAAAGAGATTTGTCCAGTCATTGACCCAACATTTCGGGAGCACCTTTCATGGGCACAGAGGTACGGGAGGTTCACTGGCACATGGTCGTGCGTCACTTGATGGGTACATTCTGAGAAGCACCCGTGAGGTGTTTTCGTTGTTTTGCAAACGTAAATGGGATTACACAAATCTAAGCAATAGAGCCTACCACAAGCCTAGGCCAGCGGGATCGCCTTTTGGGTCCACTGTCGTGTTTCCGGTTTGTCCTTGACCAAAAAGTTGCTAAGCAATGTGTAAATGTGCTCTGGACTCTGCCCAACAAAGATAGGTTAGACAAGCCACAGGAACAGCAAAGACAAAACCTGAGGGCATAGGCTCTGGGTAGGGAAATAAAGAGGTGATGAAATGTATCCAATGCTTAGGCTGCACAGGCAATGTTGCCCGGGACTTACATGTGCTGTCTTTTTCAGTAAAGCCCAAAGAAGGCAAAGCTGTCACCCCCACTTTGCAGATAAAGAAACTGAGACTCGGAGACATCAGCGGCTTGTCCATGGTCACACAGGCCGCGGGTGCTAAAGTCTGACTCCAAAAGGGAAATGAGAATATACTTCTATGAGAAGATAGCTGGAGTGTCTGAGAGAAACTTAGGGAGGACCCAGAAGTTCATACACCACCACTGAGGCGCCTTGAATGGGAGGGTGATCCAAGAGGAAGTATTCTCAGGGGACAGCCACATTCCAGGTGAGGCTAGCAGGCAACTGTCGGTTGTGACGCAGAAGATGTGGGAGATCAGGGCAGGGCTGGAGGGGACATTGATGGGGGAGGCCCTTTCCAGTGGGTAGAAGTTCGGAACACTGAAGATGTGGCAGGGGGCAGAGTGGGCGTTATCTGTGTGGGCACCTTCCAATTAAGACAAGCATGGGAAGCATGAGCATCTGGCTGCTTTGAGAAGTTGGCTTTGCTGTGGCGTGTTTGGCTGAGGGGATGGTACACCCTACAGCCCCTGGCTGAGGGTGGTTGTACAAACCATCCACAGTCACCCTGGACAGGCTGGATGAGGTGGGCAAGGAGCCAGAGACCGTTTCCTGCACTCTCACGTCCACTTGTCACTAGTGTTTCTGACCATCTGCCGTGGGCAAGTGTGGGTTCACTTTTGGAAGAGATAATTTCTAGAAAGTTGAGGGAGTAGAACTAAACTTCATGTATCAGGACGGGGTGGTGGCAATGCTTGAATGGCTGACAGCCAAATGGTGGCTCTCTCTCGCCTTTCTTCTGACTCACACCCAACTCCCTCATTGTTATCCCTTTTGGGTCTTGCAGTTCTGTCACTCCAAGTATGATATCAAACCCTTCACTTTTGCTCATTTGCCTCTGCCCAATCTGTTCTTCCTACCCTTTTGCTTGGGGAACATCCCCACTAGCCACTCAGCCATCAGAGGGATGCCCAAGAGTCAGCCTGGACTCCTCAACCTTGCTCACCCCCCTACATTCAATTTATTACCAAGTCCTGCTGACTTGGCTTCATAAATATATCCTGAACCCCATAGTCTTCATCTCTCCCACGCCTGCTCTACTTGAGACCACATCCCTCTTCCCCTGAACTGTAGAAATAGTGCCCTGAGAAACCTCTGGCAACAACTGGCATTTCTCCAGGCCACCCCTCACCTCTTGCAAGAGGAAACTTTCCCTCAGGCAGATTCAATCGCACCAGTTTAAGCCCCACCTCTGGCTTGCAGAGAAAGAGCCTGGCGTACATGGCAAGTAGAAGTCACGTTACCCCAGCTCCATGATGCTGCAGCTCTCTGCTCCTCCCTGCAATGTCTCCTTGCCTTTACTCATACTCGTCCTGGGTCTTGAACACCTTCCTCCACTTCTCGATTGGTGCAGTCTTTCCCAGTCCCTGTGAAGCTCTCCCACTCCCCAACCCTAGTGGACAGAGTTGGTGCTTCCCTCTGCTGCGTACTCATTTGCCACCTGCCTCCTGATTGTCCCATCCTACTGAACCCTTCTTTTATCCATCTTCCTCCTCTGTGGTGCCAGGAGCATCTCCAGGAGCAAGGACCTGCTTTTCCCATCTCTGAATTCTGAAAAACTAGCACAGGTACATACTTGGGTAACAGAACTCTTACTCTCAGGTAGCTGCCTGAAACTATGCAGTCTCCTACCTCCCTATCCTCTCATTTAGTTCTCACTCTTCATGCAGAGGTGCAGTGACATTTGCTTTGTTTTCATGATGGGAACACTGAAATCCAGCAGAAAAGGTGAGATGACTTGTTCAAGGTCATACAGGAAGACAGTGACCAAGTCAGTCTGGGTCTCAGGTGTCTCGACTTCTGTGTGGGAACTATGTTGATTTCACACCAAGAAGCTCATTTCCTTTCATGCTGAGAGACTCTGTGGCTGAGAAGTGACTCATCCACAGGACCTGCCCACTCTCGCAAACCTGCATCTAAGTTGTGAGCAACAACCCTGGCTTCCCAGGAAAAGATAAAATTGCACAAAAACATCTAGATGTCACAAACTCATAAAGATGAGGGGAGCAAGGGAAGAGACAAGAGTCCTACAGATTTGGAAGTTGGAAAAAAGACACGTGGTTGCCAAGTTAGCAAAGAAATGTTGAGGATTCCTAAGCTGACATTAGGAAAAGCTGAGAACCAACTCAATTCACAAAGCAGAGCCCTCAAAAACCTCAGAAGTGACAGCATTAGCTGCTTCTGGAAATGAATGAATATGAGAAAAAATAAGGTTTAAGCAATTCACTAAGAAGCAATTAGAACACCAGATCCTTGCCTCCTCTGATACAATTAGTTGATGATCCATTTCTTCCCGTGTTCAAAGTCTTGATATAAGAGTATCTGCACTAAGATGAGGCATGTGGGGTACAGCTGAAAGAGGAGGCCTGTGCTGAAAACAACGAATAAGAGAGCATTTATATGCTTAGTGTTGAAGTCTCATAGCCAGTTTCTCCCAGCTACTCACACCCATTAAGCTGCATCTTGATTTTCACCCTCCAGGCAAGATCCTGAAAGCCTCTTTTTTAGGGGAGCTGAGTAGCCCAGGAAGAAATAGCCACAGGGTTCAAATTTTTTATTCTGCACACACTGGTCAGAAAAGTCCTGAAGGATTTACATGCCAACCAAAATGAGAAGATGAAGGAAGAAAGAGGAAGACATGAAGAGAAGAGATGCAAACAGAATCCCCAGAATGATGATTATGGAAGAGCCCAGGAAGACAACCATGACCCAGGCAGAGATAGTGGCCAGTCCCAATTCAAGATCAGAAAACTCCATGAAACATTTGTCCATAGAAATTAAACTAATAGAAAATTAGATGTGCATTAATGTGTCACACTCTCTAGACAACTGGTGGTCATTTTGAATGTTGAATTAACAAAATAATAAAATTATACATACAGGAAAACCATAAGCTACTATCAACCCCAAGGAAAACAAAAAGCACCAAGAAAAGGAAAATACATCCTAGTTTACCGCTTGAACCAACTCCAAGTAGTTGTAGTGTTTAGTCATAACAAACTCACCACTGACTACTAAGCAAATTAACTATATGACTGTATTGGAAGGATGGATGGAGACTAGGACATGTGCCTGTGTGTATTAGGTAATGCATGTGAAGGGAGAGCTAAAGGAAAATTTATTTTGGACAATAAACATGTCTAAAAAGAAATAGCAATGCAAACATGTTATATAGTGATATGGAAATAAGTCTTAGATGGATTCATTAAAAAGCAGTATATGCTGTTTTTCTTCACAAATTCTGCAGGACTAGTTGACTTTAAAAATTACATGATCATAACACTTCAATTTTTATTAAAAGGCAAAATAAAAACTTAAAAAACAGAAAATCATGGGTGTCAGAATCAAACACCATCACCACCTCTTTATTGTGTGGCCACAGACGTGTTGAGTAATCTCCTTCAACCTCAGTTTCCTCATCTGTAAAAAGAGGATAAGCGCATATACTGCACAGGATGGCTGTGAGATAAAACATGCTAGTATGTTCAGCATCACAGTGACCTTAGTAAATATTTATTGAGATCAATTGAAGCAGAGAAATGGTCTGCTTTCTCTTTTTTGCCTCACAGATACCCCTTTTCCACTTTATACCTGTCAGAGGTTAATTTTCATTTATTATGTTTTTGTGGTTTATCTTGCTGTTGTCATCAGTGGTCCCCCCCATCCCCCTTTCTCAGATGAAGGCAGGAAGTTCAAATTCGCACATTAACAATGAGGATTGGGGCGGAGGGTAACTCAGTCTTTCCTCTCCAAACCTCATAAACATAGCAAGTTCACTTCTTGTTTTGACCTCTAATTCTGTCCCTCCCTGACCCCACTCCCCCAGAGTCACTTTCACTTCCAGTCTCCCAACTCCCTCTACTTTGGCTATCTCCTTAATCAAGTAGAGCCCCTCTTCCTTCCTTCCCTGCCCTTGTAGAGCATTACACCCTCAACCCACAAGCCTCGAGTAGGGAGACCTAATCTACAAGGGTAACCTGGCCTAGGGGCTCCTGGGAAAGGGTTGTGGTTTCCAGCTGGGCCTTAAGGTCTGTCTTTTCTCAGCTGTCTCAGAAGCATCATCAGGTCACATCTCCTGACCCCTCTCCCAAACACCAGACACATGATAGCTGCTCCCTGGCATCTGTACCTCAATTTCCCCTGGTGCATAAGCAGACGCTGACCTCATCACTCACCCCTCCAACCACTCCTCTGTTTTCTCATCCTATTCCTGGCAATCAGAATTGCGGTGCTGTTCAGTGAACAAAGGAACACTGGGAAGGAGGAGCTGGCCTGGGGAAAGGGTGAGCTCAATTTGACTCACGTTGAGTGTGAGGTGTAGAGAGTTATGCAATAGATAGTTGCATCTATGGCCTGAAGTTCAGGAGAGCCAGCTGAGGGGGCGACCTGAGGGATTTCAGACAGAAGAAACTAGTGGAAGGCATGGGTGTGGATTAAATGGTGTGCCAGGAAGGGCATGAGTATGTTAAAAGAAAAATACAAAGCACTGAAGGAGAACCCACGGGGCACCTCACGTTCGAGGTGAGTGCAGAAAGAGGAACCTGTCGGGGAGGTCAGAATTGTCTCTCACAGGACCAGCAGGCAAGTCCCGCAAGGACACCTCCTTGAGAGCCATGTTTCAAGAAGGAGGAAGTGGTCAATCTTCTCGAATGCTGCAGAGAGATCAGGTGAGCTAGAGAGTGAATCATGTCAGTGTCACGGAAGCCACAGTGACCTTGATAAGGGAAGTCCGGGGTGGAGCGGGAGCCAGACCACACCGAGGGAGGTGAGGAAGTGGAGACCATGAAGAAAAACTACTCTTCCAAGAAAGGTGGCTGAGAAAGAAAGGGCAGTGATAGGCTGGGCGCCAGTAGAGATCTAGGCATTTCTGGGAAGGGAGAAAAAAAGTGTCTGAGTGGGCAGAGGATGTCCCTGTTCTTTTGTCCAGGGCACGGGACATGCATATGATGTCTCCAGATCTACTCCTCCCCTCTTGGTAGGGCTAGGCCCCGGGGAGAGACCCTTGGGAAGGGGCAGGGCCTTGGTGGGGTTCCTGCTGCAAGTCAGTCTTTAAACTTGCTTGGTTTTTCCAGCCTCATTTTCCAAGGCTAGTATTTCTCATGCACCTAATCCTCCCTCCTTGGCACTGTTCTAGATGCTTCATGAACCTATGTCTCATCTCCAGAGTCTTCAGACAACAGGCAGTGCTAAGCTCATTTTGCCAGTGAGGAATTAGCCTGAGAGCAGTTAACCATCTTTGTAGTTACAGGAACAGGAAGGGCCAACTCCAAGGAATTGCCCAAAGCATTCATCCCACCATGTGGTCTGACCTCCCAGCAACCTCGCCATGAACTCAAGGGAATTACTCAAGTACATCTGCTGCGCTCTCGCTCTGCTGGGGAGACTGCATTCAACTTGCCTGCCACACAGAAGCAGATTCACCCTTTAGACTTCCTCATTTTCCGCGGCTGACCCTCTTCACCCCTATGTTCCCACACACCAGATCCATGCCTCCTCCTCCCGTTGACTGTATGGTGCTGCAATGATCCGGTTTTTCTCTGCTCCACAGCCCAACACAGTGCTGTGAGCAACTCAGATGTGCCAGGACCCTGCCTCAACTGTCTGGCCACTTTCTAGACCAGCTCCCAGCACCTAGAAGGGTCTAGAAAACATTTTTTCCAACCGAGTAAATACAAAATTTTCTTTAAAGAGTCAACAAGGACAATTTAAAGATTAAACTATCTAACAAGAGAGAAATATTTACAAACACTCTGTCTGACGAGTGCTGAAAACTGAACAGTAAGAGAGGAAATAATCCATTTTGAGAGTAGGCGAAAGGACAGGAAGAGATGTTTCACTAAAGAGGATATAGATGGCAAATAAGAACTTGAAAAGACGCTCAGCATCATTAGCCATTAAGGAAGTGTAAATTAAAGCCACAATCACCACACACTTATCAGAAATGCTAAAGTGAAAAATGGTGCGAATACAAATACTGATGAGGTTGCAGAGACACTGGAACAACATCTGTTCGTTACTGATGGGAAGGTTAAATGGTACAGCCACTGCAGAAAAGTTTGGCAGCTTCATCAAAGTCTAAACATACCTTCCGTATGACCCAGCAATTGCACTCTGGGCACTTAGCCCTGGGAAATGAAAACATGTCCACACAAGACCTGTATGTGGTTGTTTATAGCAACTCTGTTTGTAATATCCAGAGCTGGAAACAAACAAAAGATCTTCAATAGGTGAGTAGTTAAACAAACCTGGAACAGCCATACCATAAATACTACTCAGCAATAAAAAGGAACCAAATACTGAGATGCCTAATAACTTGGATGAATCTCAAGGATATTACATTGAGTAAAAGAATCCAGTCTCAAAAGGTCACATAGGTATGATTCAACATATATGCCACTCTTGAAATGACAGAACTAGAGGGATGGAAAACAAATCGGTGGCTGATAGGCATTATGGCTGGGGGTAGGGGGAAGGAGAGGCATGATTATAAGGAGAGGGAGAGCTTTGTGATAATGGGATAACTCTGAATCCTCACGGCAGTGGAGACACAGTTTACACTCATGGTAAATGGCAATTGTATACACATACATCATACCCACGTCATTTCCTGGTTTTGACATCACATGACAATTATGTAAGATACAACCCTCAAAAGAAAGTGGGTGAAGGATACCCAGGAACTCTCTGAGCTATCTTTGCATCTTCCTGATCTACAATTATTTCAAAATAAAATATTATTAATGAATGATCTATGTTTACTAATATATGTACATGAATAAATATATAAAAAAGAAGAGAACATTCTCACTTCTAGAAGGCATCCAACTAATAAATCGAGAAAGAACGTTGAATTAGAAAACCATCTTTTGGCAACCACGATAGTAACAACTATTGCAAGCAAGAATCACTAAAGGATGGTCAAACTGGTGGGCAAATGTAGAACAAGGAACAAAGTAGTTTTTATTTATATTAATTTCTATATTATTTCTATATTATTATTTCTATATTCTATATTATTTCTATGTTCTATATTATTTCTATATTATTATTTCTATATTCTATATTATTATTTCTATATTCTATATTATTTCTATATTATTTTTCTATATTCTATATTACTTCTATATTATTATTTCTATATTCTATATTTTTCTATATTCTATATTATTTCTATATTATTATTTCTATATTCTATATTATTTCTATATTAATAGAAATATTTATATTTCTATTGTCTGAAGCTGTTGTCTCACAGGATCCCTTACAAAGGGTAAGAGAGCTGGGAAGAAACCCGGTGACCTCGCCTTCAGCAAGTCACGGAGATAACCGCCACCTGAGAGGAGCAGGTCAGCAGCGAGTGCCTGTGTGCCTTGGGGGAGCCAGCGCTGGGGTGGACGTGCCCTCTGCAGCGCCGCCAACAGTGCAGCAGCTGCCCCTCACCCAGAGGGACCTGCCATGGGGAGGGGCCTCTGTGGAGTACCTACCTGGCTGATTCTCCTGAAAAATGTTCAGGTCATGGAAAATAACGCAGGCCAAGAAACTGTTCCCAATTAAAGGAGTCTAAAGGGACATATATCGAAATGCAAGTGGAACCTAGATGAGGAAAAGGATATTAGTGGAACCATTGGTGAAATCTGAACAAGGTCTGTAGATTAGATAATGTTAATTTCCTGACTTGACGGCAGCACTGTGGTTATGTAAGAGAATGTCTTTTTAAGTCAAAACATGCTGAAGTGTTCCAAGGTCAAGTTTTCTGAATTTACACGGAGGCGCTTTAGAAAAGTTAAATCTTTCCGTGTGCACAGGCAAATGTTACACGTGTATGCATGTGTAGTTACGCTTGCATATATATGTAGAGACACAATTATAAAGGACATTGTGAAGCAAATCAACAAATGTCGTAAAATTTTAACATTTGGAAATGGTATTACAATTTTTGCAGTATTTTTAAAAGTCTGAAGATATTTTTAAAGTATAAAAAATTAAAAATTAATAGGGAAAAGGTTAGTAGAACTTTTCACATATAAGGAATTGCTATTGCTCCTTGGACTGGTAATTAAATGACTTTGTATTCATTTCCTGAAGAATGTCACCTGCAGGCAGCCCTCCCCCCAGGGCCGGGGCGCCCCCTGGATGTCTATCCCCAGCAGAGGCTTAGAGAGCAGAGGAGGAAGACTCAGAGGCTGTGCAGCCTCAGTGCTGCCGTGAACTTAGGAGACTGGGCCTGCTCCTGAGGGGCTGGGAGGAAGTCTTTGTGTGGGACCCAGTCTCTCTTAATTTTTCTGTCTATGTCACTTCCTTCCCAGAGGAACTGGGCCCAGTAAGTCAGATGTGGTATGTATAGAAAGGAAGGGTTCACCCTGTGTTCTCCTGGCGCCAAGGGCTGACTCCAGGGTTAGTGCCACCCTAACCACAGCATGGGGCCAATTCCAGTTCTGCCCCTTAGAGAGAGCTGACGGAGGCCTGAGACGCTCAGGGCCTCTCCTGCCTCCAAGTGCTCTGCTCTCCACACAGCATACAGCTCAGAACCAGGACAAGAACCCAGCGGTCTGGTTTCTACTCGGCTTCAAACTAGCAAGGTGTCCATGAACAAACCCCTAAGAAGCTCTAGGTCACTTTTCCTCAACCATCAAGTGAAGCCAATAACTCTTATTTTTCCTTCTCTCAGACTGACTCAGGACAACCAGAATGATAAAGGGATTCTCTTGGAACATAATATGGTAAAGTTATGCTTTGGGTTTTCAATGGGCAGGACTCTTACACTAGGAAAATAGAATTTCCACAGAAGTAGAAACTCATGTGGACTGTCCTATCACATGAACAAACCATCCACTCATCTACCTATCCTTCCATTCTGACATCCATCCACCTACCCACCCACCCCCTCCATCCACCCACCCATCCATCCGCCCATCCATCTACCCATCCAATCATCCATCCAACATTCCAGCTTGTAACATTCATTCATCCATCCCTCTGTACATCCTTTTTCTCATTCACCGAACAGTATGTTGGTGCCAGACACTGGTCCAGATTCTGGGGACTAAATGATGAATGAAACAAAATCACAGTTACAGCTCACAGTCTAAAAGGAGAACAGAATGTGCAAAATAAAGCAATGCTAAGATCTGCTGTGAGGAGTATGCAAGGTGTGACTGGAGCTTGAAGGTGGGGGCTGCGTGGGGGTGGGGAGGTAGCACCACTAAATGGAGCAATCCGAAAAGGAAAGCTGGAGAAGACAGAACAGAAATGTTACAAACCAAGATAGCAGTGACTGAACGTTTAAAACAACGGCTGGCCTGGGGTGGGGGTGCAGGGATAGGTCCAGTCGGAGAGGAGAATGTGAAGGGGGTGATCCAGCTGGCAAGGCAACAAGGTGTAGAGCAGGCAGGGCCTAAGAGAGGCCTGACCATCCCCGGCAATGCTACCCCAGCTCGACTCTCTGCCCTGGAGGGATTCAGCCTGGCTATAGCATAAACCCACTCAGCCCTTGTGTCTGGGAGGATGGGAGGCCCAGACTACTCAGCTCCAAGTTGGAGAGTTCAGCTGGCAAGGAAGCTGCTGTGGCCACCAGATCAGGGCTGAGAAGGGGCCAGCCTGGGAGGGAGGCGCCAAGGAATCTGGACAGCCTGCTCAGAATTCTTGGTGTTCCCCTGCCTCAGGAAAGCTGTGCCTGCTCTGTTCACACAGGCAGCCCTGTGGCAGCCTCAGGGCCTACACCCCAGGAAAACGGGTGTTGCTCTGTTTCTCTGTGGCTTCTTAACTGTGAGAGGGTGCTTCATTTCACTTCCCAGAGCCTCAGTTCCCCATCTGTGAAAATGAAAGGAGGGAGGTGAATTTGTCTCTGGGTTTCTCCAACTCTGAAGCCCTACATCGCTGGAACCTACACCCAAATGCAAGCATACTTTGTGCTTTGTGTCTTTCCTGCACAGAAGGCCCAGGTGCCACACAGCCCAAGAAGATACTTGTCTCCTTTACTTCTGGCGGGCTTCCTGCCTGGGATCACAGACCTCTCAGCAACGGTTAGCCCTTGAAGCCACCAACCCTGATCCACCAGTCTGTTCTATAAAGGGTCTGCCTCGGCTACTGCCTCCTAGCACAGTGCAGCCTTCAGGGAGGCGTTGTGCAGCCTTCAGGGAGGCGTTGAGCAGCCCAAGGCAGCCCCTGAGCCTGGGGCCTCACAGCACTGGGTTTGCTGGGACAGAGACTCCTGGGGGCAGAGAAGGAAGTGGCAGAGCTTCTCCTCCGAGGGAGAGGAGGAGGCATTTAAGGTGAGGCTGCCAGAGATCAGCTTCACTTAATATACACAGTGGTACCAGAGGTCAGCCGGGGCCTGCAGACGCCGGTTGGGAGATTTGTGCTTGATCTCCTGGAATTTATTTTAAACCTAGCCACCGGCTGAGTCGGCAAATGAAAGTTACACAAATCCTCAGTCAGTGCTAACGAAACATTTCTCCAAGGCCTGGCCACCCGCCTGTCCGCCCGGAAGGCAGACCTGCAAGGTCTCCTGTCTGTCACCTCCTAACCACTTCATCTTCCGGCCACGGGCCTCTCACCACCCAGCCAGCCTTCCCACAAGGGGCCCCAAGGAGTACCACCCAATTACAGCAGGTTTCCATCTGAATGTGCCCTGCTGGGCTTCCTGCTGAGGCCGAGGTGAGGGCGTCCTGGGTTTGTCTTCCTCCCAGCTTTCTCCAAACAAGGCCTCAGCCAGCCAGTGACAAAGCTCTGCCCAGCTCTCCCCACGCAGAGTCCCTACCCTGTTCTGTGCTAACCATACCACGCCTGGGAAATAAACTTCAGACACAGCAAAACAGTGCTTTCTGACACTTGCAAACACTTACTCTGGCTAAGCAGTGTCATGGACTGTTCTGTTCAACCCTGTGTTTATTATTCCCACCTTCGAGGGTTAGGGGGCTGTGTTAACTTGGCCAGGCTGCAGTACCCACTTATTCAATTAAATAATAATCATGATGTGAAAGCCATGTGTGCATTTGGCTAAAGTCTATAAACAGCTGAAATTAAGTAAAGGAGATTACTTTCCATAATAGGGTGGGCCTGGTTCAATCAGTTGAAAGGCCTTCAGAACAAACTGGAGTTTCCCAAAAGAAGAAATTCTGCCTGTAGACTGCAGCACCAGGTCCTGCCCAGAAGTTTCCAGCCTGCCTGATAGATTTCAGATTTGCCAGTCCCTGCAACCATGTAAGCCAATTCCTTTATACATAATCTCCTACTAGTGCTATTTCTCTGGTAGAACCCGCCTAATATACCATAGCAACTGGGTGATATAATTAGTAAGCAGGGGGAACCAGGATTCAAAGGTAGTCCAATTCCTGAACATGAGTGTTTAACCTCTAGACCATATTATTTTACTGGTATTAACTCATTGCATTCCATTTCATTGATGAGGTTCAGAAATGTTGAGTAATTCATCCAAAGTCAAACAGCTTATAAATGCATGTACTGGAATACAGTCTAGGTCTATCAAGTTCCAGGAACTGAGCACTTCCTAGTGTACTCAGTGTATTGGTAAATGATTAACAGTTGTGTCTTTAGAAACAAATATATGTGTACATTTCTACATACATAAATTTTATTTGAGTTTTACAGCTATAAAGGACTGTAACACAAGATTTTGAAATGATAGTAAAATATACAATACTCTTTAAATTCCATCTAGTCAGCTGATTCTCACAGAATGTTTTTGTTGATATTTCCTCAACTCCTATATCTGTCACCAAATTGTTATTACAATTGACAAAGTAGTGAATATTAGTTGATATTCTCATTTATATTAATGAGCTAGATGAAAGTGAAACAATGGAGACATTTGTTGAATTTATTTTTTATGTGTGAATTCCTTCTCCATCGTCTTTCTTTCCTTGTTCTGGAATTTTTACTGATATTTGAATGTTGAAACTTTTGAACTAATCTTGTTTGAATATTTTTTTCTCTCATTTGCTTGATATTCTGGGACATTTTCTTTAGTTTGTCTTCCAAACTTTCTATTGATTTTACAATTGATTTTCTATTGATTGAGCAATGGCATGAATGACTTTTTTGCTGAATTGGGTAAAGTTTTTTAACATGATGCTGAAAAATTGTTTTCCTTTTTCTGTGGGTTCTCTCCACAATGTAATGGCTATAGACACATCACGATTTTACATTTAGTCTTAATCTACAGTAACAATTCTATCATCATTTTCTTTGGCAATCACCAAAACATAGTCAAGCAAATGTAGCATTTGTCGATTTTCATGGTGTAAATATTTCCAGCATGACTGAGGACAAACCTAGCAGCAGTTCAAAGAAAGTGTGTTCATCAAACACACATGACAGATATCATCAAGCTATGTTCCTAAACAGGCAAGAATTCCACAGCGATACCTCTGGGGTCACCACAAAGCTGATGGGAACGCTGCGTGGATGGAGTTCTGAAAGTCAAACAAGGTGCCATAGAAAAGGAGTAAGTAACCAGTGAAAGAGAACGAGCTCCTGGAAATGTGAATTACATTGTAAAGTCAGTAGAAAGTTTGGAAGATAAACTAAAGAAAATCTCCCAGAATATCAAGCAAATGAGAGAAAAAAATATTCAAACAAGTTCAAAAGTTTCAACATTCAAATATCAGTAAAAATTCCAGAACAAGGAAAGAAAGACGATGGAGAAGGAATTCACACATAAAAAACAATGGCACTCCCTCAGCAGTGTATTTCAGTAGATCCAACTGTTCTGCTCCCCACTCTGTCTTTGGTGAATCCTCTCACCTCCTCCCGCTCTCCCAACTTCTGGTCTCCACCCAGTTCTTCTATGCAAAATTAAATAAAATCTTTTAAAAAAATAATAGTAATGGCACTTTAGAAATCCCCAGTGACAAAAAGGGACACAGAACCTTTAAATTGAAGGCTTGAGAGAATGCCCACACACACAGAGCTGGGCAATTAAAAAAATCAAAGATTAGAGAAGATCCTGAAAGAGTTCCTGAAAAACCAGAACACTGATTTATAAAGAACCCGAATATCTACTTCTCTGATGAAGAAGCAGGATTAGACTGACATGATAATCCTACTTAGCAACAATGGAGGCTAGAAGAACAACAGCCAATACTTCCTACGTGCTGGCACTGGCTTAGCACTGCAGTATAGGCATCTATCGAGTAAATCACCCTTCATCACAACTCCATGAGCTGTGCTATTTTCATCTGTTTTTAGATAATAAAACTAAGGAACAGAGTGGTTTAGTGACTGACTGGGTCCAGTAGATAGTAGTTTAGAGACTGTGCTCTTAACATCTTTATCACATTGCCTCTCTAGCTGTTAAGTATAATGGCTTTGAACTTGGCATTCAATACCCAGCCAAACTACCAGTCAAGGGAAAGGCACCCCTATACAAACATACACAAACATATATTCAAACATTCAAGGACTCGGAAACTTACTTCCACTGTTTCCTTTCTGAAAACCTACATATTTCTGAAAACTGAGTTGGAAACCATGAAGGATGAAGTGATGATAAAAACTGGTAGAATTATTAATAATTCAGGGATCAAATTAATGTAAAGAAAAGTTCCAGGGTGACTGGTGTGCAGCTAGCGAAGGAAACCATCAAAACAAACAAGGCAGAGAATTAGAGACCCAGGTAGAGTGAAATCCTAAAGAAAGGAACAGATACTAAATAAAATATACAAAGAAGCTGGAAGATTTGAGGAATGTGGTGAAGAGGTATGTGTTGTTTTAAATAGGTATGTGTTTGAATAAATAGGAAACACTGAGATAGGAAGGAAAAGAAAAACTTCGACAAGAAATGAATGACACAAATATGAAGCAAATTAAATTTTGACATGATTTGAGAGAATTGGTAGAGCCTAAGAAAAGAAAATGCATTTATGTTGATGTTCGAAGCACTTTTCTACGAGAGAGGCATGGATGATAATGGTAAAGAGAGAATGCAACTAGCACTCACGATACGCTCCCTGGTTCACTGGGGACAAAGTTACATCATCAACATAACATAAACAGTGATGCCTGGGTTTTTTAATACACAACATTTGAAAGGCTCAATAATGACAAAATAGAATCAAATGCTATCAACCTTGATGAGATAAACATAAATATAAGAAAGGTAAGAGGCTGGTAGTTAAAAGAGGATAGAAATGGGGGTGGAGAGGCGGGAAATGGGGCTATTAATATCCTCATTTTGCCAAATGGCCTCAACATTAGGGGATTACAAATAGTACGTAAATTTACAAAGTTAAGCAGCAGAGAAACTAGAATAGGGACATCATTTTTAACACTCGAAAAGAGGAAAGAACTAGGGATGAGCTCCAGGAAGGTCATCTTCCCCATCACGACTGGGCATAAATGGAGAATTTAGGCAGGTCCAGTCTGCTGATTTGCCCAGGGCAGTCAGTCCCATTTTATACCTTCTGTCCCATATAGTCAGCTCTTTGAATTTTTGATCTCTTACACCACCTCATCTAAAGTTGATAGACCAAAAAGTATCAGTATAAGCACGTGACATGGAGAAACCACAGGAGAAAGTAAAATGAGAATTGTTCAAGTGGATGTCTCATGAGACGTGGGGAGCAGGGCAAATGCATCTGCCCAAACTCATCCAACCATACAGTTTAAACATGTGCATTTCATGGTATGTAAATTATACCTCAGTAAAGATGATTAAACCAAATAGGGTGGCCTCTGGGGGTGGCAGGGTGGGTGGAAAGTCATTCCGTGTATGGTTTTGTTTAAGCCATGTGTGTTTCTGCACTAACAAGATTCTTAAAATGTTGTATCAGAACCTATTTTTAAAAACAGAGTTTGAGGTGAGGGTGCTAAGAGCTCACTGGTTAGTTACCCAAGGCTCTTGCTGGTGCTCGCTAGCATGCTGGAGGCTTAAGAGCAGAAGTGGGGAGTAGGGTGTTTCTTCTTAGGCCCCTTTTTCCTCCTCTGGTCAAAAAAGGAATTTGGGAAATCAGATTTCTGGTTGTCATTAGATTTGCATAGGGGACCTGAAAATTTACCGTTGCCTGGGACTCACCCCAAGAGATTCTGATTTCATTGGCATCTTCAGTGTCCTTTGGGTGGTTTTTAATGAGCAGTCAAGCCAAAGACCCCTGATGTGAGGCACCCTGGGCTCTAAGATGTGAGAAATTCAATATGGCAGACGGTGACCAAACTTCTGATTAGGAAAGGGTGTCACCTGTTCGCACTCTCTTTTTGCAGGTGTGCAAACTGCAGCCCGGCGGTCCAGAGAGAGAGGTTCCTGCCCCAAGTGGGGTGGTAAGTCAGCCTAGCTAAGGCCAGAACATGGATCACCACACTCCTAGTCTTATGCTTATTCCCCCACGGCATTAGGGCCCCATGGACTTGACAGGGGAAGGACAGAGACAGACACAGTAACTGGCTGAGCACGCCCCGCATGCCAGGCTTTAGCCTGGTTGTGGCTTCTCTCCTCTTCTCTCCTTTCATCCTGCCCCCCAATAACCCCATGTCAGACTCCTCTTTCTCTCCTGCCACTCTCCTAAGGCTTTAGCCCGACATTTCTCAGTGTGGCCCTAAGCAATATTTTCCTCTAAATTCCCTGGGAAGCTTATTAAAAATGCAGATCTCTGAGCCTCCTTATCCCGGACCTGTGGAATCAGGGTTTCTGGGGATGGAATTCAGGAAGGCACGTTTTTAACAGTGCCTCGGATAGTTCTTATGTCTACAATCGTTACGAGCCATTGTCGAAGGGCTTCTTTGCATCTCTGGATTGGACCCCCTCCCTTCTGCCTCAGGACCTTTGCCTCTGCTATTTCTACTGCTCCCACCTCTAACTTCCTCCTAAGTCTAAGTTTCTTCTAGGAAGTCTTTCTGATTCTTTCACAAGAAGAGTTCTTCCATAAATACACACCTCTTTCCACAACAGACTCTCCACAGTGCTTGTCACAGTGGTAACATACGATATTTTGTTTCATGCCCCTTCCCAACTACTATAAACCCCTGATCCATCATGTGTACTGTGTGGTTCACAGCCCTTAATTCATGCCAGCCACCCAGCAGGGCTCACCAGCTGCTCAGTTACCAGCAGAGGGAGTGGAATCAGGTCAACCCTAGACCATTCTCAGCCTCCTCGTGGACCCTCCCAGAAGAGCATCAACGGATCACATTTGCTACGTTCCCCAGGCCCCTAAGCCACTCTGCTTACATACAACTAGTTCTTTTTGATAAACGCTGAGAGCCAAAAATTAAGGAACAGGCAAGAGCTTGACTCTTTTCCCGTGGCTTCAGCACCAGCCCTGGTGATAAAGGGGCCCAGGCAGAATGGAGTTCGAAGTCCTGGCAGTTAGTACAAGCAGCCCAGCCGGAAAGTCCCCTCCCCTGCCATCTGAGCTAGATGAAGATCTCTGGCCTCCCAGGCACTCTGATGGCATCGCCAGTGAAAGTTCCACCCAAGTCAGAGTGATAAAGTCTGCTGTGCTCCCAGTCAGAGGCCGCACAGCAAGAATCTGCAGGGCGAGTAGCTGCGCTCAGGACCATTTAGGAACCGAATATAGGGAGCCTTCCCTGGGCTCTCTGCAACTTTATCCCGCCTTCAGGCTAGAAATGTCTCCCCCATATTCTAGTCAATTCATTATCTCCCAATGCTGGCACATCAATGAAAACCTCCCTTTAACATCCTTCTACCAGCTAACACAGACTAAATATTGATCAGGGATTAAAGCAAGGGAACTTGTGCCTTGTAGATGAATTTCCAACTAGTGCAGTTGATGATGCTAAACTAACGCATACATTTTTATTTTTGTACCCCAAATGCCATATTTTAGGTGCCATTTATGTAATTCCGTCTGACTGGGGTGGCAGCTGAGACCCACTAGGTGTGTGAATTTCTGCTCTGCCGTTTGGGTCAGTCCTGCCCTGGGGTTTGGTCTGGACCACCTGCTAATTCCCAAGCAGAGCCCAGAAAGTATTGCAGCTTGCTCAGAAGTTTGCTGTAGCCACACTCTGAAGAGGCTAACCTGGCACAGGCATGCCAGAGGCCAGAAGTGGTCTAAGAGTGCTTATCAAACTTTATTGTGTGTCAGAAAAACCTGTGAAACATTAAAACAGGCAGGGATGAGAGAAAGGAAAAGAACAAAAGAGAGGGAGATTGCTGGCTATTCTGTCCAGTGTACCCTGCTGGGTTTTTGCTTTTCTCAGCCTTTCATTATCTGAGCTATTTTACAACTCTGCAAATTGTGGAAAACTGATAGCAGTGTAAATCATTCTTCTCCATAGAAATGCAAATTATGTCCAATGCCATGCAATTGATCATTGCCCTATGGATTTTTTGCCAGTTTTGCATCTATATGTAAATTCAATTCCGATTCCTGGTGACTCAAATATGCATCTACTTTTTGCATTCTCCTTTGGAATGATTTTAACATCTTAGTGGTTTCCTCCTTAATTAATGAGCTAACCCAAATTTTTGACTCAGATTCATTTTATATTCAAATGAGAGTCATGATCAAACTTCCTTTTAAAAGTCTCATAGGTACATACAGATCACCCAGGGGTCTTGCTAAAGTGTAGATTCCAGTTCAAGGTTCAGGGAGGGACCTGGGAATCTGCATTTCTAACACACTGCCAGGCAATGCTTAGGGTGCTGCTGGTCCACGGATGCCTCTTAAAGGTCAAAGTACTCTTTCAAATGCCCCAGTGAGATAACATGACTATGCTCGTTATTATCTATACCTAGGTTCATGAATTAACATAAGCGTGTTGGAGCTTCGGGGCAGGGGTGTGGAAGTGTGGTGTGGTAAGACCCTTGCAGGAATAAGGTATCAGATACTGGCCCTGGATCCAGCCACTTCACCCGGTTCCACCACCTCCCCACGGGTGTACAGAGCCCTCTGTCCATTTGGGTTCCAACTCCGCAGTGGCCCTGCAAAGGGGTGAAAGGGGCTAGGAAGCAGGCAGCCATCAGCCCTAACAGCATTTGATTAGGAACACCATCAACCCCTAAGTTCTTCAACTTGGGCTCGATCACTTCCAGCAAAGGGATGGGAACTCCCTCCTCACATGGCATTCCTGCCTCTCCCAGACACCGAGGCTGAGAGTGAAGGGTCTCCCAGAAGCCCCTCCTGGGGCCTTCTGCAGGTGGGGCACACCAGGAGGTGTCCGGTTATCATGCCCAGACAGAAGAGTACTGCCCTTGCGGACTTACTCTGCCACTTCGGCTTGCTGGGAAATCCCGGTGAAACACCTTTCAGCACATCTGCCACCTCAGGTCCCAGGGGACAGCAAGTTCCGGCACTACCTCTCTGGTTTGGGTCCCGTGAGCTAGGGGGCCCTTCCCATGAAGACCCTGAAACAGGCATACTCACTCTTCACCTTGCTGAGCTGGGGAGATGTGTGAGATGCTTTGTCTCCTGGTTCATATCCAGGGCAGAAGGATTTGAACTTCAAAGTGCCGGCTCCATCCTCCACTGCCCTGGATCTTAAGTGAGGCACTTCCTCTCCCCAAGCCCCAGTGCCTTCACCTCTACCATGGGGACAACATTCAGAGCCCAGACTTGTGAGGCTGAGAGGTCCTGACACCCTCTTTCCTCCTGGCGGGAAAGGGGGTTTCTCCTCATTTGGGCCTCTGAGCAATCCTGGTCTCACACCCTTACCAGGCTTTACTTTGTCAAATTGGCATTCATCTCTGAGGTTCTTATTTATAAGTTTGTTTTCACTTCCTTCTCTCCGCTCCCCATCCCCGAGGGCAGGACCCTGTCTGTTCCCAGTGTGTCCCTGCCCCTCCGTCAGTGCTGTACATGCCAGGCACTCGATACACAGTGCTGCTGGAGGGAGGTTTCCAGCCCCCTACCCAGCACTTAGTAGGTCTATAGAAAAGGCGAGTTCTTTCCCAGGGACACTTGGCATGCCTGTCAGTTTCCTTCTGTCTCCTGCCTCAACTCCAGCCTCCAGCTGGATTTTCTACATCTGCCAAAGCAAACAGAGGAAAAGTTTTCCTATTGTTCATAACTGTTTTGTAGTTCTCCAGAAGGCCTATGTCTGGCCTTGAGGTTTCCAGTCATGGGTCTTTCTCTGCTCACTGCTCTCAGAGCCAGGGAACCAGGCCTGTGACCACTGAGTGGACACTGCCAGCAGAGGTTCCACTGTCACAGCACAGGAGATGCACCTGGTCCCAGCCAGACATGCTGGGGCCAGCTGGCCCTGGGACCCCACATGCACCCTCATGACCTGAGAGGTCGATGCTATTCCCCACTGCTTCAGATGAGGAGACTGAGGCTCATGTAGTTAAGGGTCTTGCTCAAGTCACCCCACCAGGAGTGATGGAATTAAGTTCTGAGACCAGGTCGGGTTCACCTCTAGGTCAACTCCTCATTCAAGGCAGAAACAGAAAGGACTGAATGGCAGGCAGGAAGAGGTCAGGACCGGTTGTAGAAGCTGACCTAGTGGAGGTGGCTCCTTCTGAGTGTGGTTTTACTGGACAAAACTGCAACTAAGGTGTCCCCAAGATCTGGGGCCAATCACTTCATTGGGCATTGATGTTCTCTCTTAAATGCAAGGCTGCTCTGCTCTCCTCATGGGAAATGGCCTGAGGTCCTTTGCTGGGCAGTGGAAACCATCTGTCATCAAACCCCTCCAGAACTGTGCCCCTCCACACGCAGCCACACTCATCTTCTTCCACAGTTCCCATGGCCTGTTCCACCTGCATCTTCTGCCTGGAACATCTGTCAAATCCACCCTGCAAGGTTCAGCTCAAAATTTAACCTAGAATCCCTTCATTTCATCCTCGTAGTAACCTTCAGAAGCAGATACTGTAGCATTCCCATTTTACAGATGCAGAAACTGAGGTGGAGGTTAATGTCTTGCCTGGAGTCACATGAAGTCAAGGGACCTGGAAGCAACTGTTTGTCCACCTCCCTGTATCCCCCTTCGATATCCTTTCCCCCTGAGGACAGTGGGGAAACAGTTGGGGTCCACTGTGAAAATTCACCCTAGAGGAGGTGACTGAAGACCAGAGGTTGAAGTCCAGAAGGAGATACCTGGGTCCCATGCACCTGTCCCCTGCCTTTGATGGGACATGCCACACTGCATTTCTTGATCCAGGGATCTGTTCACCCTTGAGACCATCTCAGTTGGGACAGAATCTTCCCACCAGGGGAAAATCTGGCATTCCTTGGTGTTTATGGGGTTTGGGATACAAGAGAGCAGGAGAAAAAGGGAGGAGTGAGTAGTCTGGGAGCTGCTTAGGTCACCTTTACTCTGCTGCCACCACCCGCCATGAAGCCAGCCGTCCACATCCTCTTTCCAAGGTGGCTGCTGCTGTCAGCGTCCATTTTACCTCCTGAGCAAGACTTCCTTTCTTCCCTCCTCACTCGTTCCTGCCCACCACAGATTTGGGCACTTCATCATTGAGCCCCTCTCAGCTCCTCTCTTCGGCTCCTCAACTCCGCACCGTTCTGCCTTCAGCCTACAGAACCTGCCTGCCAACAAAGTGGCCTTGCGGACCTGCTCCAGCCTCAGCGGCCTTGCTCTCCCACCCTCCCAGGCTCTTTCATCTTTATAGAGCGAAGCTGAACGTGGAGGAATGTGTGGATAATGGTGGAATTTCAGGCATCCACGAGTCAGACTTGTAAGCAGCATCTGGCCTTCCAGGCTCCAGCAGACCAGCAATTTGGCATGTTTCGGAGACTGCAGATTTCATTTCTGTACCTAAACACTAAAGAAAGACATGTCTTCTTGGCAACATGCAGGTCTGACTTCTTGGTTCATGGAAAACTACTGGGCTTGAGCCTGAGGGGTGCTGGCCAGAACCTCAGTAGGACCAAGGGTTCAGGTGGAGACGAGAGGTCCCAGCGCTCAGAGAGCCGCATCTTCTCTCCCCGGTTCTGGCTCTCTACTGTGGCAGCTGGCAGAAGCGTAGACTCATTGGTAGCTCATGTTGTGTAGTAGCGGTGGCAAATCCACATGCTGTCAAGTGCAGGGTAACCCCAGTGAGAGGGTAGCACAGACTGGAGTGAGCAAAAGGGAGTGGTGGGGACTAGGGCAACTGGAGAGTCCTCATGTGCCTCATGTAATCCTAAGGGAAATATGTGTCTGGACCTCAGGCTGACTGTTTGCCAACTTCTGCTAATGCGTGAGAGGCTCCAGTGCTCTTTTCCATGTGATTTCATTGAATTATCATCCTCTTCCTTTCTTATAGTAATTATCCCCAGTTGGCAGACGAAGAAACGGGACCTTAACAAGGTTAAGATGCTCTCCTGGACTCATCTTCGACAGCAACTTATGAGAGGTGGCTCAAGGACCCAGAGCGAGGTCTCCGCCCCCGATTCCTCACCCATCATCAGGTTTGGCAGTAAAAATGCAACTACTCGTCTGAGTTGGCCATTAAATTGGTGCTCTGTTCTGAATCAGGATTTTCAGTCAAAATGTGTCCCTCTTCCTCCCCTATCTATGAATTTCCTCTTACCCTGTCAGTACCTCTGCACTTCACTCTCCAGTATGAGGGAGAAACAGCATGGGGAGGAGAAGGCTGAGGCCTGTGTTCCAGTGGGAGAAGAAGGCCCTGCAGGAAGGTGCTGGGGTCTGTCACAGCTACTGTGACATCAGCCCCCATACCTCTCAACTGTCCCCTTCCCCACTCACAGCAAAAGCACTGGGCACAACAGCACCTCCTGGGGCTTCTGATTCAGACCTGCCGCCCCACAGCCTTCTGAACTCACTGGAATCTAAACAGATTCTACCTCATCCCAATACGGTGACGGGGAGTGATAATAACTGCTGACTGTCCATGCAGCGCCCCGCTTTCCATGTGTTCATTCATTCAGGCCTCCTCGTTCCAGGAGGTGGTACCGTTCTCGTTCCCATGTTACAGGTGAGGAAATCACTGAGGCCAAAGCTATATAAATTTTGTTTGCATTAGAAATCACTTCCTGGCCTCCTGGCTAAGATCAAGTGTAGTATCTGTTCTTATCAGAAATTTATAATTGAAGTTTAACTTATAAAAAAGAAAGTATACCGCTCACTAATCTTGCAGGTGTACACACCTGCAACTACCACCTGGAACAAAGATTAGGCCACACAGGGAGTCTCCAGCCCAGCCTCTCATGTCTTCTAGGGTCCTAACCACCCTCCAAAACAGTTGGCTCTTCTGATCTCTCTCACCATGAACTGGTCTTATCTGCTCCTGAGTTTTAAATAAGTGAAATTATAAAGAGTATACTCTTGTGTCTGGTTTCTTTTCAGCCCTGTGTCTGAGATTCATCTCTGTCGTCGTGTTGAGTTGGCAGCTTGTTCTTTTCCTGGATCACTGGTGTCCCGGTGTGAGTATACAATCTAGTCATCTGTTTTGTTGACGTGCGTTTCGATTCTTTCCAGTAGGCGGCTATTCTTAACAAGGCTGCTCTACACATCTTTTGGGGGGTGTTAGTTAAGATGTATGACCAACTGGTTATATACTTAAGAGTAGAGTTAGCATGTGCATCTTAAATGTTGAGGGACATTGCCAAATTACCCCCCATCGAGGCTGGTGCAGTGTGAGGGAGCGCCTAGTCCCTTGTTTTGAAGGCGAGTACTCAGCTCACCCCAGGGTGCCACGGAGATTCAAGGCATCCTTACACCACCTCCAAAACTCAGAGGAGGGTGCTAAGTGAGCCCTAAAGGCCTCATGTCAAGCAAAAGATTGTGATTTTGTCCATGCGCCTCACTGGAAGGATCAGGTGAGAGGGAGGAGGAGTTGGGAGCCCACCAACAGCCTAGAGAAACCTCTTCAATTAGTAAGAATAGTTTCTTCTGCTCACACAGTTCTGGCCTTTCTGAAACACTTTGGCATGCACCAGTGGTTTTCAGCCTGGGCTCACATTAGGATCCTCTGGGGAACTTTCCAGAAATACCAATGCCAGGGCCCCACCCCCACAATTCTTATTCAGTTATTCTGGGGTGGAGCCTGGCCGTCAGTATTTATAACCTCCCCAGACAAGTCTGGGGCAAAGCCAAGGTCAGGAACCACAACTGCACTGTTGGGGATGGCCCTCTGAAATGGGAGAAGATGGGGGTGAGGGTGGGGGAGGGCTATAAATGGGCATTTACAGTATGACAATACTTCCTGTGTGCCAGGGTGCTGGAGCTTCAGCGCCCTCATCTCATTTAATAATATATGAGAAAGACATTAGGCTGCCATTCCTGGAGTGAAATATACATATAAATATATTTATATTAAGAAATGTTAGGCAGCAGAATGCTCCCCAAGCCCCCACTGTCAGCGCCAGGGCTGGGTCCAGGTGCCCACACATGCAACTTCAGGCCATCCCCCCAAGTATGCCTGGGAAGAAGCACTAAGACGAAATGGTCCAGAATGCTAATGATGGGAATCTTTGGTTGATGTGATCACAGGAAATGGCTCCTATCACACACTTTTCCGCATTTTTTGTTTATATTATATAGTAAGGACTATATTCTGACCATCACAAGGTCAAGTTGTTTGAAGTCAATAACATCACCATTTTCTGGAGAAGCAAATTGAGTCCAAGAGAACAACAACAGAACTGGGCTGCACGTGTCTTCTGCACCCCAAGCAGTGTGAGCACTCTCTGGCGGTGAGACGAGGGTGAGCTTTGCCTGTAGGATAGGGCTCTGCAAAGGTGTGAGAAATGATGTGGAGAAAAAGGAACCCTAGTACACTGCTGGTGGGAATGCAAGCTAATCCAACCAGTATGGAAGGCCATATGGAGGGTCCCCAGTCTACTAGGGATGGAGCTACCATATGACCCAGCAATCCCACTCCTAGGGATCTACCCAAAGGACATAAAAACACTGATCCAAAAGAGCACCTGTACCCCCATGTTTATTGCAGCACTATTTATAGTTGGTAAGACCTGGAATCAACCCAAATGCCCAAAAGTAGATGTGGTACATATACACAATGGAATATTATTCAGCAATCAAAAATGAGAAACTAGGAACATTTATAGAAACATGGATGGAGCTAGAAGGAATTATATTCAGTGAAACAAGTCAGAAGGCAAGAGAAAAATATCGGATGGCTTCACTTTTGGGAGGAATGTGAAAGAGCAACAACAACAAAAAAGAAGAGTAAAGGACTATGGTGGGGAAGGGCAAAGACAGGGATGAAGGCAGAAGGAGCACAAGGGACTGAGGTGATGGCGCACGGTTGAAATGGTGGTGGGAACTCCCTGAGGAATACAAATGATGTCAAATATAATTAAATAAATCTAATAAAAAACTCTTAAAAATTAAAAAAAAGGTAAAAATTGCTGCATTGTCTCCATTAGATTACATATGCTTTTGTAGAATAGTGGGAATCACAGAAAATGAAAATAATGCAAAATTACTGAAATCTCACCACTCAGTTGTCCATGATGGAAAAATTAGGAGACCTATTCTTTCAGACAGTTCTCCACCCATGAACATTCATGCAGACCCAGATAAGCTTACAGACACAAGACTATGTCATGCTCTAAGCTTGCAATTCTGTGACCTTCTTGTTTAAATTCCTTGTTTCCCCTGCATGTCAGTGACCAGACACACATCAGCTTGGGTGGTTACATGTTCTGGAAGGATGTGCCATGAGCTAGGTGGTCAGCCTTTCTCTTGGTGTGGACTCCCGTGCTGCTGAGAACCACATCTTATTTTTGTACTGGAAAATAAACATTCTTTCACAGTCCTGTAGAAAACTCTGGAGCAAAGTTTTTTGTTTGTTTTGGTCTCATTTGGTTTTGCACTGTGAACAGTGACTGAATTTGGACATGTGGGTGCAAATGTGGCTCTTTGAGGAATGAATTTTATTTAATTTAAAAAGTATTAACCCCACAGGTCTTACTGAGATCCTCCCCACCCCCTACCTTTCTTATTCACACACACACACACACACACACATGAACACACCTGCACACCCATACAGGTGAGATTTGGTTGCAAAATTCTTTGAGCAAAGCTGGCCAGAGTACCTGAGGAGGCCACGCAGCCAACAGCCAGGGTCAAGTGTTGTCTGCCAGCTTGGGCTCTGAGCCATAGTTTGCTTTTAACAAATGCCTGTGGGCAATGACCACACACCCACACACACACACACATACACACACATACAGAGCCAGTCTCCTTCTTCCTGTACACAGGGTGCTGGGGCAGTAATGGCTTCACATGTCCAGAGGCGGGCATAATTGAATGGCTGAGGGCATTAAGTCCTTGATTGAACTGGTTGTTCATTTGAAGGGACAATTAATCCAGCTAATATTCCAGGCCAGCCCAGCAGGCCAGCCCCATCAAAGGACATATTGAGCAGATAATAAAGTGGCTGCACCACCTTTATGGAGGAGTCCTCACCCAAGGCCCCTGCCCAGGTCTAACTAGGACTGTGGGCGCTTCAAAGCAAGTGCTCTCCAAGACCAGGCAGCCTGGGGTTGTGTGAGCACATGTGAGGGTAAGAGGGAGTTGCTTCTGGGGGAGTTTCCTCTCCCAATGGAATGGCTCCTGCCTTGGCATTGGCTCATCACATGAGTTGCTCAGAGCTTCCATCTTGCGCCCACATGGGGACTCGCTGCCTCTACTGTCCCTCTGAGGCCTTTGTCAGGCCACAGCTGTCACACTGTCTAAGCCAGAAGGACTGAGTTTTCCTCTTTTAAGCAGCAAGAAGCATCTTGACAGAAAAAGTGGATCTTTCTCCGCACCCACTGGCTTCCTGAAGGAGTAGGAGTAAGGAAGGAGGCAATGGGAAGAGTCTCCCTCCCCTTCTCTTCTAACACCCTAACACCTGACACCAATCACAGAACAAGGGCTCCCGTGGCACACTTGGTGTCTGGATCTTAGAAGTTCAACTCCAATCAATGTGCTTGTTCTGAGCTGATGGGTCCAACTACAGAGGTGACCGTGGCAGCGGGAGTGGGCAGGGAAAGGAAGCCAGGATTTGATCCCAGCAAGCTGCTTAGGCTGGACAGGAACAGAGCAGTCAGTGGCCAAACTTGCAGAGACATGGGGTGGGGGACAGGGGAGTAGAAGTAGTTGGGCCTCTCGGTGGGCAATTCCAACCCCTGCAGGAATGGGGAGAAATAACCCCCATAGTGGAACCATGTCTCATGCCAGGTACTGTACTCTAAGCTTGGCACAGATTATGAATAACATCTCAACACACCTATGATCTAGATGCCAATAATGCATTTTCAGCCTCAGGATGGAGGCCCCAGGGGCTTGTCCAAAGGCACATATCAAGGAAGATGGAGGCAGGATCAAAAGTTAAGATTGCATAGCTTCTAAGTCCTCAACCACCCTTTGTCCACCATGTGCATACACCCATTGTCTGTCCATCTGTCCGGTCAGCCAACCACCATCCAGGCATTAATTCATTCTACAAGTAGTACCAGATCACCAATCCTGTGCCAGGTGCTGTGCCAGGTGCTAGGATTAGAGAGATGACAACCCCAGACCATGCGTTCTCAGCGCCCTGTATGGGCAGGTAACCTTGGCTAAGAGCCTGTGGCCACATTCAGGCTAAGGGTCAGAAGTCTCACGTGATCGAGGCAGGATTTATGGAGACACTTCTTCAGTTCTGAAAACTTTGGAACAATCTGTGCCACAAGATCACAAACCCCACACTGAGCTCGTCTTGGCCCTATGCACTTATTTCAGCGTGACCTTGAGCTAGGCAATCTCCCTCCAGGGTCTTAGCTTTCTTGTCTGTAGAGCTGGGGTATACCTCATGTGCTCTTCGTAGGGGTGTTTGGAGCTTAAAGGGAAATTCCTTAAAGAGCTTTGTAAACTCACTGTTCTTGGCAAATATCATGCAGTGAATCCATTTGTCCTGTCTTGGAGGAAGTGATCTCCTTTTGATGTGATCAGCAAGTCTCTGATAAGATTAGCCTTTAAAAGCCCGTTTGTCAGGTGCTTCAGACTTGTCCTGGCACACATCATTCAGGACTCCCTGGAGTAGCCTATGTGATAGTTCTGTCTCCCACCCCCCATAAGGGGAGGGGACCATGGCCCAGGTGACTGAGTGCAGGCCCAGGTGAATCACCAGGATGCCTGGTGATTAAGGTGCCAATGCTCTTGTCCAGGTCCTGCCCCAACACTGCTGTGCTGGCCTTGCCAGGAGCAGGATGATGTTGGGTGACACATGTTGGGTCCTGTGCCACACCCTGCTCACCAAGAGGAGGTCAGAGATGAGTGTGTTTTCTTCTAGAAATAAAAGAAAGCTGGCATGACTCCCTAGCGGCTCTGGGGCAGGGCAACTTGACAGGTGAAGAGCAGAGCAGAGTCCCAGCTAAGCACCCAGTATGGGGCAAGGCTACAAAGCTGCAAAGCCTACGTCCCTCACATCCTGCAAAGAAGGCATTTCTGTTACCTGCTCCTCCAGTGAGAGGCCACATGTGAGGTCACCTTCCAGTGGCTGTCTGGGGAGGCCTCTGCACCTGTGTGCAAGAGTGTTTCTCTTGACCTTGGAGGAGATATTCACAGTGGGCTCTGCAGAAAATAACCACACCTGTTAACACTTCCTCTGCTGGCTTTGACATTTACACCTGATCTTGACCGTGAGCTCTGGCAGTTTCATCAGCTTGCAAGCCCTTGGCCACTCCTTCTGAACAGCGAATGATGGAGGAAACCCCTGCCCTGTGTCACTGCTAATGTCACCCCAGTGCTCAGCATCTCACCTATGGTTTCCGGAAATGAAATATGGGTTAGGTGGGAAGAGAAATGAAGCAAGAATAGATAGTATAAAGCCTTAGGTCTCACAGTTGAAAATAGAAAGTCTATAAAGCCTATTAATTGTTCCCTCATCTTCCAATAAAATAAAACCAACTCCTCCCCAGTCTCTCTTCCTCTCTCACACACACACACAACTGTGTTTGTGGATAATAAGCAGCCTCGGAGAGAGTGCCTAGGCAGATTCCACATGCATGTAGCAGGCGTGTTTGCATGTCTCTACATGTGTGTGTCTGTACCTATGTAACACATGTGTTTGCATGTCTCTATACATAGGCAGTGCAGTGTGGATGCTCACATACCTGTAAGCTGGGTTGCACTTCCATGCACATGATTAGAGCCAGTGCTGTGGGTGTGACCCATGGGGAAGGGCATCTGTGGCACATGTTGCCATGTCGGGGTGAAAGGAGGCAACCCCCTGTGGGCAGGCCTCACCGCAGGTAGAGAGGCCCGGCCATCTGGGTCAACGAGGAGGCGGAAGCAATCTTCAATTCCTAGAAGGGGAGCTTCCTGTTTTTATAGAATTCATAGACTATTGGGCCGACAAACCCCATATTTACAGATTGAAAATACCAGTGTTATAATAAGGTAAAGGCTGGTGTTCATTTATCTCTATTAAAAGCATTTATAAATGATTTATTGATTTCAAGGAATAGAAAAGAAAATCACCTTCCCACCCCAACTTCATGTCACTATGATTTATCTGATATTAAGGCCTAGGATATCCTGAGCACGAACTGTGGCTTTAAAAATGCAGAAATAAATTTTTCAATACCAAAGAATCAATAAGCTACACTCAGTTTGAGACACGAAGCAATGTGTGGAAAGAGCTCTGGAGGTCACAGATGTCTAAGTAGCAATGTGTCCATGTGTGTGTGTGTGTGAGTGACTATGTGTGTCTGTGTCTGTGTGTGTGCTGTGTGTGTGTCTCTGTGTGTGCCATGCATGCTCATGTGTCTGAATTTCTGGATAGGTGTGTGCGTGTGTCTGTGACTGTGCCTTGAGACAGCGTGTGTCTGAGCGAGTGTGCGTGTGTGACCCTGGACCTGTACTTGTGTGACCCTGGACCTGAACTTGTGTGACCCTGGACCTGAACTTGTGCCATGCAGGCCCCACAATGGCAGAACGGAGGCAAGGACTGCACAGATGCTGCTTTCTGGTGGGCACAGGGTGGCTCAGCCATGCGTTGGGCTCTGACGGCATCAATCCTTCCACCCTGGACGTTCAACCACTGGCCTTTCACCTCGCTGCAGTGAGTTCATGTGCAGCGCTTCCTGCTGCCCACGTGATGTCTGGGATGCCAGAGAGAGGCCTGGGCCCCTCGCCCCGTCACAGCTCCTGCACACTGTGTGGCCTTGGGACAAGCTTCCTCTTCCCTGGACCTCAGACAGGAAAAGGGACGGGTGAGAGACTCCTCTGGCTTTGAGATTCTCAACATGCAGGTTTCCTGCCCCCAGCGAACTGGGTCAGAGCTCAGACGAGGTGCAGGGACTGTCACACGCAGCACAGGGTAGGACTCCCCTGCAGGGCAGGAGCAGGCCTGCCAGCACTCAGCACCAGCGCAAGTCCCACGTGGCGTGGGGACGTGGAGCCGCACGCAGGAAGAGGCAAGGCTGAACTAGCATTCCTGCAGCTGCCCTCAGACTACCTACCTCCACCCCAGATTTAGGGCTGCAAGCACTCACTCTCTCATCTGGCGCTTTAAACAGAATTTCCTGGAAGCATTTATAGTAATGGTGCCCAGAACCGCCCCCCCCCCTACCAAGTGAATCAGAATCCCTGTCACACTTTCAAAGTTCTCCGGCTCATCCTAATGCACACTGAGGGGTGCCCACCTCTGTGTAGTGGCCGGAGACTCTCAGGCACTCTCAACAGCCTAAATGTCAGGGATCAAGTTAAAGGTCTTCAGCCATCATTCTCCTTCCTGGTTTTCCACTGAGCTTTTAAAATACATCTTTCAGGGCCACCCCAGAATTTCTAATTCCAGAGGTCTGATCTGGATCTGGAATTCCCTTGCGAGCCCCCTGGTTCTGACAGAGATGGTTCTTGGTCCTTGTGGATCACGGCGCCTAAGGCTCCAGTAGCAGAACCATGTGGGATGAAAGGTCCTCCCTGGACCGGCACCATGGGCTCCTTTAAGACAAATATCCAGGACAGAAACCCAGCTTCTCCTGCTCCCTCCTCAGCAGTTCTCTTTGTAAAGGAGACCAAAGGAAACCAAACTGGTGTTGATGGGACCCTAATTCCTGATATGGCATACGGAGACCTTCAGGGTCTGGCTTTGCTGGGCCTCTTCTTGAGCACCCCACACACTTCTACCCAAGTTGTGGGGCCTCTGAATGCTTAGTTCTTTCTTTGCAGTTCTCACCCACCTCCCCATTCAATATGAAACTAAGTGTGCTCACCTTTCCAAACTCACTGCACCCCAGTGGGCCCAGGTCACCAGCTTTTCCCTCCCACAGCTCCCAGATCCCTGAATGAATCAGGGTCCACCACAAACCACCACTTCAGGAAGACAGGACTGGGTGGTTTGTGCTCCCCGCTCTTCCTGGTAATGCACATCTCCTCAGGGCCTGCCATGTAATTGATGCTCAGTAAATGTTTGCAGAATGAATAAATGACAACACAAACATACACTTCTTCAGACTCGGTGATTTCCACCCCAAATAGGTTTCCCAGTCTCTGTCAGTGAGCAGCAGGAGAATGCATAATTGAGGGTGCTCAGAATATGCAGAAGGCCAGCCACATTTTGCATGTGTGTGCATGTGCTGGTGTGTGCATATGCTTGCGGGCACACATGACCAGGCGTGAGTGCATGTGTGTGGATATATATGGCATGTGAATGAGGGTGTGTGTGTGTGTGTGTGTGTGTGTGTGTGTGTATGGTGCCAGGTTAGAGGCTGAATTTAAGTTGAACTCAGAGGTAAGTTGGTCCTTGACCTTTTCCCAACAATGCAATGATTCCTGCAAGTCTGGTTCTCCTCGTCTAGAATAAATATGCTGCCTGGTGCTGTGGGGCTCAGAACCTGAATGCCCGCAGGCAAGGACAGAAGGAGCCTGCATGGTCTGGGATCTAACTAGAGTAGGGCTTGGGCAGAGCAGAAAACTGGCTCCTGGATCTAACCTGCATGGACTTTGGGTGACCCACCAGGGTTTGACCCTTCCCTCCCTAGCTTTGTGACTTTGGACAACTTTGCATAGCCCTCCAGGGCCCGGTGGAAATCACACCAGTAACCCGGCAGCTGGGGGGTGCAGGGAGGTGGGAGTTGCTGATTGGTAGGACCAGCAGCTGATGCAATGCACCCTCTGTGCGCTCAGCTTCTTAAGAGGAATCTCCCTTTAAGTGCCAGTCTCCCCTTCTTGACCCCCACACTGCCCAGCACGGGGTGGGCATACACTCAGTGCTTCATCAAATCTGGTTGGCCTGAGTTGGCATCTGGACTGGAGACTGACACACAGTAGGTACTCAATACCTCCCTTTCCTTCCTTAAAACAGTGCTGGCCTAAGGGTGCCTGGGATCACAACCCACCTCTGTGTGTGTGCATGTGTGTGCACGTGTGTGCGTGCATCCACGCATGTGTGTCCCTTTGAGCTTGAGCAAGCACGTGCCATTTTTCTGGGCCTCAAATGTCCCTGGGTCAAAGTTGGGGACTGAGCTTGTGCTGCTTTGCCCCTCCCATGTTAAGTTTTGCCTTGTCTGAGATCATCCTGCCCAGGGGAGCTGAGGTCGTGGCTGGGGTGTCCCAGGAGGTTGTGAGACTGAGCAGCTGGCTGCAGCACCAATCTGCTGTGTTCCTGGCCGCAGGAGGGAAAGCAGTGTTCCTTTCCTACCTGCCGATAATAGAAAAGCGCTCCTTCAATTGAGCTGTTTCTTTCTTTTGCCCCTAAGCTACGAGGAGTAGATTGGATGAAAATTATCAAGCCTCCTCGTCTAGAATAAATATTCTTGAAATGGAGCAAGTTATAAATAAGCAAGCAGCAATATCCTGTGTTATGAATATATAATTTCCATCTTTAATAGCTGACTAGGCCCCAGGGACTGTCTGAAAATGGCCTGTCTGGTCCTGATATTTTATGTTTCAAAAAAAAAGGCCCCCAAACTTTTGTTTCTTAGCCTTTGGAGAGTTAAGTCTTAGGGGAAATAATGAAAGCCGAGTGAGCCAGGTACCAAGGGCAAATATTTTATTTTCAAAGCATTCCAGAAAATGCAAAGGGTCACACAGAATTGGAGTCAAAGCTGGGAGAGATATCGAGTTTGGCTTGTCCCACTCCCTCATTTTACAGACTAGCACGTGGAGGCACAGAGAGGCAAAGTGACTATCCAATATCACACAGCAATGAATTTCTAGGAATCCAGAATGCAGCCTGTCAGATCCACCAGGATATTACTGGCAGTTCTTTTTCCCCAAACGATTGCCCTCAAAGGTGAAGGGAGATCTGGAGAGCCCTGATTCTGTAGTCCATGGTCTTAGGGTAATTGACAAGGTTTGCCTCCAGGGGCAGCCCACACCCCGAAAGACAGGGGTTGTCTTGAATTAGAGGCACAATTGTGAGGTCCAGCCGGTACCAGGGGCTGACTTTTCTCACTCAGACTTTCTGGGCTAAGTCTGACTCTTAGTTGGACCTTCAGGAAGTTAGACATCTGTCTTTTCTGTTTCTGCAGTCCCAACAGGATTAGTGTAGATCTGAACTACCTCTGTTTGTCGTGCTTCCTGGTGTGATGAAAAGACAGTGGGGCCCACAGATTCCAACTAATCAGGAGCTCACCTGCTTTCTAGCTTTGTGATGCTGGACAAGCTGATTGGCTTCATTAGCCTCAATGTTCTCATCTGTCAAATGGGGATGGTTGTGCGGATAAATGAGATGATTTGCGTAAAGCACCAGGATGAGGGCAGGCAGGAAACAGGTGCTGGATCCTGTCCATCTTTCCAGAGATTGAGTCTTCTTCTCCCCTCCACAGCCCAGCCCCTGTGGTGTCCCCCATCGCAGAGCAGCCCCTGGAGCTGCAGGCTTGGATGAGTCCAGTGACTTCTTGTTCATTTTTCTCGTATCCCAGCAAGAACAAAGCCTGCCCAGAGCCTCGTCCAGCACAAGCCCAGCCGCACTACAGGCTCTTGACTCAGGAGACATTGGCTGAGCCTAGTAAGTGCTGAGCACCACGTCGAATAGCAGCTTCCAGTTATGGAGCACGGACTGTGTATTACATTTGGAAATGCACTGGCTCATTTAACCCTTAGCGCGACACTACAAGGTGGGCATTTAACCCCATTCTAAAGATGGCAAAAGGAGGGTCTCCCAGATGAGTAAGTCATCTGCCCAAAGTAATACATCTAGGCACGGCAGGGCCAGCGCCAACCTGCTGCAAAGACGCTCTACTCCTTCTCACAAGATGACCTGCTTTTTTCCAGAATCTGAATAAAACTGGAAAAGGAATGAATTCAGCAGCAGGTCCCCTAATGACGGGAGCAGGGTTGGGCGGGGGAGCTGTTAATGCCTGTGCAGTATGCGTGTTAAAATGTAAATGTCCTCTCCTGTGGGTCTTGAGGTACACTCATAATTATGAGCCAGCATCTGAGGTTCTGATTTTGATGGCATTAGCTTTAATGGCTTTATTTTTTTTAAGCCGTTTAATTACTAATCAGTGCTGCCTTGCAAGCTGATGTGAGGTGCACACTTTGCATCTGTAGACAAGGACCTCCCTCGGTGGGCATCTGAGAAGGCTGCCAGGGGGCATGTGCCAATGGTCACCCCCACCCAAGAAGTTTCTCCACTGTATTCTCCAGCCCTCTCCACTTGACACTTGTCTCTGAAATCCCAGAATCCCATCCCCTCTGGGAGGAGCTTGGCTAACCTAGCCCCAACCATCTCACCTCACAGAAGGGGAAACTGAGACCCCAAAACATAGCACGGTTGCAATGTCTAGAATTTCTGGGGCTTCTTGCTTGCTTGCTAATTGATTTCTAGCACATATACTCATTTGCATTCCCAATTTCAATACTCAAAAACTTTCCAATGCTAAAACCTCATTTTCTAAAGCTAATTTAGGTCTCATTTTCATTAATAGCTTGGCAACAATCATGCAGTGGAAATTTCTCCCAGGTCAAAGAAAAAGCCTGGGCCAGGGAACCAGACTCTTGCTGTGCATCTCCAGATTAGGTGACTCACCTCTCTGGTCTGTGGTTTTCCTCCACAGTCAAATGAGGGGATCAAGTTAGCTCAGTACTTTTCCAAACACTATTCTCTAAACCATACAGTTAAGCAGACCCTGTCTTAAGATGTAAATAATTATTTATTCAGAAAAAAGTTTTTTTTGAAAATTACCATGGTCTAATCAGTTTGGACAGTGCTGAGTTCAAGTTCATAAGTTGTTTTGGTGGTGGTGTTGTGGTCTGTCTGCTGCATGTGTACTCAGTGTTTACTCTAACATAGCGTCTGACCTGAAAGAAGAGGCCCCCGTCTGGACACCACTGCCATTGTCCTTTGGAGTACAGGAGTTCCCTGGAGCCCAGGAAGGGAAACCCTAGTGGAGATGGGGTCTAGGTCTCCTCTGCCTTCACTCTTTTGGCGTCCTTGACTCTAAGAGACAGGGATAAAGGAGATGGATCTTGAGACATCCTCTTATCCTTAAGTTTAGATCACTCACTTCCCCCCAGGTATTGCCATGCTCTCGTACAGGGGTGCCCTCAGATTACATGCCCAGAGTCCATCTCCAAGCTTTGATTTTTACCATTCCCTGATGAGGAAATGGCAGTGGCCACACCGAAGTTCTCCATACCCTTCCTCACTTCCCACCAGTTCTGCTCCCCTCAGTCCAACAGGCTCCCCTAAGGCGAGCCCAACTCTTTATCATCCCACCTCAAGCACCCCATCCCCAGTCTTGCCCTCATGCCCTCACACAAAGCCTTGCTCAGAGACCAGAGCCTCAGTGCCCAGAATGAGTCCTGGCTTGGAATCTGCCATATTCACATTCTGTCTTTGCTGCTTCCTTGTTTTAGGGTTCTGGATCAATGGCCAGGTCTCCTGATACAGAAATGAGTGAGAAATGACCGTGACACTGAAAGCCTGGACTGGAGGTAAGATGAAAAGGACCTGATGTTTCACTTTAGCCTCAGTTCCCTAGAAAGCAAAGCCTGAGGCAAAGGCTCAGCAGTGCAGGAGGGAGGGCAGTGCCAAGCAAAGCTGGACAAAGGAAAAGCTAAGGGCATACAAGACTACAAGAGAATAAAATGGTCTCCCACAGGCTCATCCCCTTCCAGAGGGGTGGGACTCTGGGATTTCAGAGACAAGTGCCACTGTGAGAGCTCATGAATACCTCTTTCTGTAGCTGATCTTAGGAAGGTCCGGGAAAGGCAAGGAGAACGGACCCAGAGGCTCCTGTCCCAGTTGCTCGAAGGCCTGGCCCACAGGTGTCGTTTTTCCTTGCTCCTTGGTGGCGAGGGTCTTAGTGCTGACTCACTTCATTGACTTTAGGCCTCAACGTCAGCAGGACGTCCCCAGAGCAAGAGTAATGTGTGTGTGGCACGGATATGAGGCGGAAGGCTTTGGGACTGTGTCTACGCTGAATTATCAGAGCCAACCTGAGCTGGCCACTGCCATGGCATGTAGCAGAAGCAAGTGTCTAAGGCCCTGGGGATGGTACTGTTAAGAGGATGGGAAGCAGAGCATAAGATGTGTCCATGCACCCACCCCTTGCCTCACTCCCACGTCTGCTTCTGCCCTCCCAACAAATCTTACCAAGGGGTTTCCAGGAGCAATGGCAACAGAGGCTGAACTTTTAGACCCAAGTCTCCCAGCAGTGCAGTCACAGCACCATTTATGGCCAGTGGTTAGGCCATATCTTAAAGGACTATAGTTCAGCTTCACAGAGGTTGTCCCTAGCTGCACCTCAGCTCAGCCTTTAACAGGCTGTTCTGCTCTGAAATAAGCCCCGGCTTCAGGGTGATGGGTTTGAGAGTAGACCAGGGCATGCCATGGCCCCATGCCACGTGCCTATTGTTCTATCTCTTTTGTCATACCTGGGGCTCCTTCATGTGAGTCACTGACATGCGGGAAACAATGTAGGTAAACATCTCAGTATAGCGGCTCTGGGGAGGTGGGAGAGGGAGTGCTAAGAGAAGGGAGGATAAATCCCCAGCCAGTAAGGACAAATCACAGTTGTCTCAGGGGTAGAAATGTCTAGTGTGATCAAACCCCGTAAGCAGTGGGCAAGCCTTCTGTAAGGATGGTTTGACACTGAGGACTTGAAGAGGACATTTGCTGTTGAGACAATGGGCATTTTGCTGTGGCAAAACATGAGGTGAGCCCTGGGGAGAAGGATCGCTGCTGTTGTGGTCACACCGCCCCTCCTTGTACCATGGCCCTTGAGGCGACTGGGAGAGGGGCTGGCTAACACCCCCAGGGTGAGGCATCCTGCTCTTCCGGGTGTTAAATGCTTCTTCAAGTTGTCATTCATGTCAGACCCTAAGACTTCTCACAAGTCTTCTCATAGAAACCTTTTCCTTAGCCTTATCCTTGACCTTGCAGTGTTCTTCACCAACCGGCCAAGTCACTTACCAGTGCATCTTTGTGTGTGCTTCCCTCGGGTCACTATCTGTCTCCTGTGAGAATGTCCTGTCACACCCTTCAAGGTATTCAGCTCAGGATGTTACAGAGTATAGTCTGTTTTATGCTGATCTCGACCTGGAAACCAGGCCCATATTTTCTTCTTCTCTATCAGATGACCATAGAGATCCTTACCTCGCCCATGACGTCATTTGTTGCGTCAAGAGGAATCATCACAATTCCCTGTGCTTTTTGGACATCCTTGGTCTTCAACCCAAACATACCACTTCCATCATAAACAACTAACTACCCAACCTAATGGCTTAGTCCATCTGATGACACCCAACTAATGAGGGGCAAATTCAATCCCATAGTCAATGTCTTGTGCCAATTTCAAGTGGTACCCAGAATAAGTGTTCTCCGCCATGAGAAAATGGCCTTGTTCTTGAGCCACAGGGGTCTATCCAATAACTCTTCTGGGGATGCTTGCCAGAGACTCTACCCCACATCTTTGCTTTCTGTGGAGATCTCCAATATCATGGACTTTTCTGGACCCAGTGATGGGTAGGCAGCTCAAGCCACGAACTGAGTGTTCTGCAGCGACCCCTCTTGAATTTCAGAATTTCACCTTGCTTTAATCATGTACAACTTTGGAAGTCTAATTGGATATTCAATTTTATTTTTGCTACTTTTTAAAATTTAATTTTCAGATAAATAAAACATTAAAATACATCCAAAATGAAGATTATTTTAAAAGTATAGAAAGTTATATAGGAAAGAGCTTCCCTTCTACTATTAATTTTTTTCAGCATAAATTCACTGTATTTCTTGTGACTTCTTCAAGAAATGCTTAAACAAGCAAATATGTGTGTATGTGTATTTTCCCACCTCCCACTACTTTTTAACACAATTGGTAGTTGACAGTTCTGTCACTTACTTTTATAACTCAGCAGTATATGCTAGACATTTTCACATAGCGACACAAAGAGGGGTTCTTATCATTCAGGAGGAGTCCATTTAGCGGATCTACCATTATCTATTTAACCATTTATCCCCTTAGTGCTGGGCATCGAGGCTGTTTCCAATCATTTGGAATCACAGAGATATTCAATGAGTATCTCCCCACACATGGAGGCAAGTCATCCCAGGAGACATGCATTTGTAATTTTAGGGGTATTTGCAAATGGCTCCACTTGCAGTCTGAACCAATTGATGCTCCCACTGGTAATACAGAAATGTGCTCATTTTTCCACATCACCAATCGTAGGGTGTGTTTTATTCTTTGCCAATCAGTAAAAAAAAAAAAAAAAACACACACTTATTTCAATGTAGTTTAATTTGCTCGTAGATATTTTAGCATGTTCTGGGTTGTTTGCGCCCATCGTCACCAGATTTAAAGCTACTCGGGCTCATGCAGACTGTCGTATGTCCAGCTTCCTCTACTCATTCAGAGCCCAACCCCTAAGTTCTCCCTCATAGCTCATGGCTTCTTCTTGACACTTCATGGTCACTGTGACTCAAATTCTACCTCTTGACCTTTCAGCCTTACTCTTGGCATCTTAAAATGCATCCCCAATGGACACCGCCATCCGGTCCAGTCATTTCTCACAGCTAAGTTGCTGTGTGAACATTTAGGGTGCACAGCGCTGTGCAGATGGGGGTCTTCATGCATTGAGTAGAAGAGCAAAGCCTGTTCCAACTGGTTTGTGACTATCTAGTTCCAAGCACAGTGACTGGCACCTAGTAGATGCTCATGAAATAGATCTCATAAACGAATGAATAGATTGAAGGTGATGCTGGTCCCACCAGTGCAGCAGTTTGTAGATTAAAGGATTCTTCCCCCGCCATTCCATCAATTACATCCTCCCCAAAGTCCAGGCAGTAATTATGCACTAGAGAAGTGGATGCCAGCCTAATATGCACAGAGCCCACTAAGGGATAGTGCTCACCCTTAGACCCTGCTAAAAAGCCACAGCTGTGTTTTGTCCCATGGAAATCCCTATGCCCCTTGCCTGATTGGACCAAACAGGTAGGCACATGTTATGTGTGACATAACATGTCACACAGACTAGCAACCTAGCTGTGTGACAAGTTATAGACATCCATGGCATGACATGACATGGATGGCGTGCCCACCGGAAGTGCATTTTAAGACACCAAGAGCAGCAGATGAAGCTGAAAGATCAAGAGGGGGAATTTGAGTCACCATGGCCATGAAGGGTCAAGAGGAAGCCATGAGCTATGAGGGAGGATTGGGGTAGGCTCTAAGTGAGTGCAGGAAGCTGGACAGCAGAGAGGGAAACCCACAGATTCCTGAAGAGAGGTGAATTCTCTCATGGAGCCCTGGGACACGAGTCAGCCTTTTCCTTTACCAATGACTTCTAAATGTATTTAGAATTCTAGCCTTAGATTTTCATGCACTCTTGACAATACATGTTTCTCTCCCTGAGCTACCAAGATGATCCACTAGAGGATCACTGGGTCCATTTTGCAAATGTGGAAACTGAGACTGAGTGGTGGAGTACAAGGTCTCTGCCTGCCAAGTCAGCTAGCTCAGTGCCTCGCACATCAGAGGTAGCAAATGTTTGGCAGTTATTTGATTGGTTTCTCATTGGCTTAATGTAAAGCAACAACAGACCTCGTAGCAGAAAGTACTTTCCAAAGATGATGGCAGAGACTCTTCAGCAATGTGAACTTTCTATTCTTCCAACAAAAGATGACATCTAATTCCTCTCCCCTTGAATTCGTCTGGCCTTGGTAATTTTCTTGTAACAAACAGAATGGGGCAGAAATGATACTGCATGACTTCAAGGTTAGGTCATAAGAAGCCTTGAAGCTTTTGTTTGCTCTCTGAGAACACTTGCTTTCCAGATGCCCTACCCACACCCCACCCCCAGAACACAGCCCCGTACCAAGAAGCCCCATGCATATGGCCCCATGGGGCTGATCTGAAGATCAGCTCATGTACAGAATAGGTGAGTGACGAATCCTCCAGTTGACACAACCCCCGGCTATCAGGTCACCTGCAAGCAAGCATTCAAGTCTTCCTAACTGAGGCCGCAGACATGGTAAAGCAGCCACACCATCCTCATGTGCCCTGCCCAGACTCCTACCTTCCAGAAGCTATGGACTTAATAAATAGGGTCCCATTTTTATCCTACTCAGTTTTAAGTTGATTATTTACACAATAGGAAACTAGAGCAGACTTTCTCTCCCCTAAAATAATGTTCCATTTCCTGTTCATGTTCAGCTAAGAGTTAACAGATGAATTCTAGATCCCATAGCTATTTCCTTAACTTGAGACCATAAGCAAAGGCAAATTTGTTTCAAGACAAGAACTAGCTATAAAAAGACGTTTCCTTGACTTTAAACCCAAGAGAGCTTGGTTCTGTTTTTCAGGTTAAACACACACACTCACACACACACACGGACACACACATACATACATACACACACGATATGGACTGGCCTCCTGTGCAGACAATGTGGGCTCAGTTGCAGGGGAAAGTTACCCAGGTAGGAAATTCTCAATCAAGAACCACAATCTGGCCACTTAGCTCTGGGGAGGGTACTCTGCTGCAAGTGTGGGAGGAGGCAACTCCTCCAGCAGCCCCCCACCTGAAGATCTGGAACCCCAGAGCGGATGTGTCCTCCCGAGTAACTGCAAGCCCCTGCCTTGCACATTGCTTTGCTCCCCAGAGGCTCAGCTGCTATCCTGAAGACCAGCCTCTAAATAAGTGGCCTTGGGAAGGGGAGGGCAGGGACCTGACATCCTGGGAAAAGCAGAGTTCCCCTCACATCCTATGTGACTAAGGAGTGAGCCCCACAGCAGGAACTCCCTTGTGTGGTCAGCACTTTACAGTTTGCACAGAGATCTGGCTTCTCACATCCATCAGAGCCTCGTTCCACCGGGAAAGCCCTCATTCTTTCCACTTTGCCGATGTGAACCCGAAGCTCGGAGATGTTGGCCATTCCAAGGGCCACATAGCCGCTAGATGGAAGAAGGAGGCGCTGAGAACGCGGACCTTTTATTCCTTGTCCAGGGACATGGCCCTGGGCTGGTGGTCACTAATCCTCACTCTCGCAAGACGCTTTCCCTGCCGAGTGCTTCCACACACAGAGCATCAGTGGAGCTGCGTGACCTGCGTCTCTCCACTTGATAGACAAAGAGCCTGCAGTTAAAGCAAATTGCCCACGTTCCTGCCGCCAAGAGAGTGGCAAGGCCAAATTTGGGAGCAGGCTCACGGCAGGTCCATGTTCCTGCAAACCACTGCCAACCAATGCAGAGCCGCACCGATGAAACCCTTTCATGGGGCTCTCTTCTTTCTCCCCACCCCCTGAAATACACAGGAGCCCGGAAGGGAGGTCGCCGCCAGCAGCCTTTCAGCAGCGCCGCTCCTGTGATGACCCAACGCTTATTAAGTAGCCACAGCATGGAAGGCGCTGCCAGCCCATCGTGACTGCTTCCGGCTGACATGATAGCAAAGGCAACCACGCCAGGGCGCCACAGGGCAGGCAAGTGTGCGTCAGGTCTCCCACTGTGCCACTGCCTTTTCCCGGACTCCGGGCGCACCCGCTGCCCCCTCCCATCAGAAGGCTGTGAGCTGACCCCCAGGCGTAGCCACAGGAGAGCACAACCCCTCGGGGCTGCGGCGTGATTAAGCTCTTGGTTGTGAGAAAGTGACACTGCGATCTGATTCATACCAGTAAATATGTGATTTACATTTAATTCTGAGTAACCTTTCTGGGCTCGGCGAGGTGTGAAGGAATCTGATGGGGCTGGCTCTGTGGAGGAGGAGGTGATTCATATTCATTAAGACCTCCGTGTCAGCCAGCTGCAGGGTGACAGCCCCAGCCCCCTCCTTCCGCTTGCCCTCCGGGGTCACAGCTCCAGGGAGGCCACCCATCACAGTGATGTAGGTGGGGGTGGGATGTAGGTGGCTGGCAAGGGCTGGAGGCACCCAGAGAAGCCGGGCGGACAATGAACAGCAGGGCTACAGGTGATACAGGCTGCTGGCACCCCAGATGCTGCAGTAGCTGTGCCGATCCCTCCAGGACTGGAGGGGTGCTGGTTAAGGCAGGTGCGCAAGGCCCCATCTGACCTCCTGTGTGCCATTCCCCAGGCAGCGTTCAGACATCTCTGGTCGCCCAGACATGGAAGGAGGGAGACGTGGCAAGGAAGGAAGGTTAGGGGCCTGCCACGGAGCTTGTCCTCAAGTTGCTGTGAATAGGGGTGGTGTTCCCAGTCCCTTGGGGCATCTGTGTGACCTTTGATGAGCTGGACTGGGATCACCCCAGGTGCACCCCAGGACCTTGTGAGGCAAAATATGTGCTTCTCCTGCTGAAAGTCTACCCAGATGTGCTCAGGCCCACACCTCGCCTGTTCTCCTAGCGGGACTCCTACGATGATTACTGACAACCCCCAGCTGATGTCTGCTGGAGACTCATGCTTTCGTCGGCCCCTCAGATACCTTTAAGGGTGCCCTGGCTCCCGCTGGACATGATCATGATTGACGATGGCCAACTCCACTGGACAACGAGCAGGGACCAGAGTCCTGGCCTGCCCGTCAGGACCCCTGCTCTGCTGGAACATGCTCCTCCCTGACTCAGGAGTTGCTTTCTGTTTGTTCCATCAGGTCAGGGCCTAGCATGTGGCCTCACACTGTTCTGGACCCTGGGAGAGACTAGAAGGAAAGAGAATTGGCCTCTGCCCTCGGGGGTGGGATTCTTTTCCCCTAGCTTGGGACCGGGCTGGCCTGGTTAGAAGCTGTTAGAGAAGAGATGGTCTGTTTGTTCCCCCCTGGGCATGCAACTTCAGGTGGAAGGTGAGGCCTCTGCAGGAACAGGTGACGCTCTGTAGACAAGGGCTGCTCCCCCCTGGCTCACCGGGGGCTTGGTCCAGCTCTGTGGACAGCTCAGCATCAGGACTGCATTGGCCTAGATGCCAGATGGCTCAGGACGGTCTTTCAGCTAAATGCTCCTCAGTCATCTCCCTGAGGTAAGTGGGGCAAGTAAGCAGTGGTAAGGTGGAGTGGGAGGTGGGGCTCCATCTCGGGGCTCAGAGGTGCTCTGTGGCAAGTGCTAACATGCAGCCATCCTGGGACTCAGCTAAGCCGAGGTGGGGGTACTAAGTGAGGGCAGGCTGCATGGGGGCGAGGTGCCCCCCCATCTGGAGAACGGCACGGTGCCAGCTAGCGTACTTGTTCCTCCAGGCTGCTGGCACAAGAGTGGTCCCGCAGCACAGGTCCAGGCTGCCTCTGCCGCCTGGGCTCTGGGCCAGCCACTGAGCGAGAGGTCAAGGGAAGGGAACATGTGAGCTGGACAGGTAAGCGGGGCGCCTGTGCTCCCGGAGAGGTGCCTGGCACTCGGCATGGCAGGGGATAGTGGAGCAACTGGAAGGGGGCTGTATAGGGACTGCTGCGATGAGTGATGGGGCACCCACCAGCAAGGCAAAGAGGTGAAGAGACTTCCCAGTGTCCCGAGGGAAAGGGCCGGTGGGGCAAAGATGGGAGAGCAAGAAGTAACTGGGTAAGAGGGCGGACAGTGTTTCTGTGGAGTGGACAGAGGAGAGATGCCCCTAGCCCGTGGTCCTGCGGGGCACATGGAGAACTTGGACCTCTGCCCGAGAGACACGGGAGCTTTTAAAGGCCTCAGTCAGAGGAGTGCCGGAATCAGCAGACACTTCGCACAGCCAGTTGGCTCCCTGTGGAAGGAAAGCCAGAGCCGCCCACTAAAGGAGATGGTAATCCACCTGGGGTAGCGAGAAGCAGACCAGTCTGGGAAAGGGTCAGTGACTGGTTATCTAGATGTCCTGGGGGGCAGCTTCTAGGCTGATACTCTGGTCTCTGGGAGGAAGTGGGGCCCATTCCTGGTGCAGACTGGAAAAGAGGAACTGGTTTGAGAGGAAGAGGATACACTCTATTTTGGACCTGCTGAGTTGAGGTGCCTGGAGACATGTGTGGGGCAAGAGGCAGGCAGTGGACACTGACTTGAGGGGCAAGAAAGAGGTCCAGGTGGCGAAGATGTGGGTCATCAGCTCAGAGACAGTGCGAGAAGACACAGGCGTGTGAAGAGCAGGGTAGTGCGAGAAAAGAACCAAGAACAGGCCTCCAGGCAACACCCCAAGTGGGAGGAAGACGGTGCCACGGGGAGGGGGGGCGGCAAAGCTGGGAGCCAGCTGGCGTTTCCAGCCACCAAGGCAAGAAAGTGTGAGAGGAAGAGGAAGTGGTCAACGACATGAGGCCCAGCCCACAGGCCATGTGGGATGTGGAGTTAAAAGAGTCCACTAGATTTAGCAACAAGAAGGTCAAAGGTGGCCATGTGAGGCCAGTCTCGGGGGCTCAGAGAGGCCAAAGCCAGACTGACAGAGGAGGTGGGAGGTGAAGAAGGGGACACACTTGTGCAGACACCCCCTGGTTAAGAGGTTTGGCTGTGAAAGAACAGATGAGGCAATAGCTGCAGGGGCCAGGAGGTCAAGAAAGGGTTGTTTTCAAGAGAGAAGAGGCTTCAGCTCTTTGAAATGCTGATGGGGGGGGGGGGCGGGCGGGCAGGCCAGAGGGAGAGAGGTTGAGGCCACAGCAGATTAGGGGCTAACAGGTTGAAGAGGGGTCCAAGGGGGTACAAGTCCAGCCAGGGCAGGGGACCCCTGTGGGGGTGGGGGGAGTGGGCGTGTGTGGACGCCCATCTGGCTGTGGAGCCAGCTTTCCAAGCAGGGCTGGCCAGAAGGCGGCTAGTGGCTGTAGCTGCTGTCCCCCCACCCCCATCTTTTTGCTTCCTCAGCTCCCCCATCATGCCCACTGCTCTACTTCGGGGTCCCACACCCTGTCCACTGCACCCACTCCAGAGAGGAAAAGGAATGTGTATGGGAGGTCTGCCTTGGGACCTTCGCCCCACACAGACACAAGGCCCCTAAGAGGGCCACTACCCCAGATGAAGTGGGAACTGACAGGGAGCAGACAGGGCCCACTAGCAGCCCGCCCCAGGTGGGCTCAGGTGCGGCCAGGGCGCAGAGCAGCAAGAACATGGGACCGTGTGCACGAGCAGGCCTGGGCGAGCCGAGGGGAGAGGTTTTGCTGTGGATGTTTGGAAAAAAGCACAAAGCACAGAAAAAAGGAATGTCTCTTCTGCAGGTCTGTGAGGCCCAAGGAGCTGAGACGGAGCCAGTTTCCTCTGCAAGGAGACTTCAGCTAGTGAGTGAGTAATTAGGGATAATAATAGCAAGACGGACTGGTTTTTAATCTGCCCTTGACGTCTGCCATACAACATGTCACAGAATGACAGTGTGGCCAGATGGCTCCAGAGGAGGGTAGCATGTCAAGAAATGCCCCATTTCCCTGGCTGGCAGATGGGGTGCTCCTCCTGCCACCTCCCTTCCCTGTTGTCCAGAGATGGCCCCTCCCCCACCACACATGCCACCAGGACTCAGGGGCCCAGTGGGATGACACAAATGCCCAGGTGCAGGGGCAGGGCCTGAGCTCTGGGTCAGCTGACTGGAGTCCACGCAGCTCGCACCTCTGACTGTAGCTGTTTCTGTGTGCACCTCTCAGGTTTCTTCGTGCCCTGGTATCAGGTCCCCAAATCCCCTGTTCCCTGCAGAATAGAGTTCCTGGGACCCTCGCAAGGCACTCCCGTTCTTTTTGGTCTTTTCCTTCCAAGGCACGTGCTGCAGAGAGGGACTGAGGTTGGGGGAGGGAGTGTCATTCAGTTATCAGGAGAGTCCTAAGCTCTTGGAGAACTCTGGGGGACTGGATGGCCTCCAGAAAGACAGGCAGACAGGTGGCTGGAGAAGTCGTGCAGTCTGCACACTGCGCGGAGCTCCCTGGCAGGTCCGCAGGGCTGGTGGCTGGGGCGAACCGGGCCTTGAGCACACAGGGCTTGAAACTGGCCCTGGGTCTACTGGTCAAGACTGATGCCATAGGCCGACAGGGGGCGCCTTTCTTCAGTTCCCAGGAAAGCTGAGTTCCCTGGAAAAGCTGACAGTACCTGTCCACAGGTAACCAGGTGATCACCACAGACAACACCCTCTGTGGCTGGACGTGCTGCTCTGTGGGCCAGAGGAGGACTGGTTTTCATTTTACAAATCTCTTGGAAGGCGATAGGGCTGTAGGCAAGAATGGGTGTGGGAGGGTCCTGGAGGGAGGTTGTGGTCAGGGTAAGAGGAGGTGAGGTGAGCGATGACACTGCTGGCTGGGGATCCCTGGGATCCGCTCCCAGCCCAGGTGCAAACACTGCTTTCCTGGGAGGGTCTTGGCAGGCCACTTTCCCTCCTTGTGCCTCAGTGTCCTCATCTGACAAATCTTAGAGGGAGGAGCAACCAGAGCTCTAACTTGGGTTTGGCGTCACAAGAGAAAGTTCTAGTTCTGCAGCCCATGGGCTCTGCCGTGACAGCAGGGTCACTTGACACGTCTATACATCATTTCTGGCTCTGCTCAACAGATGGTGGCCTGTCTGCGCCTCCTGGCCAGACACCCAGGCTGCATGTGGGCTCCGGCTCCCCCTCCCCCTCCCACTCATCTCTCCTTCCTGAGGGGGAATAAACCAGAATAGGACCTGTCTCTCCTTTTCAGGGAGGGGTTCCATTTTCATCAGCCCCCAGGGGAGCAAGAGGAACAGGAAAATTACAGTATCAGCGTGGAAATTACAATTGGAGGCGTCTGATTCACCAGGGAGGGTGACTTGTTCCTCTTTTTTTTTTTATTTTTAGGTGCCATTATGTTGGCAAGGAGGCCTGTGCTCATTAACCTGTATTGCAGGAGTGGAGACTGGGAGACTGGTTGGTGAATAAGCCTGCCCCGCCCGGCCCTCCACTCCCTCCAGTTATTTATAGCCTGCTTTCCCTCTGGTGAATTAATTAACTTGTACTCGGACACGGGCTGTTGTGTTTAGCTGGTGTCCCTTTGAGGCGGGCGGGGGAAGTGGGTAAAGGGAGTCAGGATGGGAGGGAAGGTGGGGTTACCTTGGGTTCTGAGCTCTCCACCAAACCGCCTCTATCCCCAGCTGAGTGGAGACGGGGGCTTTTTGCGTACCCCAGTTCCTTAGAGACTTGAGAGGTTCGGGGTTTTTAAAAGGAGTGTTTGATGCCTTACTAGGAAAAATACAGCCAAAGTACAGCCTTTTCCTTAGCAGGGAAGCAAGGGCCCCCTTCTATACCCCATGCCCCCAACAGCAATTGGCTGCCCAAAAGTACCAAACCACAGAACAGGGGTAAGTTAGAGTGTGGGGGATCCCCATGGATGGTGCAGAGAGGAGGGCACTCCTACAGGGACCTGGCAAACAAAGATGGGGAGAAAGGCTGCCCAGGGGAGCCTGAGGACTGGACTTCTCATAAGGTATGTCAGGCCCCAAGTCTGGCCACCTACTTCACAGATGCGGAGGCCGAGGCCAGAGAGAGAGAGAGAGCTCATCTTTCCTTCCTGCAACGCGCCTTCATTAACTTCTCTCCCAGCGGCCGTGGCAGCGGCAGATGTCTCCTCTGGGCTCACAGCGCCTCTACTCTGCTCTCATCTGTCTCCCTGAAGAACCGGGCACAGCAGTGAGAGCCGCGCCCCCAGGCCACACACCCCCACCTGGCACAATACAGGGCTCAGTCATGGTTTGGGGACCTCCTAATCTTAGTCTCTCCAGGAGGCACGCTGACAACTGGTGTCCCAACCATCTCCCCAGCTCCCCACCAGCACTCCAGAGCCCCCAAAAGACATGCATATTATGGAAAAAGAGTACCCTGGACTGTCTTCTAGGGTCTCCCCATCACCCCAAATGGACGTTCCTATATCCCAGTGCCACTTCCTGACTCTGTCACACTCAGGGTCACCTCCTGCAAACCTCTCAAAGCCCAAGGCCACAGACACCCACTGTCCAGGTTCTAACTATTGCTGTCAAAGCAGGGCCTGACCCAGGCCCTGGGCACTGCAGAGAGCTGGCCTGCTCCTGGGAGACGAGGCGTCTGTGGAAGGTGGACAATGGCTTCTCTCTTCCCCCAGCAACACGACGCCTCAAGGAGGGGCTAGAAGGGGCTAAGCTCAGGCGCACTCATCCAGAAGCATTCACTTTTCCAGTGAATGCTTATGGCCAACAAACTCCAAGTGAGCATCCATCCTGGCGGGGATTCCTTTCTGCACCCCAGATGTAGCTACCCAGGTGAAGTCTGGGGCCCAACTCTCAGTGGCAGCCTGAAAAGGGGGTCAGGCATCTATCCTCTCTCAGTACTGTGAACGACCTTGCTGAGTACGGATGATTAGTCCTCATCAGCACTAGTGATAATATGAAAATCACTACAATTAAAGCTGGCAGGTTAGCCTTGCTGTGCTGCAGATTATGTGAGCTGCTCAGAGAGAAACTCCCCTCCTTGGGCACCCCCCTCCCCGACCCAGCCAGGGTCCTGTGTCTCAGGACCTCCCTCAGCTGGGAGACATCTCCGTGAGACCCTGCTGTCTCCAGCTCTCCCAGCCCTCTGTGGCCCCCAGGGCTGAGGCCAACATCTTCAGGCACAGTTTTGTGCCTAAAATTACCTCCTTATGCCTGCAATTTGCCATTTGCACCTTCAAAATAGAGTGCAACTGGCTAATTGCCATAGCAATTAGGTAATTGCAGGTGCAATTAGCATCTCTCTAGCAAAGCAGAGGGAGAGGGAGTGAGAACGAGGGGAAGAAGGAAATCAGAGGGGATGAGGAGCATGCAAGGCAGACCAGAGGCAGGCAGGAGAGCCCGAGGGAGGAGAGGGCAGAGGGAGAGAGGGCGGGTGGGAGAGGAAAGAAGGGCTGTATGCAAAGAAAAAAGTCAATAAACCATGGTTCCTGTCCTGGAGAAGCCAAAAGCCTGGATGTAGGAATGAGCCCAGAGCAAGCAGGAGGAGGATGCAGGAGCAATACGGGCTAGCCAGAGGACTTCCTGGGGAAGCTGGGCCTGGGTGAGGAGTGAGGCACCTACAAGAAGCACGGGAGATACGTGTTCTGGTAGTACACCCACATAAGCAAAGGTCCTGAGGTCAGAGAGCCTGCGTGAGAGGATGAAACAGATGGGATGTAGTGTTGCCTGATAGAAGCTTCTAGTATGATAGAAATATTTATTCTATGCCTCTATCATCCGATGTGGTAGCCACAGTCACACAATGTGGCTATTGAGGACTTGAGATGTGGCCAGTGCAACTGAGGAACTGGTTTTTTATTTTACTAAAGTTAAAATGTACATCACCACATGGACAGCACAGACAGCTAGAGGGGTGAGGGATTCTCGGATGCCAGGGCAGGGACCCCATAGAAATTGCCTTCCTCCTAGCCTGAGGGACTGGAAAAGAGAGTACCCATCTCCAGCTTTGCTTTCCTTTTCCATCTCTCTCCTTTTCCCCTAGTGTCCTCCCCTCCTAGTCTCTGGCCCCCTCTCCTGTGCTAGAAACAAATATTCCAACCCATGTGACATCCCCACCCAAGGACCGCAATGTGGGGCTTCCAGAACATTCCTTCTGTGCTGATACTAAGACCCGTCTGTGACAGCTCCCCTCCTCCCCAACCCGGACTTGGGACTAGGACTCCCCGGGCTGCAATAGCAGGATGAGTAGGCGGGCTTTGCAGGTGACAGAGGACTAGGCCCTTGCCACAGTCCTTGTCTGAGTGAGCACACACACATCTGAAAGGGTCTCCTTGTGTGTGTGTGTGTGCATGCGTGCGTGTGTGCTGGGGACCTCCAGGGGTTACATGGGTGACTCCGTGAACCTTTAAGCAAGTCACCACCCAGCTGGCTTCAGTTTCCTTTTCAGTGTCTACTCTCAGCATGTAGTGTCTTGGGACAGTTGCAGAGGTTCCCAAAACAGCCCGACTTGGGCTGGCTCGCTTTAGATTTTACTGGAAAGCAGAGACCTGTGGCCACAACAGTGTGTGGCTGTGGGAGTGCTTGCATCTGTGGAATCCTGCACGCAATGAGTCTTTTCCTCTGTTCCCCACTGTGTTTGATACAGGCCTGGTTACAAAGGGGTGGACCAGTCAGATGAGGCCTAGAGTTGGCTGAAGCCTCAAGCCTCTGAGCTCCAGGTCTGTCTGTCTGTCTGCCCTCTCATAGTTGATACTGCTCCAGTCCAGAGAGGTGATGGGCAGGTACAAGCCTGAGACCCTGCTTGGACACAGAGGGGGAGGGAGCAGGAGGACGGAAGGAACACGACTCAGCCCCAAATCCACCTTCCCCGAAGACCAACAGTGGGACTGCCCCCACCTCCCCACCCCCCATTCTCAGGCTGCACATCCGCATATTGTGGCTACACACACACAAACACACGCGCGCCAAGGCAGCCCTCTGCGTTGAGTTCAACTTGGTTCCACCTGCGTAAATCCCAGGCCGAGAAAGCTCTGCCCCCAAGGAAGAGTCACTTGTCAGAGGCTGGGTGTTGGCCTCACAGGACAGAAGAAAGAACTAAGGAGGAAAGGAAGTTATTAAAGGATTTAGACTGATACAGAATCAGTCTCTAGGGCAACCCGAGACCAAGCTCGGAGGCTGCGTGGCCAGGACTGAATCCTAAAGCCAGCTTGCAGGCCTGCCCGGGGCCTGGTCCTCTCAGTCAGTGCACTTGCTCCATGGATGCGAGGCACTGAGTCCTCATGAGCCGTTTCACAACTGCCCTGCGGGAAGGGGCCAGCAGCTGGGAGCCCTGCCTGACAGCCTCCCCTCCACGCCTGCTTCTGCACATGCCCAGGGTCACATCTCCCACAGGACGCCAGAGTGGCGGCCACGCCCAGCTATAGATGAGGTGGGAAACCCAGTGTTTCCCTGCGGAAGGAGGGGCTACAAAGGGGGTTTCCCAGGCAGAGGGCAGGTGCCAGTGACCACAAAGCTGGACACGTGCACGCATCGCCGGTCCTCTGCCTCCCACTCCCGCCCCTCCCTGCAGCCCTCTGCGCAGACACCTGCTCCAGGCCCTGACCGAAGTCCCAAGCCTGTTGCTGCCCCCGCCCCTTCTCTCTAGATTCCAATCCTGAACCCAACAGATGCTCCCCAGGAGGACCAATGCCTCGGGGCCCCATGTGCACCACGGGTTTCTAGGGCTCCGGGGGCGGGGGTAGCAACAAACCACAGGCTCTGCCTTCCGGTGACATTTGGCTCAGGTTGGGGCTGAGGTGCGCCCTCCAGGTCACCTCACTCAGAGAAACACACACCACCCTCTTTAAGACGGGCTCGAGAGGGCGCCTATGCAGCAGAGGGCCTGGGATGGGGAAGGGGACGCGACTCCTGGCCCGCGGCGTCCACTCTCACAGCGGAGGCTCAGCTAACACTTACTGAGCACTTGCCAGGTGTGGTGCAAGTGCTCGGCTCGCAGGTGCACTCAGCTGCACCGTGAGTTAGCAGCTGTTATCACCTGTGACAGATGAGGAAACTGAGGCAAAGAGAGGTTGCGACTCCCCTGGGGCCAGCCAGCGGCTGAGTGGCAGAAACAGGGCTGGCTCATTTTGACTCCAGAACCCTTACCCACTTGGTCACATGGCCTCTCGATGGCTTATCATCTCTGCTCTCCCCCTCTCCCTCAAGAATGTGGCCCCGCGGGGACTACAACTGATGTCAAATCTGTATAAATAAATTAATAAGAAAAAGAAAAAAAAAAGAATGTGGCCCCAGGGATCAAAAAACAAAGTGAAGTGAAGAGGGGCTGCCTCACAGGGGTCATGTGAGGCCTGGACCCCGGCTCTGCTCTCTGTGGCTGTGTGACCTTGGGCCATTACTTAACTTCTCTGCCTCAGTTTCTTCTCTTGCAAAGCAGGGCCTTGAGATCTCTCTGCAGGGAGTCTGTGAGAGCAGAGAAGTGGGGTGTCTCGGTGCCTGGTGCACAGTGGGGGTTCAGAACATGTACAACCAAGGGCACTCAAGCCTGACCTCCTCAGGTGATCAGATGCTCCCTGGGATAAACAAGCTCTTCAGTTTCTGCCTGTCACCCCTCTGGACGCCGCCAAACCCACCTCATGTCGCCGTGCCCGTGTGCCCGCTGTTCCCTCGTCACCCAGGTCCCTCCTGTCCCGAGGAATCCGCCATGTGCCCTCCTCACTCTGTGATGGTGAAGACCAGCAATGCCTTTGAAAAAAGCAAGTCCCCTGCTTAACCTCACCAAAAATACGGCCTGCCTCTCCGTGTTCAGAAGCAGGGATGTTTAAAGAGATGGGGAGCACTTTGAATGGGGTCACCCCTCTGGGACCCCATTTCTTCTCAAAGAAGAAACTTACTCTGGGAGGGAAGGGATTTTGTCTTGGGTTATCGTGCTGAGTCAGGTGGTTGCCTGGAGCCCCATTTCAGCCACTGGACGTGCATCCCAACTTGTGGGCAAACACGCTTGTAGTCATTAGTGGTGGCAGAGTTTTGCTCCCCTGCAGCATCTCACTGTCTCTATTTTATTTCCCCACAAATTTATTTCTTTTTCTTTTTCTCTCATCACGACTCTTTCTCTCCCCCCGTTTCGTTAGGAACTGCTGAGCGGCTGTTCCAGCCTTGCCTCTGACCCTGGGGCTGGCCCAGTTAGCGTTGCCATAGCAGAGTACCAACAGGGTGGGCTCAGGTCCAGCCTCTGCTTCTCCCAGGCCAAGTGACCTTGGGGAAGATGCCCAGTTCCCCCTGTAAAATGGGGATGATAACCAAACCTACCGCAGGATTGTTGCGATTCAGTTGTGAGACGCCGAAGAGCTCAGAGCCAGAACTGATACACAGTACGGGCGCAGTGTTAGCACTGGCCACTACTGCAATCCGTCCGCTCGTGTCACAACCCTGCCGGGGGTGCCCCGGTGGTCCCATTTCGTCATTGACCCCTTCTCTGGGAACCAAGGCTGCCTTGTACCGTGGCCACCACCGAGCTCCTGTCACTGAGTCTCACCGAACACTCAGATGTGCCAAACGTACAGGGCCTCGGGGCTGGGCCAGTGCCCAGCTCCCCCTGAGCTCCTGCGGGCCAGCCTCCCTGAGTCCCGTCCCATGCAGCCCGAGCGCCCAGCGGAGAACTGGGTCTCTTGGCTTTACTTAGGAATCCTTGCTGGGTGAAGGAGTGACTGGCTGATGGGATGTGTCAAGTGGGAGCCAGGGCTGCAGCAGAAGAGGCTGCAGCGGGGGTGCCTGGGGGGCAGGCCTCTCCAGAAAGCTCCGGGTTGTTTCCAGGCCGGCTGATTGGTCTTGACAAGCAGAATGGAAGCTGAGCAGCCCCTTGTCCTCTGCACTTTAAAAGGCCAGCGCCCCTCCCGGAATCCTTCCTCGGAGACCTGCTAAAATAATACATTTAGACCTGCCAAACCCAATCGCTTCCGTCTGTCAGACTCCCTGCAAATAGCACTTCTTAGCAGAGCTCAGCGAAAATACGATTCCAAACAGCATGGGGGCAATCATACATCAATCGAAGAAAAACATTTTTCCCCTTCCCTTCCACCAGCCCCCATAATTGCATTTTAAAGCTGTTTCTGTGTTTCTGGGAGAGACACCACAGTACCTGTTGCTTTTTAACTCAGAGCTGAGCGATGCGGCAAAATGAGGCTAAACACAGCAAAGTTATTTTGATTTATTTCCTAACGTTGAAATTTGGAGCTTGCGGCAGGGACTCAGCCGCGAGAAGACGAGCTGATGAAAATGTATTTTTCCCCGTCGTTACTCTTTTAAATAGCTGGGTGTTTTATTCTTCTCTTTGCCACTTTGCTGTGCTAGACCGAGCTCCGTGGCATCCTGGCACGCCAGGGCCCTGCTCCTCACCGAGCCCCCGCGCCAGCCTGGCACTCTTCCTCCCGGCGCCCGGCGCGGCAACAGCCCCAAGAGAGTCCCCCCTTCGGGTTTAGCATAACCCTCTCCAGGGCCCATGTTTAAAGTAGAGCCCCTGTTGGAGCAGAGGCAATGTGTCCAGGACACCTGTTCCTGCCTGCCCTGTATTGCGAGGGAGGGGTGCAGGAGTTTGCTGCTGAGGAGCCAGAAGGAAGGAAAGGAGAGAGGTGGTCTAAGACTATCATTTGCCACTGGCCAAACCAAACCTGCCCGGGGGTGCAGAATCAGAGCACCTTTGGCTCCCGCCCCCACTGCCTACTAGCTGGAAGGCGGCCCCAGGCAGAGGGGTGACACATAGCATGCTTCCTTGCCCTGTGACCTCTAGGTCTTAGACCCCAGTCCTGCGGCTGGAAGGAGCTCAGACTTCTTGCAATCCCACTACCCTCTGGGTGCTTGTGAGGGGCCAGCAGCCCAAGCCCTCTATATCTGGGGGGACCAAGGAGACATCCTAAGGCTGCACAGAGATGCATTCGCAAACTGGGTCTGGGATTGTCTTAGGGCGTTATGTTCTCTCTCAAGCTGCCTCTCACCTCCCTCACTGCTTGCTCCACCCCCCACTCGCACTGTGGAGCAGCCTCCTGTGCTCTAAGTGTAATCCACCATTGTTCTCAACAGACATTGTGTTCTCTGTAAAGGAATTCTAGTACCAGCTGCTAAGGTTGTTCTCTTTTTTGTATGGAAATTAAATGAATTAATTAGTTAATAGAAGGCTAGTGAGGTCTGGGGAAGTCTTGCTCCGCCTCAGAGCAGACCCTCCTGGGTGGTGCCAGGTCATCAGCCCCATGGGCCTGCGTGGCCGCCGCCGCCACCACCACCTCTGGTGCAGGTTCTTCCTTCCCTCTTGGCAGCCCCTGCTGGAGCAGAAGCCAGCTTAGGGAGCTCAGGCTCCGCTCTGCAGTGCACATGAGCCATGCCTGAGGCCCACATGGCCTCTTGAAAGCTGAAGCAGAGGGAAATTCCTCCTCCAGGGAGGCACTGGGAAGAGCCCTGTTCTGGGATTCAGTGTGGCTAAGCCCAGCTCTACTCGTATGGCCTCGGGAGTCAAGCGCCCTTCTGAGATTATTTCCTGGTATGGTCATTAACTCCACTGAGTGTGACCCCAGCCCCTGCCCAAGGCCGGTGTTCCCTGGCATCTCTGCTCCACACACAAGCCGTGCCAGGCCCTTCAGTCACCCTTAATATGGCCAGACCGGAGTCACAGGTAGAAAGGGCGTGTCCCTTTGCAGATGGACCATGGAAGCCTGAGAGGCTGAGTGGCACCCAACACTGAATGGACCCCCAGTCCTCCCCACCCACGTTTTCTGCATGTCGGTGTGGAAAAGTGCAGTCCAGCAGCCTGATGGGAGCTGCTTGTCAGCCAGGCCTCAAGGGCAAGCCTAGCAGGTTGCCAGGGAGATGCCTCATTATCAAGGGAGCTAATGGAGGTCTATGCGAGCAGGCTGCAGGGCCTGGGGCATGCACTGTCCTCGGTTTGCTCCTGCCAGGCAGGTCACCAGCCCCGGCCCCCAGCCCACCATCCACCACCTCTGGGAGGGCCCTGGGCAGTAGGGCAACAGAAGGGACAGAGCCCCAGGGCCAGTCAGGGTAAGTAAGTGAGTAGGTAGCTTCAGGGACAGTGCAGCAGGGACTTCGGGAAAGCTGAGGCCGGACTCTGAGATAAGGGCAGAGAGATTCAGTAGGACTAGTGAGGGCACTAAATTTTAAGGCTAAAATGTGAGGCTAGTTGGGGCAGTAAATTTTAGGAGCCCTCAGATGGGGGAGGTGAAAAGATAAACTCTAAGATAAGAGATGGGAAAATGGGTACATCTGCCTGGCATCTTTTGCCCCTCCTTGGCAACACTGCCTTGGAATCTTTGCTTTGTTCTTTTTCCTCTAAATAAACCTTTTCTTACTTTTTGAATGAAGTTTGCTTCTCTCTGCTCACTTACCTAGAAAGTCTGCAAATTCCTTCTTAGGGTTTCATGGGACAAGAGGGTGCAAGGGCTAAGCTGACAGCACACACCGGTTGCCTTCAGGACGGTGCACATGCGTGGTTCTCCCTGTGTCCATGGGAAGCCATGTGAGCTTGGGCGAGTTGCCCAGACTCCCCCATGTGTGTCAGCTCCCTGTCTAGAAAGCGTGGCTCCTTCCTAGGATAGGATGAGGGGTAAGTAAGGTGATCTCTGTAAAGTGCTTAGAACGCTGTGCTGACCCCTCACAAGAAGAATGGAGTAGATTTAAGCTACGGCTGTGTAGGTGTGTTCTCTCTGAGGCCCAGAGAGGACAAGAATTGAGGTCAGGAGCCATGGGGTCCTGGTTGTCACTTGGGTCCCCTCCCCACTGTGCTCTATATTTAAAACAAACCTCTGCTTGTCCTGCTCCACTGAAATACCTTCCTATCACCAGTCCTTTAAGGATGCCCTGACCCCAAAACTGGGCCCTCGGCCTCCTGGGGTTACCTTCTCTCTCTGACACCTGTGGGCATTTCCTTAAGGCCTTGGCACTTCCTTCTGATGAGTTGGTTCCTCTGCTCTGGTCCCCACCAAGCCTCTCTCCTGGGGCTGTCTGCTCCCTGAGACAAAGAGGCTGTCCTGTCACATCCTGGCCAGACCCACCCTCCTCTGGTTTGTGAGCTAGATGTGAAGCCATGGAAGCCTCTGTAAACTAGCAGCAGGGAGAGAGGGATGAGGCTTGTGAGGTTACAGCTTCTGTTCTCCCTGCCAGTGGAGAGAAGTTAGTGACTATGGTTACAGAAGTTCACTTGCAAAGAAGTCCTGGGCTTCCTTGTCTCATTCCAGCTGCAGGCAAGGAAACACAGGGTCTGGCAGCTGAATACATTGTCAAAGGTCACGAATCACAGAGCTGGGTCTTCCAGAACTGGAGCCTGCCTGACCCTTGATCGGATCTGAGCTGCACACTCTTGCCCAGATCACCTGATGCCAGCACAATTCAAGAGGGCTGCAGCACCCCTCCAGGGTAGGGCTGGGCCGGTGAGAAGCACATAAAGAATGAATGACAGAAACAACAACACAACTCATGTTGACTGTCTCATAAGTATGGTTCCAGAAACACCAAATATTGGCTGCAGTGAGAAAAAGAAGCTACAGGGGTCAAGGCCAGGAGGCAGGGTGCAGTTGCCGCTATCCTGTGGGCTTAGAAGCTTCTGTGCCAGCTCCCTGGCCCCGGCCCCCAGGACTTGATGAGGGTGATTTATTTTCCTAGCCGAGCAGGAGGCTGTGGGTTACCCAAGGAAGGTGTGGGCACTCATTTCCAGCTACCTCTCATGGGGCCAGCTGGGAGGAGCAGATGTGCCCAGGCCCAGCTTCTAAAGTCTTCCTGAAAATAAGGTGCAGGGGACCCCAGCTGCATCTGCGTCTCTGGCACCTGGAAGGAAGCTGTCCTGGTCAAGAGAGTGACCCTGAAAGGTGGAGCAGCCTGTCTCTGCTCCCACCTAGCCCCCTCCCTCCCCTCTCCCCTGCTCCTCCAGGAGGGGCTGAGGTGGAAGTCCTCAGGGGTGTTTTTGATTAGAGGCTTGTTCCAGCCTACTGGGCCCAAGGAGAGGAAAGTGGCTTCCCTGAGGGCGTCCAACAAACTTCGGTTCATTGCACCCTGGGGGCAGCTTGCTGGCTGTGGACTCGGTGAAGCTGCTCTCCTGGGACACGGTCCCCTCCCAGGTTGGACGCCAGGGAGGAACAAAGTCAAGTGAAGCCTGGGAGACCTTTTAGAACAAGGGAAATGTGAAGCCCTGAGAGAGGAGAGGCGTGCATTAGATTACAGCATTGGTGGGTGTAGCTGGGGTTGGCGAGTGAGGACCGGATAGGCCACAAACACAGCATGGGAAGGTGGAGCCCTTTAGGGGGTCTGGATGCCTTAAATAAACACTGCAGTGCTGGCGTAAGGCACCAGAGCCACAATCCAGCCAGTGTGTTCATGCAGTGTGGTTTGGGGAGGTTTTAGGAATCTGATTTGTCTTTGGAAAAAACTTGAGCAAACAGGAACAAGGGTCCAGGGAAGCACTGCACGGCAGGAAAGCCCCACAGCTGGGTCCCGAAGCCCTGGTCCCGGTCCCTGCTGGCCTCTCTTGCTGAGAGTCTTGATGCTATTGCCAAGCCGCTCTGTTCCTTTATCTGTCAAGTGCAGAAAATAATCCCTCTGCGTCAACTTCCCCAGGGGATGATGGAAGATCCAGCACACGAAAACAATCAGACAATTACAAGCCCCAAAAAGGAACAGGCTGTTATGGCTCACATGCACCCACAGCAGGACGAGCGTGGCCTCAGAGCAGGGGCCAGGCTCTGTCCCCGCGGAAAGGGGGCTGTATCGGCGAGGCTGTCTGGACAGTGTTGATAGGGTGGGGCGGTGCCAGGTGTGTCCAGAGGGTCACTTCATTCTGGTTTCTTTGCAGCCCCTCAAGATGGCATTCCTCCTTCCCTTTGCAGATGAATGCCAGAGACCCAGTGAGGCTGAACACTTGCTCAAGTTCCCCCAGCTGGCAGCAAGCACGGGAACAGAAACTTCAACAGGGGCCCGTGGCTTCCAGATCCAATGCTCTGTGTTAAGGCTCTAGGGGGGCAGTACCTATGACAAGCAGAGCGTGGGGTTTGGTGGGTGAGCATCCAGCCTGCAAACAAGTCTTCAAGAGCCCCAACCAGACAAGATGAGCTCCCATCGGAAAGAGGGGAGCAGCATCATAGCACCTGCTATGCCTCACGGGCTGTTGGGAGGCTGACGCTGTATGCAATAATAATTATGATCCTAAACTGGTTACTGAAGCAGGTTGATGCCATGGAAGTGACCTCGCTGCCCCAGGCAGGGTTGTGCCTTGGCCGGCCAGGGCTTTGGGTCCACCAGAGGCCACTTGAAGATGTCAGGGAGGCACCTGCCATGGTTGATCTCACCATCTTCCCCCTCGCTGGGCCACCACTTGCCTCTACTCTCTTCTGGGAGCTTGTGGCTGGGGCTCAGCCCTATTCCATTCTGGGAGGTCTCAGGCTCAGAATTTTCCTGAAGCCTTTGCAAACCCACTTCCAGCACCTGTCACCAGGACCTGGCATGTGGTGCATCTAGAGGCACTGGGTGTGGGAGGAGACTGGAAGAGGGATGTTTGGTGGCTGCAGAGTGCCAGGGAGAGGGTCACAGAAGCCAGCCCTCAGAAAGGAGAGCTTTTCTTGGCTTCAAGGCATCCTGAAAGTGTTGACATGAGCAGGCGGGAGGGGAGGTGGGGATAGAATTGCAAGCAGGAGCAGTCAGCAATAGCCAGAGTGGAGATGGAAATATGGTAATGAGGCAGGGTGAAGGAACAAACTTGGTCTAAAGGTCAAAGGGCAGATCTAAAACTTAGGCTTTAACAAGACTGCTCTTGGGAGGAAGTGAGAAGCCACCTGCAGACTCTCAGCAGGTGAAGCAAAGCGAAAGGGCTCCACTGATCTGTCCTGACTCTATGATGCTCTGTTTTGCTGGCATGGGGAGGGGTTGGGGGTGGAGGAGGCAGAGGTTCCTCAGAGCCTCTCCTCCCCCACAACCACCAGATGCTGCCGGCCACAGCGGCGACCATGTGACCCTGTCACCCACCAGGCGTGGCTTTCGTGGTCTGCATCTCAGCAGAAGACAGCCAGCCGCATGCAACCCCACCTGAGGTCACCCCCACAACGACCCCGAGCGAAGGTGGCCTCAGCACAGAGAGAGGCGCATGCAAATGAGCATGGAAAAAGTGACAAGCACACCTGGGTGGAAAGGTTTCCTTTCCCAGGCCCAGCGGGGGGGCGGGGTAGGGGGCAGTGGGAGCCCAGCAGAGGCTGGGGGCTATTTTGAACCTGGTATAGTTGAGAGCTCGGAAGACAGAAAGGCCCAGATGAACAGGGCAAGTTAATTTTCTCTGAAGCCCAGTTTCCTCGAAATCTATAGTGAGAGCGCGAAAGGCCTGGCGCAGCCGGTCTTCGACTTGCGTTTTGCTGACTTTTTCTCTGGGACCCAGGAGATGAACATTTCCAGAGAGGGATCATAAACTACAGCACCCTCAGGCCTTGGCAGGTGACGTAGGACACCTAGGACTGTGGGCATGAGGCCACCTGTTACGGAGACAGAGTTTGGCTCCCCTGACTTCTAAAACCCTGTGTGGGCCAAGCAGGTGGAGCCCAGCATGCACGAGCCTGAGATGCTGGCAGACGCCCCCGCCTTCATTGCCTCATGGTTCAGGAGAAAATCTGGTGGCTTTGAAAAAGGATAAAACCCTGAGTAGACAGGATTCACTTCCCTGACGTGCTCGGAGCTGGTGGCGAGACGTGAGCACAGCTGGTGGACACCCAGCTTGGGCGCTGGTCAAGGCCCTCACCCCCCTGGGTTTTCTCACGGTCTTCCTGGTCTTGACCCAGCTGGCTCCCCTTCTCTCTCCGCTCCACTCTGAGCCAGGCGGTCTGCTTTCACTTTCTGGCTCCTTTCCCAGCTGTGTGAACTTGAGTTATCAAACCGCTCCGTGCCTCAGTTTTCTCATCTATGAATTGGGGCTAATGAGTATTCCTCCCTACAGGTTGGCTATGTGGAGAAAATTAGTTATCTGTGGAAAGCACTCAGAGGTGCCCAAATGGGACCTGATGATGCGGTAAATTGGCAATTTTTATTTGACAGACCCTCGAGGATAACTCAGCCTGGGCAAACTTCCTCCTCCCAGAGAGCTAAGCAGATTAATTCTGCATTGGTGGCAGGCAAGGATCTGAATCAAAATAATTTGAAGAAGATGGGCAAGAAGTGGTTTTTGTGCTCCGCTTGGAGTGATGTCTGTGAATGGACCCACCACAAGCTCCTGCAGGGGTTCTGACCCATCTGCACCCCTTGGGGAGGAGTATGAGCCTCCAGACGCTTACGCTCCACAGGCCACTGCAAGCGCGCTCTGAAAGAGGTGGCACAGGCCAGGACTCCACATGAAGTTACCAGGCCTCCCTCTGGGACCCAGCGACTGAAACAAGGTGTTATGGCTCCCACTTCACAGACGGGCAGCCCAGGCTAAGAATAGTGATGTGACTTGCCCAAGTAGCTCTGCTGAGGCGCTGAGAGGTGATGAGGTTCCCGCAGGCACCTTCCGCACACCCAGCAGGCGGAACACCTCTGGGTTCAGTTTCCTCCTCTGTACCGTGGGCTCTCAGCAGCCCTCCTGCCTGGCAAAGGAGGTGGAGGAGGCCGGGGATTCTGGCCCAGCCTGGCGACAGCCGACTATCCCATTTCAGGACTGACAGGAAGACAGGAAAAGGCTTCCGGTCTCCTCACTTGACCCTCCCTTCCGGCATCAGTTCCCAGCCGGTGGGGGCTGCTCTGAGCAGTCCCCACAGCAGTGACCCTTCAGATCAGCGTGTGTGGCCAGAGCCACAAGGTCGTGGTGGGCCAGTCACCGAGAGAGGACTGCAGACCCTCTGTGGAGGCCAGCAGCAGAATCTGGAGGCACCGTTTGATGACAGAGCAGGCCTGGCGGATTGCTGAGATTTAGCAGCAGAGGAGATGGTGCTCCCCAGGGGAGGAGGCCAGATGGAACAGAGCCAAGACCACAGGAACTGAAACTTCCCGGGTGCTCATGAATCACTACCCCCTGTGGGCAGAGCTGAGGCGCCTGGGTGGGAACCTTCTCAGACCGTGAAGCCAGACCCCAGGTCCACGCCTGACCTCATGACACCACAAAGCCCGGGGCTTCGCACCCTGATGTGTCTCCACTTACCTTCCATGATTGTGCCAGAGGCCATGGATTCATTCACGAATGCAAATATACATATAATGATACAGGTATGTAAAATGACATGTGCGTTTGTGTGTGTGTATCATCAGAATACAAGAAAACCTGGTGTAAAAGAGTCAAGATATAGAAAAGGCGAGTCGTGAAAACAAAGTCCACCCAGAGGCCCTCCACAGGGCCTCCACTTCAAGAAATTTCTTTAATCTTGCAGAAATCACATCTACTAACATACACTCATGGGGGGGTTGCATATGTGCATGTGTTTGTAGGTGCTCTTTGCCCCTCTTCACATAAACGGTAGCAGAGTAATATATCTTGGACCCGTCTCCATATAGAAACACATAGATGCCCCTCTTTTTCCTTTTTAATGGTTTAGAGACTACCAATTTAGGCTTTTATATGGTCCTGCGTGCTGATGGGACACAGGTGGGAGGTCTGTTTCCACGTGGCGTGGCCAAGGTCCTTTGGGGAGAGGTTCTAGAAGTTCAACAGCTTTGTGCAATTCCACAGTCTGGACACCCCTGCTTATTTTCATGCCATCCCCTTAATATTCAGCTGATGGTCGTACTCCTTCTTATGAACGATGTCACAGTGAGTGGCCGAGTGCACACTTCACACGCTTGTCTGATTACTGAGGTCCTGGCTTGGGTCTGAGGCCAAGGCAAGCGCGTGTAGCTGAGATGTGGTGCCCACCTGCCCTCCTGGGAGGGCCGCGGACCCACGTCTGTGCCCCTCCTCTCTGCCAGTGCCCGTCCCTGCTCCCTCAGCAGCATGGAACTTCCATCTTTTTGATCTTTTCCAATCTGATAGTTGAAAGAGGGATTCTCATTGAAGTTTTAATTTGCATTTCTCTTTTGAGCAAAGCTAACTTTTCATGTATTTAAGAGCCATCTAGATATTCTTTGGAAAATTGTCTTCCTAGCCTTGGCCTGTTTAAAAATTGGGTTATTGGTGCTTTCTCATAGCTTGCTAGGAGCTCGCTGTACCATAAAGAAATCAGGGGTGACTTGGCCATCAAGGATACAGTTTTATTTCTCAGTTGATCATTTGTTGTTATGTTTGGGGTCACACATTGTCTAGCCTATGGGTCTCTGTTAAAGTTCAAAGGCCTTTGGAAGGAGAAAGAAATTCCATTCTTAATCCTCTGTGACTCTGGGCTGAGGACGAGGGAGCTTTCCCGGGCTGTGTCCTCATCAGGACAATGGGGTGGCGGCTCTGAGTTCTCATTACAGGACCAAGGGGTCCCGAGTGCTCAGTGTGGTGGGAATGAGCCGGAATGTGAACAGGGGCCAGAATGAAGAGGCGCAGCAAGGTGGTGTGCTGCTGGTCGGGTACTGCGGTGGGTAAGGTTGCAGCTACCACCTCTCCCCAGGGAACATGGTGCAGGCTACTCCAGAGCACCCAGCCCAGGTCCGGGGGCGCCGAATCTCCATGCTGTAAGAATGAAAAGCTTGGTCCGCATCTCAGAGCCTGAGTGGCAAAGGTGAGCCCTGCTCCTGCAGGTAATAGGGGGTGCGGGGGGGCGGGGAGATGGAGTGGGAGAGGGTGGCCCCAGATCCAGATCCAGGCATCCTCCTAAGAAACGAGTTCAAGACCCAGAGACCTAAAGGATTATTCCCATGTCACCCATGCGAGAGGGACAATGACAACAGCTGAAGCACTTGGAACATGTCTGCATATATTTAAAACTCAAGACGCTCAAGCTTTCTCTGGTGTCTTCTGTCACACACATAGTCAAGTACCTACCCTGTGGCAGGCCCTGGGAAATTTCACTGCCTTAGGATCCTCTGCCCAGCTCCAAGAAATGGGAACTGATGTTCCAGTTGCCCAGATCAGAAGACTGGCTTGAGAGAAGCTGACTTACTTGGCCCAAATCCACAAAGCCAGTAAAAGGCAGAATGAAGTTTGCCACCTGGAAAGACTGTGTCCTCTTGTGAGGCTTCTGTCCCTGCCACTGAACTCTCCATGTGACTGTGGGTGAAACATTTGGTCTCTCGGGTCTCAGTTTGTTCATCTGTGAAATAGCTTAGCTAGTGGCTCTGCCATCCCATGCTAAGTAGGTCTGGTTAGTGGAGGGGTACTTCATATCTGACTGACTTGTCTATACCCCCTTTAGGTGCATAGACACGGCCCCAAGGGTAGGTGAAGGATGGACAGTGGAGTCAAACCTTGCTTCCCCTTCATGGTTGCACAGCCATGAGTAATTCATTCCTCCTGCAAAGTGCTGCAGAGTGGGACAGGATCAGGAAGCTAAACAAGGTCAGTTCTGCCATCGAGGAGCTCACAGGCTAGCAGAAAGGCACCCAGATCCCATCACTTCCCTGGACCCCAGCTGCCTTAATTCATAAAACGAGGCTATTGCCTCTGGTCTTTGGGATACTGGGAAACCGCTGGGAACCAGGTAGGCTTTCTGGCCTCAGGGTCCTTGGATTGTTGTACTCCTGACAGATCAGGTGGGAGTGGGAGGCATCTTTGGTGCCATCCAGTTCTGGAGAGGTAGTCTCAAGAGGACAGTTCCCCCAGTTGCCCCCAGCCCAAGTCCCTCTCCCAAACCTGTCCTGCAGCAGCTCATATATTATTCCCATTTCTACGAACTCTTTTTGGATGGAAACTGGCCCAGCTTTCGTCCTTGGAGTTGTGAACAATAGACTAGTCTGCCAACAAGGACCCCATAGCAGATAAGGCTGGGTCAGCTCTTCTATCTCTCCATGTATCTCCAATGAGCCAAGGGAAGGCCAATGTTGGTCATCTTTTCAGGAAGCTGGTTCTGTGAAATGTTCTATTGACAGAGAGGAGGCCCCTCTGCCCCCTGGACCTGACCTACTAACTATAGCCCAACTGGCTCCTCTAAGATGCTGGGTCACTTTAGCCCCTGAGATGCTGAGGTCTCCCTCTCTCCCACCCTGTCCAACTCAGTAGACCTTGGTGGCTTCTTGGATTAATTCGAATTGACTGAGTTGAATGGAATTGACTCAAGTTTAATTGATCAAATTGAACACCAGATTACAGGCCTCCTCAGAGACCACAGAAATTTGGCTTCTCTAAATGCTAAGCCTAGATCTGAAAGGCCAGTCTTGACCTCCTTGTTTCCATCTCCTCAGTGGGGCTGGGAACGGGCAAGAGGGGAAGGGGAGAAGGTGGGCAAGAGGGAGGCAGGGTGTGGAGTTCAGTGACTGCTTCCTCTGAAAAACACCTTCCAACAACGCCCTCCCACACACTCTAGCTTAGAGCTTAAGAAATACAGGAAGCCTCATTCCAGAAGCTGAGGAGAAACCACTGGAAGGGTCTTCCTTTGTTCTGATTGCCAGGGTCAATGCCCAAGGGCTAAGCTCCAGATCAGGGACAAGTTGGAACCTACAGAGGAACCTCTGGGTGTGACTGGCCAGCGTCTGTGAGTGAGGACAGTGTCCGCTGAGGGCTCAGCCAGCGCTGGCAGGACATTTTCTGTGCCTACTTCCTTGGCTGCAGAACCTGGCAGCTGTGACCACTTCCTCCTGGTATATCTGTGTTCCCTTCCTGGTCTCCTTTGCAAGCCAGGCCTCCCCTGAGCGGTGTATGCTGGTCTCCTTCCAGAGGTTGGGATACCTCTCCCTTAACTGCAAACCTTCTTGGGGTTAATCCCATCTGCTGGCTCCCAGCATATCAGTCATTTCCCCCATATCAGTCATTTCCATACAGCAGCTCCAGGACCACCAGACCAGATGACTCAGAGGCAGTTGTAGAACTCTCCAGCACCCGGCCTCAGACCCAGAGAGCCCCCAACCTCCCAGCTTCCCCAGTGATGTGCCTCACAGACACCCTCACACTTGAAATTTCCAAAAGGGAATGCTCGGGTAACCCCTCCTCTGGCCTTCCCTGTCTCAGTACTTGGCAACAGCAGCCATTCAGAATAATGGGGTGTCATTCTTCACAACTCCTCCTTTGCCTTCTGTAGTCAGTCCACCCCAACTGTGGCAACTTTACCTCCTAGAAATCTCTCAGGTCCCTCCACTGAGCCTCACCTCAGCCCTCAGCCATGTCATTCCTCATCTTTGCAACAGCCTCCGGCTTTCCCAGAGCCCACGCCTGCCACTTCCAATCCATTCTCCACAAAGCCTCCAGTGAGGTTGCCAGAACTGAAATCAGACCATATCAAGAGTTTACAGCCTTAAAGGTTGTTGTTGTCTCTCATTATTTTGGGGCCAAAGACCTCGCTCACTAATATGTAGGAAAAGCCCCACCTACCCTCCCAGCTGCCCACTTCTGAGTCCCTAGTCCCTGACGTGCCCCGCCGCCCTGCCTAGGCCCTTGGCACATGCTGTCTCCCTCACCTGCAGTGCTCTGCTCACTCCTCTCCCTGCAGTTAGCGCCTATTCATCCTGCAGGCCATGCCTCCAACATCAGGGAAGGTGACCTTGACCTCCCTGAACATGGAAGCCCATCTAATAAAGACCTCGTGACACTGCACTCATGTCACCAGAGGGGCTGTGCGTTTGTTGGCATGGCGATTTCATTGGCATCTGTCTTCTCTTCTAGACTGTAAGCAGGGAAGGCTTTTGTTTTCATTCATCATCCTGGATGATCCAGGATCCAACTCCATGCCTTCCCCAGCAAGGGGGTACAAGGATGAATGAATGAATGAATGAATGAATGAATGAATGCATCAGTAAATGAATGAATTCAAACAAGCAAGTGAAGGGAACCTAGATCTGGAGACATGTGTTAGCTTCCACGAGTGTGAGGGTCTTATCACAGCCAGGCTGGCTGAGATAGGCCTCTGAGACAGCTTCCTCAGCCCCACCTCCTGGTCAGCGCTCACATGTGACTCCCAGCCCATCCTGTAAATCCCTCCCATTTCCCTGGAGTTAGCTAAATTCACCCCTTTCAAGGCCCACCCCAGGCTAAATTCCAAGAAACAATCACAAAACTGTTACCAGGAGGATGGCTGGGAAGAGATATTCTGCACTGAGACTTTTTGCTACACCATATTGAAAATATACTCAATTCCCCACAGCCTGGAAGTTCCTGGAAGACAGCACCTGAGGATTCAAAGCATGTGATGTGGTCAGATTTCCTGAGATAGAAACTTTCCTACTCCCATTGGGGTGACATCTAAGTAGTCTCCAAATGCTGTCAGCCCTGCTGAGAATTGAATCTCACTTCAACAACTCACAGAGCAAGGTGCTGGTCCCGGCTGTGGGCAGGCACAGCTGCAGAGTGATCCGACCTCCCCGAGAGGCCCCACAGCTTCTCAGGAGGAACAGGGAGAGGAGGCAGGTCCCGCCACCCTAATGTCACCAACAGCTCATTTACAAAAGGGACTTTTGGAGGCTGAGCTCATGAGGGGAAGTCAACTGGGACTGGCCTACAAGCCAACACCACCATCCTCAAACACCCCCTCAAGCCTCAGAGAGCTCAGTCAAGGTTCAGTGTTCAGGTGTGAGACCAGAGATGAGAATCGGGACAGTCCCTGTGGTGAGGAGAGAAAGAACATCAAGTCTCACGCCCTGGCCGTCATCGACTAGCCCTTGGCGCCCCTGAGATGGTACGGGGGAACTCCAGCACATGAGTGGAAGCACAGAATGACCGGCCAGAGAGGGCTATAAAGCTCATCTACTATAGCTCCCAATACAAATGGGAAAACTGAGTCCAGAGGGGACCAGGGACTTGCTCAAAGCCATAAATAACTTAGGGGACTCACTAGAGCAAGAACTGGATCTCCTAGCTCTGCTGCCTCCAGCTACATTCTAGTTTGAGTGGCAGTGCCTGCAGCCCCGCTGTGGCCTATCGCGGCATAAGCTGTACACTGCTACCGAGTAGCAGCAGGGGGAAGACTATTATGACCTGGAAACTGGCTGAACACAGGAAGGGGCCAACCAAAAAGGAGTACTTACTGGATATACATCACGTGCCAGCTACTGGGCTTTCTAAGCAGGATCTCTTTCTGGGAGACTAGAGATGGTTACAATCTTTTGCTTCTCCTTTCATCCAAAAGTCAAGTGTCATTCTTAAATCTAGACCTGTCTTAGGAATATGCTTGACCAAAATGTCAAGAGTATGCGTTAGGAGTGACGTTCCCAGATGCATGAGCCATGCAGCTTAATCCAGGCAGCCTCTGCCTGGAACATTGGTGTCAAGGGGTTCCCTCTCAGAACCCTACTCTGGGAGAATTCCAAGCCTGCGCAGAGGCCAGTCAGATCACCAGATCTGGCTGAGCTCACAGTGCACAGCCAACACCAGTAACAGCCATGGGACTGGGCCAGTTTAGCCGTCTGGCCCAGACAAACCTTCAGCTGACAGCAACTCAGTGGCCATCTAGAGGCATGGGACACCCCAAAAAAGAATGCTTGCAGAGCAGTCAACCCGCAGACTAGGAAAGGTAACAATATATGTTTGTGTTAGGGGTGACCTGGATACTCACTGCCTCCTCTCGACAGTCACACAACTAGGAAAATGGCAGATCTAGGACTAGGCTCACCCACCAGACTCGTTCCCGCCCTCCTGTACTGAGGTGACCACAGTTGATTTCAAACAACAAAATCCACTCCGACTCACTGAAACAGAGAAGGCTATGAAATGGCTCACAGAATTTACGGGAGGGCCGGAAAGTCACGCTAAAGTAACGAGACCTGAAATGCCCGCCCACACCTTTAGGGCTTACCTTGGAAATGCCTGAGCCAAGCCCCTGGGTGGGGGACACTCGTGACACTTCTGCCGGACAGTGCCAAGATAATAGTTTTCCTGCACCTGACACATCTCCCTGCTTGAGCTTCTAAACCCAAGTCCTGGGGTGGGGTGTGGGGGGGGGGGCGGCAGATGGACAGGGAGCATGATTAGTGACATGAGGGTGGTCTAAACCCAAACTGGGGTCTGGCTATTCTAAGTTTGCCTACATCTCTACCTTCCATCTTTGGTCAAGAGCCCCCAGGGGTCAGGGGGACCTTTACTTCTACAGCAGAATTCAGAGGTTCTCAGCAAACCTCTGAACAAAGAATAGCCCCAGAGATGGAAAAGAGAGATCAAGGGAAGCCCCACCGGGCAGAGGTGTGCCCAAGGCCAACTGGTCTGAGGGCTGAAGCTTCAACCTGTTTCTGCAGATGCAAGTGCTGTTAGTGAGAGCTGATTTTCCAGAAGCTAGAGTTATTGTTGAGATACATTGTGGGGTTCTACGTGGCACACTCAATCCGGGGATTTGGAAAGTCACCTGGCTTAAATGAACAATGAAAATACTTACTGGGACTAAAACCCTAAGGTTTGATGATGGGGATGGTGATGATGATAACAACGATATTTATTGGGACTTAAATATTCTCCACGTCCCAGCGTCTGCAGTTTAGGCTGTTTTCGAAGAACTGGATCTGGGAGTAGAAAAATCAGTCTCTTCCTGAGCCCCTCAGGACACTAACAGTTATTTGTGACAGCGAAAGCAGTGATGTTTGACTCTTTTTCTCCTTGAAAGCTTTTTTTAATCAATCACTAAATATTGACTGCCCGTTGCCGATAGCACTAACATCAATAACCGCGGACTCTGATATGACACTTTCTGTCACCTGCTTTTCCTACATTAATTCACTTAACCCTCACAACTACCCTGGGCTGCTAAGGCCCTGATTTTACAGGGAAGGAAACCGAGACACAGTGAACAAGTGAACTTGCCCAGGACTGGATCCCAGGCACCCTGGCTCGAGAGTCTTTGCTCATAACACCACCTTTCGCTCCTCTCTTGGTAGCAGAGCACACAACAGACACCACATTTCAGAATCTCCTGTTGCGCTTGTCCTCCTCACAATCTGACTTACACACTGAGGAATGGAGTCTCCCTTTGAAGTTTCCTTCCCTTTGAAGCTGGACTGGCTTTGGTGACTGGTTCAACTGAAGTGAATCTCTGTGACTTCTGACAGAGGTCACAGTCTTGCTCACAGAACACCCCCAGCTTCATGGAAGCAGCAGACTGCTCTGGGCCGCCATGTTGTGAGGAAACCCGTTCATAGAGAGTCCACTTGTAAAGACAATGAAACCCCATGAAATCAGAGACTAGATCAGCCTCCAGCTGCTCCAGTGCCTGCTCTTGCATCACCATGAGACAAAAACCACCAGAGCTGGAATCACTCAGATAAGCTCCTCCTGAACTTCTGACCCACCAGATCATAACATAATAAAATCATGCAGTAGCAGTTGCTGGAACAGCTGCCAAACCAGCATAGGCTTCATAGGAAAAGGATTGCCACAGAGAATAATTAGACCAAAGGGAGAGCCCCTGTGGGCTGAGGTGGTCATCGGGGACTTCCTGGAGGAAGGCTTGTGCTGAGTCTTGAGGGGTAACAGGATTTGTTTGTTTGGTTTTTTTTAAATTTATTTATTTATGCATACAAGCACTGGGGTACAGGCCAGAGGCGTGGGGGGTGAGAGGATTCACCACAGACAGAGCAGGGAGCAGAACAGGCAGATC
>JAGFMF010012177.1:3767260-3881917 GCA_019455555.1 Galemys pyrenaicus | reverse complement strand
CCCCTCCCTGGCCGGCAGCAGGGATCGAACTCGTGCTGCAGTGGTTGCGGTTTGCTTCATAATGCGTTGCTTAACCCACTGCGCCACCAGGGAGGCCCGGTAACAGGATTTGGATAAGAAAAAAGCAGCCTAAAGTCTTCTAGGAGCAGTAGAATGTGGGACAGAGCAGTGGAGGTGAGGAGGTGGATGCATCTTCAGGATTCAGTGAAGAACTCATCAAACAATGGCAGAGAGTTCGTGTAAGGCTCACATGGCCTGAAAAGAGAGGCAGGTGGAGCCCCATGGACAGCCGGTCTGAGGCTCATGGCAGGAATAATGACAGCTGTGGTAAAATCAGCTAATAATTTCTGAGCACTTATTATGTACCCATGACTATATTTTCATGTTAATTTATCACCTTTAATGCTTACAAAGCCCAGCGATATTTTGTAATGCCCTTATTACAGGTAAAGAAATTGAGGTTCAGAGATTTAAATAGCACCCAAGTTCACCCAGGCCTTTTAATGTCAAAGCCTGTATTCAAACCTGGATCTGCCTGTTCCCAGGTTCATGCAAAGAACACACTCTCTTGGAAGACACTGTCCCCAGTGAAATGTCACAATCAGAGCCAGTAGCAGAAAGATTACCTTGGCACAATTCCTAAGAGGGATTTGGGGCAGTGGTGTGGGAAGCAAGTCTGAAGGTAAGAAGACCAGTAAGGGGACTCTGAAAACTGCCCTGACAATAGAAGATAAGGGTCTTTCTTTACCAGGTGGGATCACAGGCATGAGAAGCTCAGGGACAAGGCTGAGATGCAATTCCCTATGCCTTGTGCTGCTTTAAAAGCAGAAAGAAAGTTTCAAGAGTGAAGGCCTTTAAGCCATATATTTGGGTCTCATTCCTCTGGGTCTGTCCCTCTTCAGCCATTCCTTTCAGAAGAGAGATCCGGGAAGTCTAACCTCAGGCCCTCCTTGACCTTCTGAAATTGCAACATGAAAAAAGAGGAAGAAAAGTATAAATGTCCCAAATTACCACCTACTGGATTTTCCCCAGAGCAAATTCAGTAGAAGAAATGGTATTGAGACTGGTTTTGACATATGGTACTTGACATTCAAGGGCTTGGGTTCTCACCCCAACTTGCAGTTCACCAGCTGTGTGGCCTTGGACAAGCCACTTCCCCTGTCTTGAAAGTCACACCCAACACTGTCATTCTGTGCCTAAGTCTATCTCAAACTCACTTAAGAAGAATGTGGATCCGAGGATTGTATAGACTTGGTTGAACAAATACCTGCATGCTTCCTTGTATCCACATCCTTTCCATGTGACTACAGCACATGAAGAAGTAGATTCAACCTCACCTGGAATCTAGGCTGGCCTCATGATTTGCTCTGGCCAAAGGAATATGATGGAAGTGACATCTGCTGGTTCCAAGACCAACTGTCCATAGATCTTATGTGCTTCTGTGATTTCTCTTAGATCTCTGCAACCACCATGTGAACCGCCCTGAGCTAGCCCGCTGAAGGGTGAGAGAGCTGAAGCGCCCCGCCCTCTACCTGCTCCTAACCAGACAGCCTCACATGTGTGATGGTGCCCAGCCTACAGCAGCTGGCCACAAATGAGATGAGGTCAGTGCCCATGAACCTGGAGACTCTTGAGCAATAACGACTTGTGTTGTTTTAAGCCACAAGTTCTGGAGTATTTTATTATGCAGCAAAGGTTAAATGGGATAGAGGTACCTAAAGGACTTCAGCAGTTCACAACTGGCCTTACCATAGGGCCTTGTGAAAATCCTGTGGATTCAGATTTGACGTCCCCACTCCATATGTGAGGAAATTGAGGCTCAGAGAGGGAAAGTAACTTCCTTTCTGTACATAACTGGTAAGCTATAAATCTGGAATTTGGAGCCAGTCCATCTGACTCTACATCCTACTGCTTTCCCACGGGGGATTCCTAAGAGATCGGAGGACTCTTCCTTCTTGCCTCTGTCTGGCGTTGTCCTTTCCACTGATATCCTGTCTGTGGGTAGGATGGGGAAGACGGCCCACATCCAGGGGCCCAGCCACCTGAGCAGACAGTAGGATGAGTCTTGCCTGAAGCTCCTGGCTCTTCCCTTTTGCATTTGGAAGGATCTGGTGGGAGCCAGAATTGCAAACGTGATCTCAGGAAACGGTGGTCCCGAAGACAGTGGGGAAGGCATCTGGTCTTAGGAACAAGGCCAAGAGGCCACAATGCGCTGGTAGAGCTCAGATGAGGACCCAATGAACCAGGGTGAGGCTAATTGTCCCTCCAGACCCCGGTCCGGGAAGGGTCTGAGAGTGCCAACGCCTGGGCCTGCCCTGCCAGCAGCGCCCATGTCTGCCCAAGGCCATCTCCCTTCTCCATGCTGCTGTTTCTTCACCTGTAAAGGTGTCCCCCACCACTTTAGGACTCTAAATAACTTGATCCTGGACAATTTCCTAGAAATTATGTGAGTCCAGGACCACTGCCAGCTTTTGAGGCTCCCAGAATATGAAGAAATGTAGAAATGCCAAAATAGAGGTACAAAAATGACAGTAACCTTTAATACTTCCCTAGAACAGATGAGCTCTTTAAGCCCAACACCATTTATGCTCATCGCCAGCGACAGCACAAGTTTAACGTCAAGGTCATTTGCAAACGTAACCTGAACTTGAAGATGACTGTCACTTTGTATGGGTGGCTCAGTGACTAACAGAAGCAGGAGGAGGGAGCCTTAACCTCACACCTCTGATGTGAACCTCTGTTTGGCATGTTGCGAGATGGAGCCCAAGCTGGGCCCAAGGCCAGTGCCGCTGTGGTCTGGGAGCCCAGTGAGAGAGCCCTGGCCAGCTCCTGTGGGCAGAGGGAAATGCCTGGTTTGCATCTGAACTGGACGTGACTAACACTGCATAGCAGATACAATAAAACAGATCATGGAAAATTTAATGGCCCGTGGTCGGCAATCACTGAATTATTTATGCCATCTCTGCCTCTTCCGAATTCTCAATTGCTCTGCCCCTCGCTCTGCAGCCCCGGCCATTGCAGGCTGCGAGTAGCAGGGCCTGGAAAGAGAATGGGACCCAGGAGCCAAGTGGCTGGAGGTTTCTGGGTAACCTTGGGCAAAAATTGCTTCCCATCTCTTGGTTTTGCTTTTTCATCTGCCAGATTGGGGGGTTCTCTTTCAAAAGCTAATAGCAACTTAAATGTATGCAGCTCTTTTTGTTCACAGATGACGCCCAGTTCCTCCATCCTTTCCCAACCTCTGGGAGGTGGGTAGGATGATGTTACTCTCATTGCCCGTTTCCAGACAATAAACTAGAGCTCAAAATTGTGGAAAATCTTGGCCAAAGTCAAAAGGACAGAAATGTGGTGGAGAGAATTGCCAATTGGAGATGTAGACTGAGTATGCAGAATTTAACTTCTCTCCATACCAAAATACTATTGGAAAAAAAGGTCAGAAAAGTAAATTCATATTAGAAAATAAAAATGGATGTGCCAGCAGACTAGTAATGTGAAAGCATTTCTGAGAGACAGCAGGAAAAAGAGGCCCAATTGATGAAGATCATTTCAAGGAAACCATAGCTCAGCGGGGGTCTAAGAAGAACTTGTTTTCCTCCAAGGCCTCAGAAAAAAAACAACAAAGGCAAGGAGGCCTTGGGGCCACCGAAAGCGCTGAAATTATTGTAGGCCAGTTGTCCCCATCCCTTCTTGAATATATAGACCACCTGGCCTTGGCATTCAACTGTGGGAAGAAGCCCTGAGGACAACTCTCAAAATGTGGTTTCTGCAGGCAATTCTGTGCCTGTGCCCTTCCCAGTCTCCTCAACAGACTCAAAGCAGGGTGGGAAATAAAGGACAGGGACTCCACAGAGAGACAGCCAAGCATGTTCTACTACAGATTACCTAATACCATCGACATGAGCTTTTAATGACTGGCACTTAAGAGCATGATACCAGTACAATGTGGAATTTGCATTGGTTCATACACAATTTTACCCATAAGGCTATTTTTTGGGCCACCAAGTAACAGCAGTTGAATGAACGTAAAGCAAGCTGAATCCAGAAGCGCCCAGTGCCAGACACAGTCCCCACCACGCACACACACACCACATGCAATTTGCATTGTCTTGGAAGAGCTTATGACACAGTGTTTCCCATCCTTTGTGCATTTTGCCTTCAGTTTCATCATTCAGAAGCCTACATCCTACCTCACACCTTTATCTCTATCAAGGTCCTCCTACTTTTTATTTAAGAGGTTAAACCCTATATTTATTTTAATATTTTTCTATTAGAAATTTAATATGTACTTTTAAAACACCAGCATCTTTCATTAGGGCTACTATTATTTTTGCTAATGGTCTGAGTATAATGGGACATGAATTTCCCCATCAATCCTATTATTTTAAATGTGCAACTTTGAAGAATTTAAGGATTTGGGGCACCTCACATAACAAACCTGTATAGTGAGACTTTCCATACCCAGAAGGAAGCCTTCCTTACTCCAGCAATAGCAGTGGGGCCATGAGTTTGCCTTTTTGCTCCTTGGAGCAAACTTAATGCAGACACTTCCAGAACTGTTGTCCCATTCAGGATAGGTCCTAAATGGGACAGAGACCTATCCTGAATAGGACAACCAGGCAGGGGGAAATTGATCAACCTGGTTATGTATTAGGCCTTCCGCATGTGTGACTATCTAAGGGTCACGAATTTGGAATACTACAAACCACACAAAAAAGGATTAAGTTAAGCAAAGCAACTGAAAAGGAAAAACAGAGATGAGCCAGCAAAGAGAAGAGAACTTACGTTAACTCATGGAGGAGACACTGCATCCGTGAAAGAAAGTTTGCTATTAGAAAAAAGTGAGAGATCGAGCCAAGAATAAAAATATTCTTATATTAAAAATGCATTGGCTGAGATGAAAACTTAATTAAAGGACTGATCATAGAATGAAAGACCAAATCAGAGATCTTCACAATGAACCCGAGGAAATGCCTCAGAAGACAGGTTAGAATGGTGAGATGATTTTTAAAATAAGGAAAGATAAAAGGAGATGGAACTAATTCCAAGAAAGCCAATACCCAAATAACAAGAATTTCACAAGGAAAAACTGAAGCTGTGGAAAGGAAGAAACAATCATGTAATAAACGAAAATTCCCTTTACCTGATGAAATGCATGGTTTGGGATTTCGAGGGATTAATGGGGTTTACTATATTATCAAAATCCTTTTGTTCACATTTCATGGAAACCCAATTCAGACTGTGTAAGTCAAAAATGAAGGTGCTATCTGATCTGAGTTCAGTCTCACTGGCAGCCAGAGGTTACCAGTGGGTCATTTCTTCATTCTCTCTCCCTTTCCCTCCCTCTCCTCACCCTTCCTCTCTGCTTTCTTTCCCCAGGATTAGGTTTATTTCCAGGCAGGTTCTGTATAGGGAGTGGCTATGGGGCCTCCGTAAGTTCCAGTCTTACTTCATCCTTGTAGCAAATGTGAGAAAAGCGCCTGAAGCTCCTCCCCCAACCGCTGCATCTTCGTCCAACAAATACTTCCATTGGCCTGGCTTGGGTCACATGTCCATCGCTGAACCAATCAACTCCTTTAACTGGACAGCTGGCATGCTCTGATTGGCCGCCCTGGGCAGGCAAGGCTCCCTCATCAACAGCCCTCCGAAGTCACTTGGACCGAGTTCGTAGCAGTTCCTAGAGTGAAGGCAAGCTAGCGGGGAGCAGTAACTGCCTAGTCTGCTCGCCAAGTACGAAACAATGAAATTGACATAGTCTTTGCAACACACTGGAAAAGTTTCTGAAAGTCCAATAATCAAAAGGAAATTTTAAAACTCCTTAAGGGGAAAATGTAGGATATCTAAAAAGAAATAGCGATCAAAACAAAGCATGAGAATTTTCCATATGCAATGGAACCTGCTAGAAGACAACAAAATACAGCATTCTGAGGGAAATCACTTGGGATCTCTTATTCAAGCACAAGGGCAGAGTAAAGACATTTTCAGAGATTTAAGGATCCAGATTTATTTGCACCCCCACCTCTATGAGGCACATTTCCAGAAAAAAAAATTATTTGAAGATACAGTCTGGCAAAAATAAAACTGAATCCAAGAAAGAGCAAAACAACAGATTCCAGAAGCCGTAGAACTAACCTAGGAGAACAATGAAAAGTAATGCAACAGGACAGTGGTGCGGCTGGACTAATAAGCAATTAGGCCCAATTAAAGCAAGAAATCAGAGCACTCTGTGAAAAACAACCTTGAGAGGAAAACAGAATATTACCCAATCGTATGAGTAAGAAGCCAAAAACTCGGAGCTAGCATAGAATTAAGGCACGCGACACCTCTGAGCAACAAGGAAAGGAATGGTAATTAGCGATTCCAAGAAAAAATTGGACAGGAAAGTCATGAGGCAGATAGAGAGTAAGCTAAATTGAGGTGTGATTCTGAGCCGCTGGTGAAATGTAGGAAGCTATGCTTTCTGATCCCACAGCACCGCCCTGTCGTTAGTCAGGTGCTGTGGAAAGAAGCAGGTAACCAACAAATACTTTGAATTCATACATAATCTGTTTGGGTTTATAATGGAAACAAGTGCTAAGACTTCCCCCACGATTTGCTTGTTCTTTTCAAAAATGATTTGAATACTTGGGCAATTTTTCTTGACAAATTCTCCCTATCTGTAGGGTTACATCTTTTATTAATTTTTAATCTGAAGATATATGTAGATAGTGGGTTTAATTTGTTTATTCAGAGATTAGTTCTATCTTTCGATTTTTATAAGAAAACCGACTAAGATTACCTCAGTTGAGGATCAATCAAGAGACACAGAGTTAAAATAAAACATGGCAATTTCAACCTCTCAATTCCTCTAATGTTAAGGAGGGAGAGATTATACCAGTATCAATATCGCTTATTGAAGAAAAATCTATTTGAAAGTTGCCTAATTCTTTCTGTCTTTATCTGCTGCTTCTACTATTATCAGTAAAAGTAAATTTTATGTTTTTCTGCGATCTTAATCATCATTTCAGGATGAGATTTTTAAGATTCTGGCAGCTTTTGGCTTTCTTTTTCATATTTTTCTGAATTTCTCATTTTCTACCACACACTTGTGTGGTTTGTGTAATAAAAAATGAAAGAGAAATGGAAGTAGAACGATATACATTTTGATGGAGAAATATGTCTAGTATTTATTTATAATCCCAAAAGTCAATAGCTGAGCAGTATGGGGTGTGGGTGTGTGGGTGTGTGTGGGTGTGTGTCTGTGTAAGGGGGGGGCGGGCGGGAGGAGATGTGGAGAGATAATTGCTGTCACTAAGGAGTGAGGAACAGGGGCTGGAAGGGTTAGGAGTAGAGGGTCTGCTACTTTTATTTTGTTCTAGGCTGTACATCTTTTTTATGACATGCGCACAGTAAATGAATAATTAAAGACACTTCTAACTGCAGCGGTGGAGGAAGGAAGACCCTGAGTTTCTGCCTACAGCAACATGCTCACGCCCTCCTTGTCTGGGGAGAAGCTGCGCTGGGCAGAACAACCACTCTTTCTTCCTTCAGGCAAGATGCCTCCAGAGGAGAGACTGGCCCGAGGTGGTCACCTGGAGAGACACAGCCAGTTCTGCCCCACATAACTGCTGCCCAGTGGGCTCTTCAGGGGCAGGAGGAGCAGTGGGGGTCATCAAGTACCCACAGGATATGCACCCCGTGCTTGACCGCAGAGAACAGAGCCATCCCAGGAAGGTGGTCTGTGTGCTTCCCGATCTGGGGAGGGAGACCCCTGCCTCGGGTAGGCAGCCGGCCCTAGGGCAGCTGTGAAGAGCGTGCAAGCCTGCCCCCCTCCTCCGCCTACACAGCCTTCCGGCCTGATGTGAGGGAAATTTGGGACTGTGCTTACTCCTGGAACTCCGGCCCAAGGTCCCAAGATGAGGGAGCAGCTGTCATACTCCCACTGCTGTTGCTCACGGGCAACACTCCAGGACAACGGGGGCTGTCCACACCCAAGCAGAGCTGCTTCAGCAGCTCCTGGGTAGTCCTGTAAGGACAGTGGCAGAACTGGGGCTCAGAAAAATAACAGTGACAAGGGACCTGAAGGTCATCAACAAAACCTGTCACATCACCTCACATTGCACCCAAAGGGAAAAGCAGAATGCAATCTGTCAAGCTTTCTCCCTGTGCCTGGCACACAGCAGGCAGCAAAGGTACCTTTTATTGTCCAAACGGCCCTAAATCTGCCTAGTGCTTAGAAAGGAGCAGGTCCCCCAAATAGTTAGCACTCGCCGTGGCTGCCAAAGGGTGACCGATGTCTAGAAGTGCTCACACCAGCACCGCCAGGAATGGAGAGCTCTCTTTTTATCTGGTGCAGCAAAAGACCTAGAATTGTCAGAACCCATTGCCGGTCCAAAAAGAAAAAATTATATATGCAATTAATTAGGCCTCTGCTTCAGTGCTCTGCTCTCTCTGTTTGCCTTCACCAGCTTAGCATCCAATTTTTTAGCTGAGAAGGCGGGGCAGATTCTGAGATATTTTTTGCTAATGGGCTGAAATATTACACCCGTAATTATAGCCTGACTGCATTTTTTTTCCCTTTTGCTCATTTTGTTCAGCATGGCAAACATTGTATCTGATTACAGCCATTCATGTCTTCTTTATGAAATGGAGTTTATCACACTAGGCAGAAGGGATCAGTGGCACTGGAGGAATTATCTAGGCTGAAAAGCTCTCTAGGAGCCCCTGTGGGGGGAGGTCGCTGCTGCAGGATGCTGCCTCCTTGGACAGGGCAAGGTGGGAGGGGGAGAGACTGCATCGCCCTCCCCTCCGCCAGCCTATTCTTCTTCCTCTCCATGGCCCCAGTCCGCCCCTACCCCCTTTGCTCTCATTGGCACAGACCATGCTACTCCTGCTTCTGGAGCTTTGCACAGCTGCCACCTCCCCTAACCCCTTCCAGAAAGGCTTCCACCTCCACTGTCTAAGCCAGTAAAGGCAAACAATCCCTGGGAGCCAGATTTAAATGCAAATTCTTACCACCAGCTCCATGGGATGGCACCCAGCAATCTAAGAGACTTGGATGTTTTCTTCAAAGTTTAAGACTGCCCCCCAAAGCTAGATGCACCCTAAAATTAGGGCGTGCATAGGTGGGATCCTCCTACTCCATATCATGGGATAAGGTGTTTAATCTCTCTGGGTTTCAGTTTCTCACCAACAGATAAGAATACTAAAAATGAATACATAGGAAAAAATTAAAATAATGCTATTAGATTGAGCCATAGGAAATTTAGGTTTTGTAGGTCAACAGGGCTTGAGTAGCAACCATCTCATAGAGTTCAATCCAATGGCTCCCCCCACCTTTTTTTTATTAATATAAATTTTTTTAATTTACATATACTTGTCATCAATTGTAATCCCCATGTATTCCCCATCACCATCTCACCAGTGCACCATCACCTCAGTCCCTTGTGCTCCCATCTTCCTTCAACCCTCCTCCTCCCCTCTCCACCAAGTGTCCCCAGTCCGTCCTTGTCTCCTCATTTTTGGTTTTTGTGTCTTTATTGCTGTTATTGTTATTATTATTGTTCTTATTCCTTTCCTTGATCCTTATTTGGTTCCCTTATGTTCCTCCTAAGGGAGGAACCATCTGGTATTTTTCTTTTGCCTTCTGACTTGCTTCGCTGAGCATAAACCCCTTCAGATCCATCCATGTTCCTATGAATGAGTCTAGTTTTTCATTTCTGATTGCTGAGTAGTATTCCATTGTGTCTATGTACCACAGCTTTTCAGCTCACATGGCACCTTCTCCTTGAACCACGTGACCACCCCGGTGGTGCTGTGTGCTCTGTCCTGGCACCCGGCCAGCCCTTCCTTCCTGTGCTCCTCAGCCCCTTGCTGGATGGCTCTGGTCCTTCTCCAGAACGCCGAGCCCACAGGCCATTCTCCCCATGTGAACCGTGCCCTTTTGGGGATCAGAAAGGCTCCCCTTTACAGGGGAGGTAGTATCAACCTTTGGCTTTGAGAAGACTCTTGATACTGAAGTGGGTGGAAGTGGGTGTGTGTTTATTTTTTTAAGGGGGATCTGGGAGGAAGATACTGGGGGGGGGGGGAATGAAATTTTGAGATCCCATGCAACACCATAGAAGGAGGCAGGAGAAGCAAGTGCAGGGCTGACAGAAGAAAAAGATGGAACCCGGGAGCTGCACTGTGTGCAAAAAAAACCCAAACAACTTCGTAGAATTGCAGGACCTGGGGCCTGAGAGTCACTGAAGGTTCTTGAACACAGAGCTGCTCACATGTACTCTGTAGCAAAGACACTGGGCCTCGCTCCCCACTCCAGCTGCTAAGTCAGAAGACTGGGGTGGGGAGGCGACCTCTTGGAAGAACCATCCGGGTAACGCTGACTCTCGCGGCTGCTGAGAAGCACTGACCGACCGCGTCACCACAAGTAGATTTGAGCGCCCTTTACAGGGTTCTGTAGCATGCTGCACCCTTCACCCCGCCATTGACCCGGAATCTGCCGCCTTCCCCTTCGGAAGCCACCTGCCGCACCCAGCTGGCCTCTCAGAACTGAAGCCCTGGCCCATCCAGCAGGAAGGGAAGTGATTTATCAGGAAGGAGCACTTTCTCCCTGACAAGATATTCTGTGCTCAGATTGGAAGGAGACTGATACTCCACCAAGAGAATTCGGTATTTGAAATAACCTCTGAATATAAGCTAATTATGGATCTTAAGTACTCAGGAAATGTCAGCACAGGGGACAATTCTGTATTGACTATGGGGGAATGGGGAAGCGGGGGGGGGGGGGTCTCTACACATGTACAGAACTGGAGCTTCAACAAAACNGGGGGGGGGGGGGGGGTCTCTACACATGTACAGAACTGGAGCTTCAACAAAACAACACTGCCCACTTCAGCTCCTGTTTATCTCAAGAGTGCCAGCTCCTAAAGATGACCTTCAGGTTTACTGAGTAGGACTCTGGGCCAGGCACTGTACCAGGTAATGGACACACAGGTGTAGGACAGAAATAAACCTGCCCTGCCCTCCTGGAGCTTGCTTACTGTGGAGACAGACAATAGGCAAGTAAGGCAATTTCATGTCATAATAGATGCAACGATTAAACAAACAAAGTGCAGTGACTACAAAGCACTTTCCAACAAGGCTTACTCTGATTGCCTTACCTACAATTGCAACCCACCCCAGTACCCCATCATCCTTAGCCAGCTGTATTTTCTCCCATACCATGATTCACTTTGTAGAACATGCATAACTAATTTATTAGCTCCACAGTCTCCTCCCACAAGAATGTGCTCCTCCATTCTCCCCAGGGCTGGGGAGGGGAGTGGAGTGCCTACACTCACCTCTGTTTTACTCACTTCTGTGTCTCAAGCTTTTAGAAAAATAAGGTTCCCAACCAGGGCTGGTTTTGCAGCCAAAGGACATTGACGACTTGGAGACATTTTAGGCACGATTGGGAAGGGGAAGGCTGCCCGCATCCAGTGACTAGACACCAGGGTGCTGGCCCACCTGCTACAAGGCACAAGACAGCCCACCCTACCCACAGCAACCGTCAGACCTCAGTGCTAAGGCTGAGAAACCCTGTAGGATCCAGCTAATAAATATCTGTTGGGTGGGAAGATTTAATGGGAAAGAATATCTCCTGGGGGAAGGGGATTTTATTTCACAGCAGGTGGCCAAGAAAAAACCCACTTGATGGCAGAACCAGATGATGCCATGGGGTGAGCCACGTAGAGTCCAGGGAAAGACCTCTCAGGGCAAGTGTGAAGACATCACATCAGAAGCAAGCTCGGGATTATCAAGATGCGACTGGAAAAAGGGTGTCTGAGAAGGAAGGGTGAGGTAATGATGCATGAGGGGCGGGAGCAGAGGGAGGAGGCCAGAGGGGGTGCATTGCAGACCGCAAAAGCTGTCTGCGTCTGTTTTCAGTGAGGGATGAAGCCACATGGTGGAGTTTGAGTGGGTGATTAATGTGAACTGACTTACACTTTTAAAAGAGCACTCTGGTCCAGATGTGGGGGATAGAGTTTAAGGCAGCAGAGCGGAGGCTGAAACACCCATTAAAAGAGAACTGCAGCCATTCTAGCCAGAGATGTGGGGCCTGTGTAAGGGAGACAGCAGACAAGAAGTGAGAAATAGGCGTTTTAAGAATATTTGGAAGGTAGAGTTCCAGAACTTGGTGATAGATTGGACATGGACAAAGGATGACTCTTAGATGGAGGAAGAGAGAAGGGAAGGGGGAAGGGAGAGAGGGAGGGAGGGAGAGAGAGTGGGAGGGAGAAAATGGACAACCCAGGTTTGCACAGTTGAGGAGAATCAGAAGTCCAGAAGTCTAGGCTTTTGTTCTATTGTTCTTTACACTTTGTCACGTGACTATGGACCAGCTAGCATGCCATTCCCTCAATTCCCCAAACATATATATTGAGAACATTTGGTATAAAGCCTCTAGGAGTATGGAGAAAGCTAACCCACCTCCTACATCCTCCTTATATCCTAGGGAAGGGGATAGACACACAAGCAACCTGGACAAAAAATGAACTTTAAATGTCCTGTTAAAACATGACATGTTGCATATTAAAACAACACACAACAAAAGCCCAAGGGCCAGGAGACAGAACCCCAGGGGCAACTAGCAAATAATTTGACTCTGAAGTATGCATGGGATTTAAGGAAATTAAGTGGCCCTTAATCTCTGAAAAAGGAATCACCTAACTCTGGAGATATTGAAGTTTCCAATTTCCGATGGCCCAGGCAAACATTTGAGTGGGCTGTGTGACATGAATCAAATATTTTTGCATTCCACATTTCTCGAAGGGTGTCTGAGAAAAGACCTACGATGGCCCAATTCACAGAGTAGAAACTCTGTAGGCTATGGTTATAAAAATGCAAGTGATTTGTGTGCAGCCTGCTTTTAACTGGAGATGTGTAACATTTCCTTGGGTTGTACTGTGGGACTATCAAAAATGCTTAAGTGAGGACGGTGATGTGATGATGACGCTCTTGTGGCAGATGTAGATCACATGTTGACAATGTTTCTGGTTCTATATGGATGGTGAGATTAGTGAAGGCCCTGATGATTCTGCTTTTTATAATATTGATTATCGTATTGGGGCGAACTGGCTTGCTGACTATGACCGTAGTATTGCCAGTGATGGTAGTAATGTCTATTAACAATGACATTAGAGACTATTTTGATGTACTGATATGAGTGGCTTATGATGTAGGTATTATATTGTCACTGTGACCCTGACAATGCTGCTAGTGATTAATGATGGTGTTTGCACTGAAACAAGACTGGCAATAATGATACTGGCGGTGTCAATTCTGATACTGGTGCTGTCCAACACCAGCAGTGGTGCTGATTCTGGCAATGATCTCGGGCTGCTGTGCATCTTGGAGATGCTGACCCAGATGGTGACGGCCAGGTTCACTCTGGTGATGATGGTGCGGATGGCACATGGAGGCCAGCCCGTTTGGGAGTCAGACAGACCCGAGTTCAAATCCAAAGTCTGGCATTTACTGCTATGTGCCACGCTGAGCCTCAGTTGCCTCATCTCTTAAATGAGGATAATTATAATGGTGCCTATTTTCTGGGACTGCTGTGAAGACTCCCCGACACCCTGTGTGGGAAGCCTGGCATAGAGCAAACATTCAGTGAAATAAGATGGCGATGATGATGGTGATAAGATGCTCTTGGGGATAATGGCACTGATGGTTCTCTTGATGATGCAATTAAAGATCATTTATTGGTGATATTACTTCAGTGATTGTGATGGAGCTATTGATGGTGAGGAGACTGATCATTTTGCCTACAATTATGATCAATGGAAACGGCATGGTGTCGTGTTAAAAGCCCTAATTTTGGACTCAAACAGCAAAGGCTCAATTTCCAACTCTGCTTCTTACATTCCACGTTACATCGGCCACATCATGGCTTGTTAAGGCTAGAAGGCCACTTGGAGCTCATCTAATCCACCTCCTTGTTCGACAAATGAGACAATTCAGGGCCTGAGAGATCAGGTGACCTACCCCAACCCCACAACTGGGCAGTGTGGCAGGGCTGAGGTGGGAAGCCCAGTTTAATCCTTTCCCCTCCTCAGCATGCGTGCACGCACACACATGCACATATGTGTTTCACACGTTGTGTGTGTGCTTGTGTGTGTGTGTGTGTGTGTGTGTTGTTCTGGGCATTTTCCCAAAGCACCTACCAGCAGTGCAAACTTCCTATTTTCAAAGAGCCATTTTGTGAAAAGTCAGCCCTCGGTGTCCCTCATCTTCTTCCTGTCCCACGACAAGCGGAGGCCAGGGATTGCTTTGGATTGGCTACGGCTGGACAAGGAGTTGAAATGGGTAATATTTGCCTAGTTTTTAATGTCTGGTGTCTATAGCTTGCACTTCCATCATTCCATTATATTGATGACAGGCAGGCCCAAGCCACAGAGAAGAAACAAATTACCTAATAAATCAAGGCCCCAGGATCTAAAGTGGACAGTGTTATTAGACAAGGGGGGAGAGGGATGCTAAGTGATAGGTATGGCTGCCTGTGAAAATGGTCCAAGCAGGGAATCATCTGTCTATTTCTCCATAAATAATTACACACGACTGATATGCATCTGAGACAGAACATGATATGTTATTATTAACTAACCAGTGGGAGGGAGATGATAGCAGGAAGGGAGAGGGGGAGCCTGCTGGGGAAACCAAAGCAGCATTCAGGATATTGGGTTCTGACAAAGGCGGGAGGGAACGCGATTACTTAGAAATGGCATTTCCAAGGGTGCAGGACCCTTATTTTGGATGATGTATAAAGCAAAACAATTTGGTGAAGAGGACGAGAGGAAAAGCGAGCCAGGTTCTATTGATTCCCTACCTCTTTCCAGTCCCCGTGTCTCATTTCTGCTCATCCACTACTCTTAATCTTCACGACGTCAGTGAAGAACACAGACCCTAGAGCCATAATGCCTACATGCAAGACCCCAGTGTTGTGTGATACTGGAGGGACTGCTTACCCTCTCTGAGTCTCCTTTCCCCCCCTTTATAAAATGAATGTGATCAGAAATCACATAGGGTTGTTGTGCAGATTAAATAAGCAAATGCTCGCAAAGCACTTAGAATAGGGCCGGGTAGAGAGTAAACACTGTTATCAGCTTGTGTTAAATTTTACAATTTAACAAATCCTGTTTTACAAGTGGAAAGAATGAAGGTCAGAATGAGGGCTGTGTCCAAGGTAATACAGAACGAAAGAAAAAGTGGCATTTGAACCTAGATCTAGTCAACCTCTGAAATGTCTGTTCTTTCCCCTACCCAGTGTGGGCAAATTTTGAAAAGGGTCTCTGTCGTAGGCTCCTGGGCCAGTCTCCGTGATAACTGCTCACCTCTGCCATTGTGACTTGAAAGCTGTGTCCAGTAAAACCGAACAGAGACCAGGCAGGACTGGGCCCCAGTGTGCCGCCCCTGCCTGGCACTGATGTGACGATCACCCAGCTGATCTCCCTCTTCTGAGCAATGTTCCACGGGGGGTCGGGTCGGCATTTTCCTCTCCCTTTTCACCCCGCCCCCTGCAGGTACACAGTGGGTTGGGTGGCTGGGTGCTGTGGAGGCAGGGTGCAGGGTGGAGCTCCACTGCCCGGAGAAGCGGGCTTTCAGAGAGCAGGGCCGAGCCAGGAAGCAGCCGGCTTCCAAGCCTCTGTGGGCTTCGCCTAGAAGCCCCATGATAATCCTTTGTGGGCTGTTAATAAGCAAGTTGAACCCCATAATCACCCACCGCTTAGCTTCCTGGCTTTAATTTCCATGGAAGCTGGAGAAAACAGTGGCTAAGGGTTTTGCTTCTAGACAAAAGCAGCAAACACCCGAAGACATCTCAAAGTGGAGCTGGCACTGCCCCACGTGGTTCAGCCTTTCAGCTCCTGCACACACAGGCCAAAAGGGCCGTGGAGTGAGGGCTACAGGGACTGCCCCAGAAACCCGCATGCATACTCAAAGACCCAGGAACAAAAGAACCCTGCTGTGCTTCCAGAACCTTCCCAGGAAGCCTTCTCAGCAAAAGGCTGGGGGCTCCCTCAGCTTCTTCCCTCTGGCCTTTCTGACTCTGGTTTAGGGACAACAGATAGACCCTATGACTTCATCCTTTCTCCCTCGCTGTGGCCCTCCTCCAGGAAGATAATGAGGATGCATTAGGTTTCATTATTTCAGCCCATATTTGCCAGGCAGATAACTTAGGATTGCAGCGGAGCAAGACTGCCTTGGGCACAGCCTCGGTCCGGCCCCTGCTCTGTTTGGAAACCCCACGCTGGTGATCTCGCTGTGGCAGGGAAAGCCACTCTTGGGGCAGACTGTGGATTCGTTTCAGCCCTTTCATAAAAATAAGAACAAGCAGGAAAAAGAAAGCCTGGCACTAGAAATGGAGCACCTGCCTTGGAATCAGGGGCCTGAGTATCAGCTCTGCCCTCAGCTCACGAGCTGTGATCTGTGGGCAGGAAGTACCCGTTGTGTCTGCACGTCACACTTCATCTGCAGCGTAGCCAGGTCCTGCTCGGTCACAAGCCGCATGGCCTTGAGAAAGCCCCAGCTTCCTGTGCTTATGCTTAAAGTGGACTTGGCATCCCTGCCTTACGACCTTTGCACCTTCAGTCAGTAAGAAGGAAAGTGAGACTGGGGGTGAGACAGCACCATGGGAATTACCTTCGCAGAGTGCGTGGAGACCGGCACCAGGCAGGAGGATGTACACACCCTGCCACCGCCACCCGCACTGGGAGCTTGAGACTCGGTGCGTGGCTACCTGAGCCTCAGGTGTCTCGCTGAATGCCCCACCAGCGACCGTCCGTTTCTTCAAGGCAGGACTCCTGCCCGCCTCTGTGGGTGACTGTCCTGTCGTTGCAAACATCACGGCCAAGTGCAGCGAGAGTGGGGTTGAGGACACAGCCGAAGACATCCTGGCCCGTCTGCAACAGCTTGGGAAGGGGGCCCAGCCAAGCCTGCACTGGCCTGCAGGAAAGGGTCTGCCCAGCCCCAGGGCAAGGAGGCACGGACAGGGATTCTGCAAATGGCATTGCTGTGCCATCTCTTTCTGGTCTTCGACACTCATTTCTTCTCCAGCCAATAGCACTTCAAAAGTGCCCATGATGGGGACAGACCCCATCTCGAAGGCGCCTGGGGAACAGAGGAAGAGCCCTCCTCTCTGCCCGCGGACAAGTACCACGAGCTTGCCTATATCAAGACAAAGTGTGCTCCAGGGCAGGGGGCCCCGGAGGTGGTGGGCCGAACAGGAGGCACTGGACCGATGGGCCTCCGCCTAATGCCCTGGGCAGGTGGCTCCATCCCCTGGGGGTCGGCCTCTGCGCCACGAGTACAGCAGAAGCAGAACAGTGGGCCTGCTTCTCTAGGGAGCTGCGCACGCTCCGAGCTGGAGCAGGGGGGTTGTTAATGCGATGGGCTGACGTAGGGGTGGCCTTGGAAGTGAGCTCGTCACCAGGCAAATTTAAGAAGCAGACGTCTGTCTGGCCAGCTGGGCACCCAGAACCCTGCGTCAACTGGACCACTTAGTGCTCCCACAGGGCCAGTTGTAAGCCTTTCCTTCTCTACCTGCCGCACTGTTCAGAAGCACAAATGTAGAATTCATCAGTCAAACTGAAAGGGCATAAAAGACACTCTGGCCCCCTGGTTGAAATGGCTGGGGAAAGTGGGGCCCCAGGAGGATGAAGGACTTGTCCAAGCTCATTCATCCAATCGATGCTGGGGAGATTAGGATCTGGATTTCCTCCCCCTGCACAGGCTGCTTGCAGGGTCCCCTTTCTGTCCCAAGCCATCGCCTCCTGCCTCCTGACTACGATGAATTGAATTGTGTGTAATTGATAAATTATGCAGAAGGGCGCCTGGCAGTTTTCTGAAATGTTGGGTTGCTTCAAGGCAGCCCCTAGGGACACAGCCTAATTTTATGGAAACCTCACACTCTGTCTGGCCTGTTTTGTGTAAGTCAGATTGATATAACAAGACTCTGGGGAGTTGACTTGATTTCTAATTTTATTCTCTAGGTGAGCTGAATGAGATATAACTATAATGAGTGTGTTGTCTGGAGCAAGCAGGGTAGCAGCAGAGGAGAAGAATGTCTTTTCATCTGCCCAACGGTCATTTCCCCAACCGGACTTGCCTGCTTCTCCCCTTTTAGAAGAGGGACCATATGCCAAGTGGCGGAGAGGACTGACTGACGGTGGAAGAGGAGAGGCTATGGCCCTTCAAAGAGGAACCCAGTGCTTTGCGGAAAGATGGGCTGGCAGAGCAAGGGACACCGACGGTCCTTCTGCGGACACCCCGGTCTGGTCCCAGGCGTGGGTCCTGGCCGCTCTTTGTCAAGGTTTAAACTCAAAGAGCATCCACACCCCCTCGCTCAAGTCTCCTTGGCAAAGCGAAGGAACAGGCAGAATATTCACGGGACTTGACTGAGCAGTGAGGCCAGCAGGGCTGTGCGTCCTGACTGACAGTCTGCCTTCCACAGTGCAGAGTCCGCACCCTTTTATCATCTCAGAACTGGTGGGGCCCCTTCCTGCCCACAGGGAGACCCCAAGGCAGGTAGCGAGGGAGCCATTTGTGGAGCACCTACTATGTGCCAGGTACTTTACACTCACGGTGACTCTAGGAGGGAGATGAGACCGCCCCTACTTTACAGGTGAGGGGAGAGGCCCAGGGCGTGAGTCGCTTGCCCAAGCGCACAGAGCTACTCGGCGGCTGGTGTCACGCTCAGGTCTCTCTGACACTAAAGCCCATACTCCATCTTCCCTTCTGCTCCCATGGGAAGTGGGAGGAGGGGCTATTCACAGCAGCCGGCCCATCGGTACCCAGCCTCTTCCTTCAGCCCCACCTGGCTCTCGGTTAGCCCACCCTTAGGAGCCTCCTCCTAATTCAGTAGACAACGACAGATTCAGGAGAAGCCTCCCTCCCTCTCTCCCAGCCCCACTCCTAGAGCCTCACTCCCCCTCTGCTCCTCCTCTCCCACCACCTCCACCCTCACCCCAAGCACCCCAGAACTTATGCAATTGTTCCCCAGCCAGTGAGAACACAGAGACTGCAGTTATCTTGGCCTGGGCTAGGAGACCGAGCAGGGTCGGCACTAATTCTGCATTTGTCCCCAACCATTCTCCCACCCTCTCTCCGGCCCTGTTTTCTCTCGTCAAATATGGGTGAAAAAACCCATCCCACCTATCCCCTGGGGTTCTCAGAGGGTCATGAGATAAGGCCTCTGGGTTAAAGTTGCATGGTCTAATCACAACAGCAAGAACAATACTGATGATTCAGAAGCCTGCACCGGCACTCACTAAGTGCGTGGTCCAGCCTTCAGGGCCCCGGGAGTGTGACAGTCACCAAAGCCCAGGCCCACTGTAGCCCTCTCCCACTTAGTCAGGCCTCAGTGCTGGCCCATCCCCTACCACTCGGTGCCAGAGAAAGCTGACCCACGAGGTGTATGAAACCACAGGGCCCACGAAAGGCCAGAACATCCCTCCCTGCAGGCAGGCAGGGCCCGAAGCGGTTGGTGAGTATGTGTATTTCTCCTCCCAAACTTCCCAACCCCAGTCCAGCAAGTGCCTCCTCTCCAGGCAGTCAGTGTCCCAGGGTGACCAGTTTGCCTGGACTATCTCAGTTTCAGCACTGTAAGTCCTCAGCCCCAGGCAAAACAAAGTAGTTGGTCACTCTGGGTGGTCCTCTACTCATCTGACAACCCTTCCCCACCTCCCTCTATGAGCCAGCTAGCACCAGAGATTTTCTTGCACTAAGTTTGCCAGCTCCCCAAGGTTGGCCTGGGTAGCTTGCTAGAATCAGCCACCCTGACGGTGGAGAGCCCAGCCCTCCCAGCACAGCCACACTGGCATCCGACAGATCCTTGAGACCTGGGCGGTCCTGCCCGGGTCCCAGCCCCAAGTCTTTTCTGGACAGCGTGGGGACAACACTGTCCTGTGCAACTGCCGGGCGTGCCCTCTGGCCAGGCTGGCCTGCTCCCCATGCCCTCACACCATGCGCTCGCAGCATCCCCACATCTGGGGGTCTCTGCTCCGGCCACCCAGTTGCAGCAATCCCAGTCCCCAATGCCTGGACAGTGCCTCAAGGGTGACGCACCTCCTCTCCTGTGAGCCTCCTGACACCTCCAGCAGGACAAGGCAGGGCAGAGTCAGCGTCCCCTCGGATCACTGGAAAAGGAGGTTTGACACTCAGTGTCACAGTAGGACAGCCAGGTCTCTGACCTCAGCCTTCCTGCCTCAGCAGCTCCAGCCCCAAGGACGGGAAAAGAGGGGGAGAAAGGTGACTTGGGAAACGGAAGGTTTAGCTGGGAAATCAGCCCTGAATTATCTAGAAAGCCACAAGTGGGCATAGTGGCCTCGCTGAGCCTCTCTTTCTCCATCTGTGAAGTGGAGCGGCCATCCGCCTATGGCGTCCAAGAGTGCCTGGGGCTTACCTCCTGACGTGGCCCTGTGTCCTCCTGGCTGCCCTGCCCCAGGCCACTTTGACTCTCCAGCTCACATGTGAACCCGGACTTCCACTCCGCCATGGGCTCCGCCACGTCAGGGCACGTCTGAAGGGATCCGGGTCCACGTGTGTGAGAACAATTGCTCTTGTGAACGTTACAGGTTGGTCACACGCTGTATTAATGTAACAGTGTGGTCCCCAGGAAAAGGGAAAATCCTGGGTTCCCTGCCCCATCCAATGGAGGGGGAAACTGAGCAGGGAGGAGAAAAAGCTGGGGAGGAAACTGAAGAAGGAAGGAAGCAGAATGGAGAGCCAAGAAGGAGGCCTGGAGGAGGCGCATGGAGCAGAGGGACATATGAAGAAGCTGCACTGGCTTCTTGGTCCCGGACTGGTTGGAACAGATGCGGGTGAGAGACCCGTGAGGAGGTGAGCAGTGGCAGCTTGCATCTTGATTTTGATTTTGCTCTTTTCCTCCCAGACTTGTCTGTCTGTTTATAACCCTTTTCTATGGGTCCCCACTGGAAAGTGTTTTAGACACGTGACAGACTTTCAGGCCTTTGCTTTTTTCAGGCAATCCTGTTTGGCTGGACTTTTACCCATGAGAGGATGGGTAACTTTGGTGCTTGATTTGAAGACTATATTCTTTGTTTTTGTGTATTACACACTAATTGTATTAAAGTTCCTTTCCATTAAAGGTCTCATATATCTTATCTTAATGTAGCAGATGGCAGAACCTATTTACAGAGGGCAGGTTTGGGGGTTGAGGGGTGCCCCTCTCTCCGCCCTGAAACATTTAAGACACCAAGGATTCTAAAAGAGCAAAGCCCCTGAGAGGCAGGAAGGGTGGTGATAGATCTGGGGGTGGCACCTCCTTCGTCCATCATCTGGGGGGCTTCGAGGAAGGCCTGTGAGGAGCAGCCACAGTTAGATGCCGCTGCATGTTGGCACAGGAGCAGAGAGTGATTTATCAGCTGTTTTCCCTCTCAGGCAGCCCAAGGCCAGGCTGGGTGGGCGGGGCCTGGCCTGCACCTGTCTCACCCAGCGACCATCTACGACACACAAGCTGTGCGCTCGCAGGCCTCAGTGGAATCAGGTGGGGGTGTAAGACACAGGGAACACGGCTTCATTCTCAGGGAGCAGCCGGAGAAGATGGAGGCTTCCCAGAGGGACCCTCATGCCCACGGCCGCTAAAAGGGATATTGAAGAGACAGCACTTGTGCGGCCGGGTTCGGTTCACACCACATGAGCCTCACGGTCATCTCCAAGGTCCCTGGGTGGCAGTGCAGGAAACTTCAACCCTGCCTGGAGCAGAGGTGACCAAATGTGAATGTTTAATGACCTGTAGGTTTTAATTTTAATGTCTGTAGATTTTATCATTTAAAACACACCTACTTCAAACCTTTCAGAGACCATAGAAAACCATGATAGCTTGGGGGTGCGGCTTAGATCACACAGAGGCAAACTGGCCCTGACCCCTGACCTCTCTGACCACAAACTCACCCACTCACCAGACCCCACTGCCTCCACTTCTCCATTTTTACTAATGGGAACAATTCTGTGTCCTTCAGATTCCAAGCCATTACCACGGACGGCTGTCTCGGAGATAGCAGGCTAGGAGCCACTGAACAAATGGTGTTGGAATCACAGCTCAGATGGCTGGGCCATCCCCTACCCCCTGAGTCAGCAAGAAGGCTGGTTTGAGCAAATAGCAGCGCGGAGGCTCGGGGAGACAGCAGTAACAAGCAGCAGATGCCGCTCAGCTGGGGAACGTGGGGCAGGGGGAGGCTGGCCCTACCTAGAACTCAGCTACCGAGTCAGCGAGTCAGCGAGTCAGCGTCTGTTGTCTGCCACAGCCCACACAGGAGAGGTCTCCAGAAAGCTATCTTTCCCTGTCCCTCCCGCCTCTTGTTTTGTGCTCATTTGCATATTTGGCTTCTACCTGAGAATCATCTGTTATCTCCAAAGCCAGAGCAGGTCAGCCATTATCCTTTCTCAAAGGAAGGCCGCCTTCCCCTGCACCTCCCCTGGCTGCCGGCCCCCACCCCCTCTGATGCCCAGTGATCTTTGCGGTCCACTCCACAATTGGCTCCTCCTGGCCTGGGCTGCTGTCTGAGTCTCAGTTCCTCCCCTGCAGCTCTGTCCGGAGCTCCAGCCTTTCAGCCCTGTCCCCAGGGCCCTGTAAGCTGCTGTCCTGTCATGGAGCTCCAGGCCAGGAAGCACAGGGCTCAAGCACTTGCACGGCCTCACAGGGGGTCACACTGAACCCGCCCTCGACCTCAGGCCCACCCAGGAAGCTCCAGAAAGACTCAATCTGGACTTCTCACAGGCTGATGGTTTTGCCCCCCACGTGACTGCCTGTCTCACAGAGGTCAAGTTCAGACCCAGCTGCCCTCTGAGTCCCACTGCTCTGCAGCTGTGTGTGGAGAGTGGAGAGCCGCTGGCACTGGCGGCCTGCTGGGGCAGGACCGGTGGAAAGGAAAATCACGTGGGTCCAGAGAAAGTCCAGAGGTCCACTTGAGGGAGGCGTCTGCTTTCGGAGTGCCCTAAGTGGGCTTCAAGTGGGGGAGCGTGTCCTCTGAACATCCGGCCATCTGATGGGAGGGTTCCCGCCAGGGCTGGACACGGCTCTCGGGCAGTCGGGAATCTGAGGGAAGGAGCGGAAAGGAGCATTGTTTGTGCTTTTCCCGGATCCTGGAGCATGGCCCAGGGCCCAGGAAGAGGCCAGGAACTGCCCAGCGCCCACACTTTATGTGGGCGCTAGTCCCATGTCTTCCTTAATGATGTGATAGACCTAGAGAGACGCAAAAAAGGCCTTACAACAGATCCAACTCTGACGCTTGGTGAGACCCAGATGTCGCTTCATACCTAAGGCCAGAGTCCTTGAGACCTCAGCCCCCTCCTTCCTTTGCCCAGCCACGAGCACACATGCACAGTGAGTCATCCTGTCTGCAGCAGCACCTCAGCCTCCCGCAAAGAGCCCTGGACAGGAGGTCTGTTCTGCTCACAGGCCCCAGCAACTGTGCTGAGCCACCCCAGGCAAACCTCTCCTTCTCAGAGCAGTGGTCTGTCTGTCAGTAAAAAGGCCTGACCTCCAGCAAGAGAGGAGCAGAAGGCGATGAGGCAGGGGGCACGGTCCCCAGAAAAGGGGCTGGGAGACTGTGTGAGGTCCTTGGCATATCTGTGATTCGACAGCTTGAAGCAGAGAAGTCACAAGCTGCAACTCAAGTTTTGTTTTGTTTTTTAAGATTTTTTAAAATTTATTTATGCATACAAACACCGGGGTACAGTCCAGAGGCACTGGGGGTGAGAGGATTCACCAGAGACAGAGCGGGGAGCAGAACAGGCAGATCAACTGAAACACACTGCTGAGGGGAGCAGCGGGTGAGGCAGGAGAGGTCTGCTGCACCATGTGGGTCCCCTCCCTGGCCGGCAGCAGGGATCGAACTTGTGCCGCAGTAGCAGCAGTGAGCTTCATAGTGCGTTGCTTAACCCATTGTGCCACCAGGGAGGCCCCTGTGACTCAAATTTTTAAGAGTATCTGTACTGGAAACTATCCACTGGTGGCTCTGATGCCCCCACCTAGCTCTGAGTCCCAGGCTTCCAGCTGCTGGGGCAGATGCAGATTTGACGAGGCTTACAGCTTACACAACTGAGAGGGCTCATTCAAGAGCACGAATACCAGGTTGCAAATACAAAACCTGGAAGGAGCCATGCACGTGTGAGACCCTGAGGCTCAGCCGTCCCTGGTCATCTTAAGTTCCCGTTGGACTCTACCATGGGTGTGCCATGGCTTGCCTTCTCTCTGCTAACGGCAGCAACAGAGGGAGAAGAGAAACCTGGGGTGTGTACTCCCCCGGAGTGGCCCCTCCTACGGTCCAGATGTGGATGGGTAACCATTGCCCTAGGAGCTTGCTTATTCCTTGGTCACTTTGGGAACGGTGCCTATGCCACACGTCCTCAGCCACCCCCTGAACGCGCACGGTCCATGGGAACTCACTCTGGCTGTCTGCTAAGTGTGGGATGCTGGGAGTTCCTGCAGGAACCTGACCCGAGAGGGGCTGCTGGCGTGCCTCACGCAAGGAGTGGTAGAGAAAGAGAGAATTGGACTGGAGGGCTACACATTCGACCTAGGTGCCACCCACACCCTCTCCAATCCCTACTCCACACACAGCTTCACCTACTGTGGGACCCCAAAAACTTGCTGGCCAGGACCCCACCCTCACCTGACCATCCTTAAATGTCCCACGCTAGCTTGCATATCTCCTACTGCTGGGCATGTGGGGAGGGATCTTCCTAAGGGTCAGAGTCCTCGGGATAAAAACGGAGACTAAAAATACCTCCCTCAAAGACAGCCTGGATGCTCCCAAGTCATAGTAGGTGCTCAGTGACGCTGCCCTTCCCAGTCCACCCAGTCAGTCTCCACTTCCTCTGAAGCGTCTTCTCATCAACCTGGACATGCAGAATAAGGCACTGCTTTCAAACCTTCCGTTGCACCCGTAATCAGAAATCAAGCTGCCTCTAACTTGAAGGGATGACCCAGTTTCTGTGGTGCCAGTGCCCCGGACTTTCGCGGGCCAGGAACCTTGCCATCTCCTGAGGTGCCCACAGAGAGCTGGCACAGCACCATCGGCCGCGGCAGCGCTTCCTGAACAGGCACATGTGCCCAGAGCTGCCAGGACAGGGGAAGCACCTTATCCTGTTGAATCCTGACATCTGTCCACTGGGTGGGCACTAACTTCATCCTCACCTCACGGATGAGGGCACTGAGGCACACAGTGGTGAGAGCCCACCCCAGGTCACAGCCCACAGCAATGGAGCAAAGATTCAAATCCAGATCCATCCGACTCCATAACCGGTCCTCTTAATAGCAGCGCCAGGCCACCTTTCATCCACAAAAGCACTCAAGAAATATTTACTTATTGATTCATCGGTCGCCTCTCTGCATTAATGCTTCCAAGACTGTCTCTTTGTATGTCAGTCTGTTTTTCCCAAATGCCAGCACTACTGAACAATCTATTGATCATTCCCTGTAATAATTCGTCATCTGGTGATTGTGACTTACAAACTGCCAATTGCCCAGAAGGAAGACAAGAATTGGGGCTGTTCAAATATCTTCTTTGAAGGAGTGGGAATTCTTAAATGTCCCGTGAGAGCTGAGAGCGTATGTATCTCCTGCTGCTGGGCATGGGGAAGGGACGATCCTGTCTGATTACAGGAGTGATCTGGGGCCCTGGGGCCCTGAGTCTGGCTGCTGGCACTTTCCCTCCCCAGCCCCAGAGCCAGCTGGCTGATACGACATTGATGGTATCTCAGGATAGATGCTTGTCAAGTGGTCTCCTTGTTATGACAGTAGGCAATTATGATTTATTTTATAAGGAATCAACAATAAATTTAGGCAAAGGGAAAAAAATATCAGAAAACTTAGGATGACAAAAGCACTTTAAAGTATTTGGTCGATGGATTTTAAACTGGAAGAACGAGAAGGGACTATTTTGAAGGAAGAAATATACACATACCTATAAATTTCTAGCACTAGACTAACGACTTCCTTCCATCTCTGGCTGGACAGGATGACTCGGCCCTCGGAGATTTTTCTCTTTATCTACTCTTCTCTGCCTTGGAGCTCCTGGTCAGCTCATCCCACCTGCTCTGCTGGATCGTAAGATCTTTCAGAGATGAGGCCATGAATGCCTGTGTGCATGAGGTGCGTGCTTGTGTGATGCTGTGCACAGAGTACTGATCGGAAACAATGCATAGTGCACTCATTGCACAGGCAGGCGCATGCACGGGGGGCACACGGGGGTGAGTGCCGGTGCCCAGCATCCTCAGGTAAAGGGTAAGTCAGAGAAAGACTCTATCTGTCAGCATCATTCCAGAGGGAGAAGAAGAAACAAAAAAAGGCCCCAGGTCTCTCTCTGTGCAATTCTCCATCCTTGGTTCAGCAGCCTCATTCTGCAGGTGAACCCCTCATACTGGGGGTGCTTGGTCTCCTCCCTGTCTTTCCTCCATGGCTTCATTTGTAACCAATTTCAAATTTTGCATGAAAAGTACTTTACTTGTGCCTAGATGTCTGACCAGCTACAAATAGAATATCATTTTATTTTAGGAATTGAAATTAGAGAACCCAAAGCATTCTATGACATTAATAGCCGTCAACATGAAAGCGAGTTATAGAGAAAGAGCCGTTGAGAGCACTGATTTGGGTCAAAAGGGCCCGGTTGCAAATTCCAGCTCTGCTATTTCTAACCTGCGTGAATGTAGGCATGTCACTAGTCTCTTCCTCTATCAGATGGCGATAACAAGACGTGCCTCTGGGGACAAGAGGGATTTAAAAAATGATCTTAAGGTCCCAAGCACAGAGCCTCCTTGATACCTATCCAACAAAGAGCTTATAACCCCCGGAGGCAGGAAGCTGACACTATCTATGGGTCCCCCCAGGCTCCCTTTGGGCCACTCCCCCTCCCTGGTCCTCAGTTTTTCCACGAACCAAGCAACTGGGCAAAATGGTCCTTTGTCCTTTCAAATTCTAAATGTCAATGAATCAGGCCTATGAAATAACACAGCTTAGCAAACAAGAGGCCGGCAACACAAATTCAAATGCTGGTTCTGCCACTCTGGCAGTATAGCCATGAACAAATCACTTCAATTTTTTTTTTTTTTAGCTTTAGTTCCCTCTTCCATAAAGGAAAATAACACTCATGAAACCTTTTAAAATCCAGAGACCCATGTAGTACAGTCCTATTTAGCTGCCAACAGGAATGTAAACGTAATTCCATTTGTACCAGAAATTTGAAAACTCTCAAATAATTCACAGTAATAATTTTTTCAAAAACTCCTTTTCACATCAATTATACCTCATTAAAACTATAGAACTAAAGCTTGTGTTCACGCTTCGATCCTCTCGCCATCTCCCCAGGTGCTCTGAAGCATTTTACACAGCATAACCGTGGAACACTCTCACCAGTCTGTTACACCAGCTCTTTCTTTCTCTTCCCTCCCCCCAATTCTGTTCCAGTAAGAATCCATCCTTTTTTAGGAAAGGATTGAAGGAAGGAAACTCAGAGAGCAAAGATGGAAGCCTCTTCCTGGGAGCAGTGAGGAAGAGAAGCCTGGGAATAGTCCCCAGCAAATAAAGTTTGTCCTGTCCTCCTCCTGGCTGTGGGGAAGGTGACATTAGGCCATTTGAACTGAGCAGTCAGCCCAGCTCTGATATGTGGGCAGTGCTTGAGCGGTGGGTATTGTCCCTGCTGTTTTGTGAACCAGCCTTTCCACGCTCTTATCCCACGGCTGCCCTTATGCAGCCAGCTGCCCAGCTCCCATCTACCTCCCTCACCACCGTTGCAAATTTCTTCCAGGTCACAAGGCACATCCCCTGCCTGTGCTCGGAATACCTCTGTCACTTCCTCCTTAGTGACGTCCTATCTCCTCCCCAACTCGTCCTGTCTCTTAAGAAGGAAGCTTGTGGCCCAGGTATCTACACCTCCCGGTGTTTGAACATGCTGCTGCGACTCCCAGGTGCCTCTCCCATTGCACAAAAGACTCTTCCTGCGTTGTGCCCACGTGTCACCCCACTCAGAGCGCAGCCTCTCTTAGGGCAAAAAAAAAAAAAATCTATTTAATAAGCTCTATGGAGCATCTCGTCCCAGACAGGTGTTACTAAAGAAGGAAGTACCTGTGTGTCCAGGCCTACGCAGGGTTCAGAGAGGAATGCAAGAGAAGTTAGGGACTTACAGTACTATGCAAAAGCCAAAACCTTCTTCTTTGCACCAATGGATCTATCAACTGAGCAATCGCAATGAAGGCCATGCGATCCTACAACACTGAGCTAGAGTTCATGTACAAGGGGACAGCCTAACGTCACCCTCACTAGGTCCGTCTTCCACACCGACTCAGAATAAGGCCTTCTTGGTCGCTCTCAGTTTCCTCCTACTAAACCTTGATCTTCAGAACCCTAATTTCCCCATATGTGGCATGAAAGACTGTGCATCAAACTGTGTAGCATCTGCCCCCATCCCCAGGGACATGAATAGTCTAACCAGGCCAGAGAGTTACAAAGCCACTGAGTGCTAATAGGGGAGTAACGGCATCATGTGGCAGACCAGAGGTTTCGGGGGATGGAGAGAAGCCTTCTCAGACCGAGAAAACCCTCCAATCAACCACCCTCATACTACAACGTTCACATGAAGGAGACATGTTTAATCCCCATTTGTAGGAAAAGAAACTCAGATCCATGGTTACTGTTGATGAACACATGTGAAAATAACTTACAGGTTAGGGGGACCTGGCAACACAGAGTATCCCCGGTAGGATAAGGCCAGCAGACTCCAGTGAGACCACAGAAACAATATCCAGAGTGAGAGAACAGACAGCCCCACCCACCTCTGGGCTGTTCAAGGCCTGTAATGAAGCACCAAATTGAAGAAAAGTCCACAGATCCTATGATAGGGGGATTCATGGAAGAAATCCAGGATATTTGTCCAGAAGAAAAGTCTGGTGGTCTTTGAAAAGGAATGATGCTTGGGGAGATTGGAGAGAGTTTTGTTAAGGAGTTGGTAGGCGAATGAGGTTCAAATATTTACAGAGCCTTCATGTAGAATGGCAGGTGGAAGGCACACAGATGCATGTTTTAATTAGGTCACAGACTTTTACACACATAATTCTCTGGCAGCCAAACCTGACCAAGAACAGGAGGTCTTGCTGGATACCCATTTGTAAAATGCAGACAAGCATTAGTAGGAGGTTGGATAGTTGGATGGATGGTTGGATAGACAGACAGAAGGACAGATAGATGGGTAGGCAAACACCCAGGGAGGTTTACTATGGATGCAAGAAGAAAGGACACATGAACAGATACATGCAAGGCTATGCAAAAGATAGATAGATGCCTTAGAGCTGTCCTCCAGTTCTGAGAGGGAAAAGACAAGGCTTATCTACCTGGTTTTGGGGATTTCACCAACCAGTAAAAGATTTGAGGTTGAATTATAAGGGATGTATGACAACATCTTCTTCTGAAATAGATGAAGCAAACCAGAATGGACTAAAGAACAATCCTTCCCAAGGAAGGATCGTTGAAAATCTTTTATATAGATAGAGAGTAGATAAAGAAATAGATACAGATATACATTGTGTGTGTGTATTTGTGTGTATATGATACTCATGTTACACTGATTTTTTCAATTGAATAGGCCCACATTTGAGAATTAATCACTTATGCATATATCATTCATGTTATTTTCAACTATATTTCCTGAACCACAGAATCTAATGACCCGAAATGAATTGACACCAGAGGTCAGGCATTCTATTGTCTCTGAGACCCAGGAGGGACATCAGGGAAAGGGGTGGAGCAAGGAGATATGGGGAGACCGCGGGGAAAACCTGAAGAAGCCACACTCAGTTCCGCTCACCACCGTCAGCTTGGAGGATGCAAACCCATGTTCTGACCTGCTAAGGGAAACGGGACTGAAGAATTATGATGACGCTTTTGATTTAAAAATACTTGCTACTCATTTTGAAACGGTGACCTGTATCTGGGCCCAAATCCTTGAGCCAACTAAACCCACACACCTGTGGATCAGATCAGGCCAACAGGCCGGGGGTCGCGTCCTCTCGTTTAAGTGCCGGAGTTGGGGTGGGAGGCGGTGAAGAAAGGCATCAAAAAGAACAGCCAACGAGTGTCTCTGGTTAATACTGGGGTGGGGGACACGCGCACACAAAGCCACCGGATGCCTCCTCCTGGTGAATAATTTCTGCAGTCTATTTCCGGCAAAGCTGTGATCCAGGCTCGGAACAACCTATGATTTACATCCCGGCCGGTGTAAGAGACATTGTGCTGAGCCTTCCGAGTGTGTTCTGTGTGTTTGTATAAATCTCCCTACTCAAAATATCTCCCACAGTTGACTGACAGCCCGTGTAATTTAGCAGAAGGCTAAAAATTAAAATCTTCGAGCCTGCTGAGGGAGTGAAAGAATACAGTAACACCACACACCGCCCCCTCGCCCGGGCCCAGCTCGGCAGATGCCAGGGCTGTTCATTTTGGAGACGGAACAAAATATTTGTATTTAGATTTATTAAGTCATTATTCCACCATTTGTTCCAATGCGCTTTATTAAAACCAGATCTCATCTCTGTTTTGAAAGTATTACCTGATTTACATAAGCCGGTCCCAGCCTAATTACGGCTTCCTTTGGTGTCTTTTCATTCCGAGGGAGGTTTGCTCTCCCCCTCCTGTTTTTGTCGCCTGCCTTTATGGCCCATATGTCTGCCTTGAGATAGCAAGAATCTTCAACCTATAAATAGACGGTTCAGAACAGCCCGCTGCCAGTTATCTGTCCACACATCAACATTACCATAATTGCAACAGTGAATGTGTAATCTCTCTAATCACACGTTCCACTCGGAAAACTGGATTGGGTTTCATAAATTGTATAATTTGAGGCTTTCCTGAGCTAACCACTGGGCGGGTAGGCTGCTGTGGGTCGTGCAGGCCTCGGCCATGCCCCTCAGCCTGGCCTGGCCTGTCCAGGACGGCACAGCGACACACACCTGAGGCAGGTGTCTGACTGCAGAACAGCAGTGCCATCCTTTCTTGGAGAGTGGGATGCCAGGGGAGTAAGAGAAGCACAACGTTTTGAGGCTGATGAATAGCCAGCCGCTTTGCACACCAACTCTTCCTTTCATTTGCATTCCATCAACGGGATAGAAGGAATTCCATAAATAGTCCCATTATACAGATGATGACATCGAGACTCAAAGAGGTTGAGTAACTTTCCCAGGGTCACACAGCAAGAAGCTGAGATTCAAATGTAGGTGTGAGACCCTATCTTACACTCCCAGTTAAGTGGCTTTTATCTACCACATGTCACAGCTGAAGGATTCAGTGGATTTCACTTTTTGTTCCTCCAAAATGCTCTCATTTCTGTTATTTTATCTGATGCCCAGGATGAAGAGGTCTCTCTAGATAAGAAAACCGAGACTCTGAGGGGTTAAGTACAGTGTCCAGGGTCACAGAGCTCGTGAAGAGACAATAGGGACTCAAGTCTATGCTGACCCAAACCCGTGTGTGCTCTTCTGGAAGCCCCCACAGCCCAGGCAAGGTCTGGGGGTCCTTCTCTCATCTCTCAGGGCCTTTGTTTTCCTGGCCAGCCTCTCAAAAGCCACTGTCATTGGTCTGGTGTCAGTGGGCAGAGTCCTGGGAGGTGGGGACAGAAGGGGGCAGCCTCCTGCCAGCGTCCCAGATGACTCTCTCTCTTTGTGGGGGCTCCAGGAAATTGCCTCTGAAGACCCGCAGGATGCTGCTGAGAAAAGGGTTTCTTTTGTTTTGCATTTCAGCCTTCCTCTGGGCAATGCTATTCGTGCTCAAGGTCTCTGGAGAAGCAGGGAGGCTGATGACACCCAGACAGATGGGTTGGTCCCTGCAGACCCGGCATCAGCTCTGGCTGCCCGGTAATTGCGCAGCCTTGCAAAGTTTCAGATGTCTATTAGTTGCTTTAAATTGAGCGCTAATCAGATGATGGCCTTGTTACCAGGACCTCCCTCAGGTCTCCCTCCCTCCCTCCCTTGGTTTATTCCTTCCTCCTCTTATCCCTCCTCCCTTCCCTCTCTCCCTCTCTCTCCCTCTCTCTCCCTTTCTCTCTCTCTCTCTCTCTCTCTCTCTCTCTCTCTCTCTCTCTCCTGCTCCCCATCTTTTTCTCTTTCTCTTAGAAGGAACTATCTCATCCAAATCTTTTAATTTTTCTAGATTAAAAAAGCTGACATTCAAGGGAAAAGACATGCCCAAGGTCACGCATACTGAGTTCCTTTCGTAATCATTGTCGAGCTACGTGTACACACAAACACACACTCACAGACACATGCATACACACATGTGCACACACACGTTCCTCTCTTCCCACACTCCCAATGCTATTTTTATTAACCAGGTCTCTAAGCTCCTTTACCCAGTTTTGAAGATTTCCCTGCCAGCATTTTAGGCAAGAAATTGGAAACCAGGACTCCTCTCCTCAGCTCTGTCCTTATAAGGGTCCCCATGTCCCAAGGAGTCAGAAAACTCAGTTCTCACTTGAGTCTGTCATGACCCCTGAGCTACAGGGTAACCATGAACTCAACTCCATTTCTGGGCCTCAAAGCCTGGTCTGGCCAGTGGAGATGAGGACGCTGTACCCTTTCACTTCCCCCACACAGAAGCTCTGAGCACTGCAGACAGTCCCAGAATGACGGGGCTTGGGGGGAGACAGAAGCAGCTTGTCGCTGCGGCAGCAGAACATCAAGCCACAAATGTTGAGCCACAGACCACGCTGCAGCATCAGAGTCTCCTGGAACCACTTGAAATGCAGATCATGAGCCCACCCGACCCATCTGAATCCTAATCTCTGGAGGTGCAAGGGGATGCACACTGTTTCAATAAGCCCTTTGGGTGTGTCAGTGCACACCTGAAGTTTGACTGTAATAGGCCTGGATCGAGTTCATCCCTGGAGATCCCTCCCACGCTGTTGGCTCAGACCCAACTCAAGCATCTGCCCCAGCCAAGACTGCCCCTTACCTTCCTCGAGCAGAGTCCCTCCTCACTCCTTGGTCTCTTCTGAATGCTGCTCTCAATGTGCCAAACCTCCCGTCTTCTGATCTATTGGCTAGGTCTACCCCGCTGGGCTCTGAACTCCCAGCTCATTTCTGCAGGCCTGTGGCTCCCAACAGTGTCAGGCACCCAGCAGGTATGGAGTGCATGTGGGTGGTTGAACTCCAGTCACTGACCGCTGGAGCCCAAGGGCCGGGCCCTCTGGCAAGCTCTATGAAGGTTCTAGATGCAAGGAGACACCACTGCTTTGCAACCAGCAAATCCCCCTTAACACTTTTTCCCTGGGGCCTTTGAGGACCAACTCCAGGTCAAGTGTCAGGTCACCCCAGGGAACCCTGGCTCACCTCTCCTCCAAGGTGTCCCCCAGACCCACCTATGCCTGCCTCTGGCCAAGCATCCCAGAGCACCGACCTAGGAGGCAATAGGGATGGACTCGCACACTCCCCAGTAAGCTCACGTCCACACGGGTGATGCCTCAGAGTCTTGCGTGGTCACATGGGGAGTGAGACCCCCGCTGTCTGTGACTAGCAGTTGCCCTAAAAGACGCAGCCAGGGCCACATTGTAAACCCATTCCAACTGGCAGGGAAGCCCTACCTCCTCCCTGCCCACAGGAGCTCTTTCCTGTCCACGCTTCATTCACCCAGCTGGTGCTCACCCCAGAGCGCCCTCCTGCCTCAGGGTCCTTGCCCATGCTCTTCCCTCAGCCAGCGTTCCCCCTGCCTCCAAAGCGCTATGAGCACAAACCAGGAGCTAGCGGCTGGTGCGGCAGATGCAGAGACTGTGCTGAGTGGAGAAGGAGGACCACTGCCCAGCAAAATGCAAATGGCATGGGAAGATAAAAGACAATAAAAACCAAAGTCCTGCATGAACCTGCTGTGTGATTTTGAGTGAGGCCCTTTCTTAGGCTGGGCCAGTCCAATAGAAAGTCCGGGTTTTATACACAGCGCCCTCCTTATGGAAAATAATTCAGTGGGGTCAGTGTGTGTGTTTCCTCCATACACAAAATAGGCCCATTTGCCCAGATGCTGCCTCATGTTCTTTTCTTTAGTCCCTGAGGATGTGGCCTGCCCATTGAACAGCCTTGAGGGGACACCCTCCCCCATCGAGGACTGGCTCCTTTTGGGTAGGTGCCCCCTTAGTAGCCAATGCCTGACAATGATTACCCAAGTGTCCCTGTGTCTCAAGGGTCTCCCACTCCGTTTGCAGAGCGCTCTGAGGGCAGCAAGCTCTGCGGGAGGCTTGGAGTTGGAGAGTGCCCTCAGCAGGGGGCCCACCAAAGGGAACGGAGCAGCGGGCTTAGACGACAGACCAAGGAGCCATTAGTGTCTCTCCAGGCCCAGCGGGTGGAGTCCGGTTGTGGTGTCCCTGAGCTGGACAAGACACCGCGGAATGTGAACTAGGTGAGTGGCTGAGTTTTCCTGTCGACACTTGTCCCAGTCAGGGCTTCCAGGGCGCACAACACCGGGGCCAGGACTGACTGACTCTCAGCAGGCTCTTGAGGAGGTTCCTCTGTGCCACAGGCCAGTCCTTCCCAGCCCTCCACCCACTGCCTGACGGGCCCTGGCCTGGCTGCACTGAGCGTTGACAGCAGGACACTGACCAAAGAGGAAATGGAGGTGGGAGTGGACCTCCAGTCCTTCCTCAGCTAACCTACATGGCCCTACTGTGCGCTGGGCGGTTTGTGAAGAAGTTTCCACCTTCCCTTTCTTCCCCTGCTCCTGACTGACATGACACGAGTTGCCCTGCATTTGAACCCACATTTGTCTTTCTCTAACCTTTGGTCCATGTCCTGTGGTGAGGCCATGTCTGGCACGAGCTCCCCCAAAGCTGACAGCAAGCAAATATGCCTCAGCTCAGCGCCGGCAGGGGCTGCCAAGTTTAGAACAGGGCGTGTGAAGAGCCCAGCTAACGTCGTGGCGTCACGAGGCCACTGGCCGGGAAGACTCTCCCTCCGTCCAGCCCCTGGTGGTGGTGGTGTCCAGCTGGGTGGGTGACTCAGCAGCTTTCATTCCCACATAGCTGGGAGGGAGAGCCACTCTCCCCAGCTGTCGGTTTGGCTCTCTCAGTCCATCTGGGATGCCCGGCAGCCAGCCTCCCGTCAGCAACGCCCCGGGGCTCAGGCCAGCCTCCCCACAGCCCAGTATAAGCCTTGCCCTCTTCCTCAGCCCACTGGCTCTCCCCTGAGATTGAAGGGCTGCTTCTAAATTCCTCTGGCCACCTCAAGCCTCCCCTCGGTCAGGCTGTGGTGATTTCCTTGGCATCAGCTCCAGAGCCCCTGTCCTGCCCCCACAGGCTCTCAGATCCCAGAGCAAACAGCTTGCTTGCCAGGCCCGAGTCGCCACGGCCACCCCATCCCCAGCCCCGCAGAGCCAGGGAAGAGAAGAGTCAGGCCCAACGTGGGCATGGACACCAGGGAGGGAAGTGGATCTTGGCTGGGTTTGCAAAAGGGCTGTGTGGGAGGGCAAGATCGGATTTGATTGTGCAGGTAGAATGTCAGACCATCTGCCCAAATCTGAGAGAACCAGCACGCCGCACGCTGGGGCTCGGCCCCGGGAGGCAGTGGCAGAGTGAAGCAGTGCTCTGAGCTCGTGCCAGGCCCGTCGGGTCATCTCCACGGCTGCAAGATGGGTGTGGCCGCACCTGCAGGCCAGGGCCCTGCTACACGGCACACACAACCCTTTTCCTAGAGCGCCTGGTGGCACAGGCCCTTCCAGCCGCCAGGGTGTTTCTTTCTATTCTGTGTGTGAGTCCCACAAGGTCTGGGCCACCTTTCATTGCTCTCGCTTCACGTTCATCCTCTGGGGATGCTCTGGGGAAGGGTCTAGGAGGCACTTTGCAAATGGCTCCCAGCAACTCCCAGGGCAGCAGAGCAGACAAGAGCCACCCCCAACACACACACACTTGCCCAGAGGTCAGAAACAGAAACACCTCACTGACCATAACTCCACAAATGAGGACACCCGAAGAAACGAACTTGGGTTGAGCATCCATGATGTGCCAGGCGGTGGAGGCAGCACTTGGGGCCACTGAGCAGCATACTACAGGGTTCTAGCCAAAAAAGGCTTGTGGGGCAGAGGGGAGGCAAGAGGGGAGGGAGAAAGCAAATGATCTCCGTCCTAGACTGGTGGAAAATACACTGTCCATGGGGTGGACTCACCTTAAGGAGGTTACTTTGGTGAAAAATCAGTGCTGCTGGGGGCTGGCCGAGGCTGCAGGGAGGCGGGACTTTGGGCTCTGTAGGCTGAGTAGGAGTGTGTAGAATGGAAAAGAGAGACGAGGGGCCCTAGCCCCCTGGGCTGAGCAGGGGACTAGAAGTTTCTCCCAGCCCATCCACATGCAGTATGGAGCCATGCTGCTGCCTGCTTGTGGCCTCACAAGTGTTTGGAGGCCCCTTGCCCCTCCAGGAACTGGTTAGGTGAGACGAAACTCACCCCTGGCATATTTAGAACAATACCTGCCAGTAGGTTCCAACGGAGGGTGTGGCCCATGAAGTCTGATGCCACCTCGGTCCTCAGGTGACTGTTGGCCCCTCCCCAATAGTGGACAAAAGTTTGTCTTTGCACACCCTCTCCAGGGCCTTGAGGACATTTCCCACAGTCTGTCCTCATTGAGAAGCCCCCACCATGATCTACCTTCTGCATTTTGCAATGAGGAAACTGAGGCAGAGGAAGAATGTGCCCAGCTGTAGGTGCATGTGAGTCTGGGCAGAGCCAGCGTAGACTCCTGGCTTCTGTCCTGGGTCCTCACAGAGGCACCCTATTGCTGCCACCTCCAAATATGTGTCTCTGTCCAGCTGCAGTTCTGTGTCTGCCTCACCACAGAGGGGACCAGTACTTTCTGCCCCTCTCAGCAACCATCTGCTCCTGACCCACGACACCTCTCTTAGTAAAACTCCACCCTGTCACTCTCGTTGGTCATGCAGGGCTCTGTGTCCCAGTGTCCCAGCTCTGTCACAGGCCCCACTGTCCATCCCCTCATCCAAGCCAGACACGAACCTCCTCCTCCGCTCTTCACCTCTCCACCACCTCCCCACCCCAGCTTCCAGGGCTAGATCTGACTGTCACTCAGATTCACTCCTTCCTCTTTATCACCAGGACTCCAGGCCCTTCTTACCACTTGCTGGGTCTGTTACCACAGCCCAAAAAAATATTTCCAAAGCACACAATCATGTGCTTTTCTGTTTAAACACTTTCAGAGGTATCCTTGACCTTCAGAATTAGGTTCAAGCTCTTGATGTGGTTTACAAACCCCCTCTGAGTGGGCACCAGCTGCCAGTGTCCCCTCCTGCCTCAAGCGCACACCCTTCTTGCCACCACACTTGCAGAGCCTCTAGACCATTTGCTGCTACTTGTTGCCACTTGTCTTTCAACCCAGAGGAATAAGGTGTGCTTGGGCCAGCTGAATGCCCTTTGACCTCAAGGCTGACTTGCATGCTTGTGTTTTCAACTCAGTTCTCTCTTGACAGAAATTTTCTCCAAGGAGCCAATTCACTTTCCCACTTCTGGACTTTTGAAGCGCTTACGCCCAAGAGAATCATTTGTAAACATCCTTCCATGGGCTTCCTTATGTAGGCTCACACAACTTTTATGTCTGGGTATTTTTAGGACCTAATCAGTCAGGAGAAAGGCTCAATGCCAAGGCCAGTGTCCAGCAGAGTGCATGGGCCCATCTGTAGATAGTTCTTTAACCAAGAAGTTCAACCCCAAATTCAACAGGAACATGAGCCAATATTCGAAGTCCCAGACAGTTCAGAGTTAGGAGAATGATAAAGTGCAGCGCAGCTGAGATGAGCTGCCAGGTGGGCAGATGAGAATCGGGGCCCTTCCCCCACCATCATCTGGGCTATGCTCAATAGCAGACCTCACAAAAAACACAGCCCAAATGAGCAGCACTCCCTGACTCTGTAACTGGATTTTCAGTTTTCTAAAACTTCCCTTCCTGTGCTTTGTCTGCAGTTTGTAGGATCTGATAAGAGACTCGATTCAAAGTTCAAAAGAGATGGGACTTTGTAAATAGTTTTGAAAAGAAGCCCTATTTACACTGGGGAAGCAACATAGGGCAGTTGAGGAGAAAGTTTTTAATTCAGACACCCTGATGGAGAATCCCAGAGCCACATCTGTGGACCTGGGCAATTGTTCCACTTCTCCCTGCTGCTGTCCTTATCTGCACAGTGAGCAATATAGTAGTACTTACCTACTCGGGCAGCAATAAAAGATATAATGGAAACAAAACACTGAGCATATAGTATGTGCTCAGTAAATATCACCTGTAGTGCTGAAACCAACAGTGTGAGCAGAGCATCTATAGCCAAATACATTGAGAAAAATTTTTTGCAGAATGAGACAATCTGAGCTAGGAAAACATATCAATTGGGCCAGCAGCCTAAAACCTCAGCTCAGGAAGAGAGAACTCAGTACTGATCAGAGCACGGCCTAGAGGATAAGTGCAGAGGACTGGATCATGGCACCCAAAGAGATAGTGTTCTAAACCCTGGAGCCTATGTGTGACCTTATTTAAAAAGAGGATTTTTGCAGATATGATTAAATTAAGAAGCTTGTGGTGGAGAGATTATCCTGGATTAACAGGGTGGGTCTTTATCACAAGTATGCTTGTAGGAGATAGGCAGAGGGATTTGAGACCCAGATACAGAAAAGGTGAGGTGAAAACAGAAGAGAGAGATTTGAAGAGGCTGACCTTGAAGATTAGAGTGATGGGGCCACAAGCCACGGAAAGCTGTAACCACTAAAAGCTGGAAGAATCAAAGAATGGATTCTCCCCTAGAGCTTCCAGAGAGTGTGTGGCCTTTATTTTGGTCTATGACACTGATTTTGGACTTACGGCCTCCAGACTGTGAGAGAATAGATTTCTGGTGTCTTAAAGCCACCAAGTTTAAGTGACTTAATTTATTAAACTCCAGGAAACTAAATGCAGTCAGGATCCTAGATTCTAGACTATTTTACTCATGAGAAGACAGAGAGTCAAAGACAATAGTAACTTACCAGAGCTGCACAATATGTCAACCCCTTGGCCAAGGCCAGGCACAGCTCTTCAGATCTCACACTGCAACGTTTTCTCTTCCATCTGCCCCAAGCTGCATCTAGGCTATGCCAGAATCCCTGGGAGGCCTTAGACCCTAGTCTTGTGAGAGTGCTGGCTGCCACAGAAACTTCACCTTTGCTCACCACTGCTCTCAGTTGAGTAGCAAACACCATCTCTGTGGTCGCCACTGCCCCCAAACTGCATATCCACCTGTCACCAAGTCATACTTGGGTTATTTGGGAACTGACATGATGGAGCAAAGGGGCATTGGGACATCAGATGTTTATTAAGAATTATTAAGAATCAGTAAGGGAATCTGGAAGGAAGCTAGATTAGAAAGAGGTTAGGTTGAAGTGGTGTTGCCTACAGGCTTGGCAAAGCCAGCTCAGCAGGGAGTTGTCCTGTATTGAGATGGGGTGGCCAGGACTTTAGACGCCATCTCACTCAGTCTCTCCAGTGAGGCAGACCTTGAAAGGGCTCCCAGCGGGAGAGCTCTAATTGACCACACTCTCTGCAACTGGGCAGTAAGCCATTCCTTTGAAGAGGGCCTGGGCACAAGTGGTCCACAGCCCAGATGCTCTGCAAGCAAGGTGGTGCTGGGCAGCCTGCCGTGTGGCACACTCCACCCTCAGAAGGCTCTCCTCACTCAAAATGGGAGCTGTGGACCTATCTGTCCCCTGGACACCACTTGGGAACTTGTTAGATGTGCAGACTCTGTTTTTGGCACCCCATTCCATTCGAGAAGCAAACTCTACTCATCCAGGAAGCAGACGTCTCCATGGGCTAAATCCAGCAGCCTTCTGTTTTGGTAGAACCCTTCAGCTATGAAGGCTTTTTACATTGATTGTGAATAGACGCAATAGCAACCGTATGACCCAAAAGCCTAAAATCTTTACAGTTTATGGTCTTTTGCAGAAAAGGTTCACCTGCCTCTGCCCTAGAAGTCAGCTAAGCAGAACGATGTAGCCGTGTGGAGGCTGGCGCTCTTGGGTCCCTGAGTGTTTTTGCCAGCCCCTCATCCCCTGAATCAACACTTTCCGACTCTCTTCTTCCCTCCTTCCTTTCTCTTTGCCTCACCCCTGTTTCTTTCTTGATGCCCTCCGTCCCATCCTACCTCTCCTCACTCTTTTCTCTCTCCAGGTGTTTGGCATTTTCTGTCCTAGCTCTCTTGTTCCCAACCCTGAGAACTTTGTGTCTATACATACAGGTCTCTTCCCGTGCTTCCCCTGCCGCTGCCCCAACCTAACTACAGATCTAAAGCATCCTCACATCCCAGGGTCACACCTAAGGTGACCAACTGGGGGGCTGTCTGGAGCAACCCCCAATCCTGTCTGCCCACAAGGTGGCCACACCTACCTCACTACAGCCCTCAGCTCTGGTTTACTCTTCTCAGCTAGATCTGCTCCCTGTCTCTCTTGGCTCCCTAGTTTTTCCTTTGCAGCCCCACCCCACCCCAACATCCTTAATTCTCTTGTGAAAGGCAAATTAATTAGCATCTAATGACTCAGAGCTGCATCTATCACCTCTTATCAGGTTCTTGCCAAACATCTCACTCATCAGCTGAGAACTTGGCCCACCAGGAGTAATTCTGGTTCTGAGAGGCACGTGGCAGCATTGAGAATTTCCTCATCCCTCCCTCCTGGCTCTGTCAGCAATCACCTCATCGCCACATTCTAGAAACAACCACTAAGACTGTGTCATTCGACCCACCACTCACTCAAAGTGTTACCACCATTCTGGGGGGCAAGGCAGCTAAGGGCTGTGCTGGCCAGGAAAGACCCAGCCTTTACCCCCCAGGAGGTGGCCCAGGGAGAGGGAGCCAAGCCCTGCATGTGCAATCTGTGTCATCGTGCACCACCTGCCAGGGCAGTAGATGATGAAATGAAACATGCCCAAGGACACAGTCTACTCTATTTTTTTTTAAGATTTATTTTATTTATGCACACAAGAACCAGGGTACAGGCCAGAGGTACAGGGAGTGAGAGGATTCACCAGAGACAGAGTGGGCCTGCCTGGTGGCACAAGGGGTTAAGCACCACTCTATGAAGCATCCGCAGCCACTGCACCATGAGTTCGATCCCCAGCCAGGTCAGTGACCCACATGGTGCACAGTCTACTCTTTAAACCTTGATGGGGTGTGTTTACCTGCGAGAAGTAGAAAAAACAGAATCTGAGTCCAAACTAAGCCTCAGTGTGCACTCTTTGTCATGGAGGGACAGGATGGTACAAAAGGAGAGGGGCTCCCGGCCACCAAGTTCCTGGGAGACTTTGTGACTTGACCCCACCTAAGCCTCAGTTTCCTCATCTGAAGATAATGAGCCAGGGACACACTGGCACACTGCAGGTGTTCCAGGAAATGCTGACGTCATTGTCTTGCCTTTGTGCTCTAGGGTGTGGGTCCATGATGCCCAGAGGTGGAGCTACATTTCTGTCCAGCTAGCAGCTCCCACCTGTGGACCCCTTCCCCACCTCCCAGCACCCTGAGTCCATCGTAGGTCCCAGCAGCTCCAGCCAAGTTAGCCAATCCTGACAGCGGTTGAAAGGCCAGGCTCCACTTGCTAAGTGGAAGAAGAGCTCCATGCCCTGAGTTTGGGAGACTCCACTACGAGAGCCAGACTCCCACAGCCATCGCAACAGTGCTTACCGCACACGGGCACACCGGACACCTACACTGTGTCTGGAGATCCTCTGGCCTTGGCAGACCACCCAGTGGCCTGTCTCTCTCATCTCAGCCCCCCTCTTACTTGTTGAGCCTCGGTTCCACCTGACTGGCCAACTCTGGTCATCTCCAGCCACAGAGCCCTGCTCCCTGAAATGTAATCTTTCTCATGCTTGTGGTTCACACGAGACCATGAACTCTGAATTATCCACTGGTCGTGGTGTACATTTAGTGGTCTGAATGGGGGTGCATGTGCTCGTTCCTCCAGCAAACTATAGACCCTAGCAGAAGAGAACTACGCCAGCCTCCCCAGCATGCCCAAGCTAGGACCATGCTGGGCTGGGCACAGGCTACCAAGAAAGGTCTGGTGGACCATTCAGATCACCCAAAGGAGAACCTCATCCTACTTTCTGGTGCCAGAGTAGCAGATACGTTGGGTGGAGACTAGAGAGGGGGAGGGAGACAGAATAAGTGCTCGCTGAGCAGCAGTTAGGTGCGAGGCATAGGAGCTGGTAAGCCAGTGTGTGCTGCCATGTGATGCTCACAGCAACCTGTCAGGTAGATATGTCTCTCCCCCACCTCGTGTCAGGAGTCTGAGCCTTGGGTAGGGGCAAAGGGGTAGGACTTGCTGAATGGTGGGGCCTAGCTGGCCCAGCCTTCCCTGCTCCAGAATTCACAGCCTTTCTGGTTGGCCCAGTTGCTCGGTGTTCTCTGCCCTGTCTCGGACACTTAGCGAACCTGGGCCAGCTGGGTCAACCCATTGCCCTACTGGAGTGTCTGGAGCTCTGGTAGTCTTTCCTCCACCTGTCCTGGCCAATCCCTTAGAGCTAGAAATCTGCACCCCTAGGGAGATCCTAAGCCACCCCACATCTGGGACATGGGTCAGGGGTGTCGGCACACCAACCACCAGGTCAGGGGCCCGTGGAGCTGTGACCTTGCTTGGAGTAACCAGCGACTGTCCCCTGGGCTCTCATTAATCGAGTCTGAGAGCTGCTGCTGCGGTACACTTGTTCCATGATGTCGGCGTGGAGCCCTTGGAGACCCGGCCCGGCGCTGCTATTCTGCTGACGGGGAAATGGACACCCAGGCGGGAAAGTGGCTTGCCCAGGATTTCTACAATGCCAGGCCCAGGAGCCAGGTGTCCTGTCACTCCAGCTCACTTGCAGAGGCCAAGTATTCTCAAGGCCACAGGAATAGCCTTGCTCACTGTTGCCTCCAGGAAGCTACACTGCTCACCTCCCCAGGAGAGACTGACACTGTTTGGTGAATCCCAGAAATTTTCCTCGATGAAAGGCTATGAGATGGGTGAGTCCATAAAGGAAAATGTCTTTGCAGGTTGAGGTGAGAGACAGACCAAGGGGAGGTGGTGAAGGCCTGGAAGAACAGAGAGGGGACTCCACAGATGTCACGACATCTGGCCACAGTACAGGGACTGCTAAGCTTGGCGGCCCCTTGTGCTTCAGGGCCTGGCGAACCAAGTCCAGGGTTTCCCAAGATGGCTATTGAGACACAGGCCCCACTGCCAGGACAGCCCTGGGAGAGAGTGCTTTCCCACACCCAGCTCAGCTCCTGGCCTGAGGGAGAGCTGCCCACGCACTTGTCTCCTCCGCCCTCTGATGGGACGCTGCCAGGAGGGTGGCTCCGTGTACACGTGGTCCCCCGGCACTCCACCTCTCGCGGGCCTTCTCTGTCCTCTGACAAAAGAGCACGTGCCGGGTTTAGCGCCTGGTTGTCAGAGCCCCTGTGGGTCCCTGGGGTTGGGGTCCTGGCGCTCCTCCCTGCGGCTCTCTCCGGAAGTCCAGCTCCAGCCCAGCTGTCATCACTACCTCACTCAGCACACCCTCGCCATGCCCACTGCAGAGTCTGAGAGGGACGCTGACCATAAACGAGGCAGGTTCTTCCCTGGAGGAGCTGGCAGTTGATGGGGCAGAGGACACATACTGGAAAGCAGTAGAAAGCAATCACTCCCAGGCCTCCCTGGTGGCACAGGGGTTAAGTCTCAGCACTAAGGAGGTGTCATCAGCCACCGCAGCATGAGTTCAATCCCCACAGGGAGATGACCCACATGGTATAGCAGACCTCTCCTGTCTTACCTGCTGCTTCCCTCAGCAGTGTTTTACAGTTGATCTGCCTGTTCTGCTCCCCACTCTGTCTCTGGTGAATCCTCTCACCCCCTGCACCTCTGGCTTACACCCCAGTTCTTGTGTGCATAAATGATTTAAAAAAAAAAAAAAGAAGAAGAAGAAGAAAGTGATCACTCCTGCAAAGTGCTGAAGCCCAGGGAGGGGGTACTGCTTTCAGCTGCAAGAACCTCTCGTTGGCCTCTTGAGGGGCAGTTAAAGTGCATGCCCAAGGCTCAGAGTCACAAAGAAGCATGATGGATTCAGAAGGTCTCAGTTGTGCAAAAATTTCAAGGGGGTTGTAGAATAGAGGGGATTCAGCAAAGGGGAAAAAGCAAAAAGTCACATGGCCAGATTTTGGAAAACAAACCACTATGGCTAGACTGTCCAGAACTGAGGGATGGGCACGAGAGTCAGAGCAGAGGCCGAGGGACCAACACGGAAGGCACTGCTTCAGCGAGCAAGCGACCCTGTTGATGTTTGGAAGGCTGCAGCTGAGGAAGAAGAGTCTGGGGATACTTAACAGGTGGACTTCACAGAATTAGTGATTGACCAGATGGTGGCACTTGGGGTAGGAGAGGCAAAGTTGTACAAGGAGGGCAGGCTTGGGCCCTCATGATGGACATAGTGTCTGGATGGCAGGAAGTGCCATGACTCTGAGGGAGATAACTGGGAGAAGAACAGTTTGGGGAGCGACTGAGAGTAGGAGACACTGAAGAGGGAGGGCTGGGGAGAAACAGCAGACGAGCTCAAGCCATTGCCTCTCAGAAACTGCCTACTTCTTCATGAACACACATATCTCCTCCTCCCCCACCCTCACCCCCTCTCAAGTCCATAGGGAATGATGTCCACTCTCCCCCCACTCCTGGAACTCCTAGCCCAGTGCCTGGGAGAGAGCTCCTTTCCCACACCCAATTGTCAGGAGACTGACACCCTATCTTATCCCTCCCGCTGGTCTCATCTGTCACCATGCCTTCCCAGAACACCAAACAGACCACTCCCTAATCTGTCCTTTTCCACTATCAACCTCAGCATCCCTTTGTCCAACCCATGGCAAAATTTTGCAAGCAAAATGTCACCCATTATTATGTTAGGTCACTGAGAAGTTGGGGTTTGTTTGTTACTGTGCCTTAGCCTAGCCTGTCCTGACTAAGACATGTCCTGTGCAGAAGTTGCACCAACCAAGCTCATGCTTGTCCTCTGCTCCCTCCCCACCATCCATACCACCACACCCTTCCCCTCCCATCCTACTGAAGTGCCCCTTCTCTACTCCTTCAAACTCTAGAAGTTTCCCTACTGTCACTCCTCCTGCCATTTCACCCAGCTTTTCTAGCTCCCAGCTGAACTCTGAGCCTCATGAGCTAATGTCACGCCCGAGTCCCTTTTGACCCTCGGAGAACTGGACCCCATGTGGGACGTGTGGGAACTGAACAAAGAGACACGAGAAATGAGTGACTAAGCCGCATAAAATCCTCGAACACCGGCTGTCACCACTCCATCCTGCCGCCAGGATCCAGTGTGGGGGAGTAAGAGAAAGCCATGACAGAGAGATGGAAAATATTCCTGGTATTGTTCTAAGGCCACAGCTTGTGGTTGTGGAAGGAAATGAAGGGGGGTTTGGGAGATGGGGAGGAGAGGTTAACAAGATTAAAAAAGCCATAATGAGACCACAGCACAAACCCTGCAATTATGCTCCCAAATTTAATCAGAACAGCTTCCCGCATTGGCCCTGTAACATATCTAACAGGCCCTGTCAGGTTTTGCCTCCCAGGCCATCTTTTGAGATGCTGCAGAGCCCCCCGTCTTTCTGAAGCGCACAGGGTGGGGACAGGGACTGATTCCAGCACCACCCTCCCACCCACTCACTCCCAGCCCATCCCTCAGTTCAGCCAGGCTTATGAGACTTGTCCAGATATTCAGGAAAACTCCCCCTCGTCATCAACCTTCTCCTCTTCCTACTATCTCCATTCTTTCCCATCTGCTTCCCTTCATCCTGCCCAGCTCTGTGACCCCAGGGTTCTCCAGGCAGGATTCCCTCAGGGTGACCCTTTTCTTAGTCACAACCTTCCAGCAAATCTGGCACCACCTTGAGATCTGGTGTTACCTACATGGGCAGAGTTATTTTCCTCCAAATGGTTTAATCTCCTCTGGCACATGGAGGGACCATCTGATTAGCTATGTTCTCTGTGTCTCTAGCCTCCTTTGTGAAAGGGTTGGGGCCACGCTAATTTAGGCCAAGAGACTGTGGCTTCCATGTCAAAATGAAAAACCAGCTTCCCTTTTCCACTCTGTCCCCTGTCTGCTGATCTTGGACTACAAGTCTTTCGATTGTTGTACCTACAAAGTGAAGAAGGCTAATCAACTCATGTTGGGCCTTCCATAAAAGAGAACTCACCATTACTGTGTTCGTGCTGGGGCTCGCTTGTCCCTGCACCACAGCCCAGCTGATCCTCACTAACATGAATCTGTGACTGAGAGACCAGGGTAAATCTTTTCAAGTCAAATGAAAAAAAACGAGATGATGCATCAAGTCCCAAGTCAGGAAAATTGAGTTCTAGTTCTGCTTCTGTCAACAAATCACTGTGTGAATTTGCCAAGTCTCTTCACCTCTCTGGGCCTCAGTTTCCTCATCTTGTGTCATATGGCAGGGATGGATGAGACTTTGTCCTTCATTAAGATGAGAAATACAGGAGGATCAGTCTTGTGGAGAAAGACCTGTGTTTCAGTGGGGATCTGTTGAGTATGAGATGCCAGTGGCTTGTTTTATAGCTGAGTAGACTCCGGGGTCAGAAAGACAGGGCTGGAGGTGTGGATTAGAGATCATAGGTGAAGTGGTAGTTTAAGTCCAGCTGTCAGATGAGGTTGCTAGGGGCAAAGAGAGCATACAGAAAAAGAAGAGGAAAATGTTCACTGTAAGCATTTTAAGAGGTGTGCTTGTAAGAGGAAATGCTCATGGCACTAAAGCCCAGAGAGGTGAAGTGATTCACCTATGGGTACACAGCAAGTGAGTAGTACCAGAGGTGGCACTAGAAACCAGAACTCTGGGTGTGTTTCCAGGGCTCCGTTTTTGTCAGCACAGGGGAACTGGGATCCTGGGGGTAATGAGAAGGCTTCCAGTGAATGCTGAGATATTAATAGCCACATTTCTCTGCTCTTCTGTGGAACCCAGCTTCCCCATCTATAGAAAAAAATGTGTCAACCATGTGGTCTGGGACCTTCCAATTTACAAGTCACTTTCAAAATGGCCATCTCATCTGACTCTTAAAGTCTTCCTTTGAGGAAGACACAGTACACAGGTTGACCAAGGCTCTGAGAGATGACCGGATTTAGGGGAAGTAAAACCTGTGCCCAGTTCCCTGGGGTCTATGTCAGGTCCCCACCTTAATTTTTTATTTAATTTTTTAAAGTTTATTTTTAGATATAGTACTTTTTTTTTTCTTACATTTTGGACAGTGTTTGATTTCTACCCTCACTCAGGTATAGACCCCATAATTCTCCCACCACCATAACACCTGTGATCCATCACTACCATCCATTGTGCTCTTCCTTCCCTCCCTTGTTTTCACACCTCCCCTCCCCCACCATGCTGGATGCCTCAGAAAGGTCAGCTTGCAAGTTTTGGTTTTTTCCTGATCCTTTGTTTGGTTTCTCTATATTCACCATATAAGTGAAACCATTTGGTACTGGTCTCTTTATTTATGACTTAGCATTAGCCCTTCCAGCTCCAGCCATGCTTTCACGAATGGCATGAGTTTATGTTTTCTTTTTTATCACTGAGTGGTACTCCATTGTGTATATACACCATACTTTCTTGATCCCTTCAGCTGTTTGGGGGTATTTAGGTTGTTTCCATAGTTTAGCTATTGTAAATAGTGCTACAATAAACATAAGAGTGCAGGTTTCCTTTCAAATTAGTTTTGGGTAGATTCCTAGGAGTGGAATTGCTTGATCATGTGGTAGATCCATTTTCATTATTTTGAGGAACCTCCACGCAGCCTTCCATGGTGGTTAGACCACTTTACATTCCCACCAGCAGTGTAAGAGGGTTTCTTTTTCACAACATCCTTGCCAGCATTTGTTGTTTCTGTTTTTTCTAATATGTGCCATTCTCACAGGTGTGAGATGGTATCTCATTTTGGTTTTGATTTGCATTTCCCTGATAATAAGTGCATTCTTTGGAGAAGTGTTCATTTAACTCTTCGGCTCATTTTTTGGTTGAGTTGTTTGCTTTGATGTTTTTTGTTTTGTTATTGTTGTTGTTTAGTTGTGTGAGCTCTATGAAGATAGTTATTATCAGTCCCTGTCAGATGTATGATGTACAAATAGTTTCTCCCATTCCGTGGGGTGTCTCTTCATTCTGGTTGCTGTCTCTTTTGCTAAGCAGTAGTTTTTTAGTTTGATGTAGCCCCAGCTGTTTTTATTCTCCTTTGCTTGCTTTTGAAAACAAGTCATCAAAGACATTTCTAAGTTTCTGTCATGGAGTGTTTTGCCTATATTTTCTTCTATACATTTTATGGTTTCAGGTCTTACCCTCCAAGTCTTTTATCCATTTTGAGTTGATTTTTGTGTACGGTGTGAGATAGTAGTCTAACTTCATTCTTTTGCAAGTGGCAGTCTAGTTTCTCCAGCATCATTTATTGAAGAGATTTCCCTTGTTCTAGTGGATATTCTTTACCTCTTTGTCATAGATTAGTTGCCATAGATTAGTTGTCATAGATATATGTGCAGCTTTATTTCTGGACTTTCAGTTCTATTCCATTGATCTGTGTGCGTTTTTAGTACAAGAACACACTGTTTTCATTATTATGGCTCTGTAGTATAGTTTGAAGTCTGGGCACATAATACCTCCATTCGCCCCTTTTTTCATCAGAAGAGCTTTGACTATTCAGGGATTATTTTTTGTGATTCCATATGAATTTCAACAATATTTGTTCCAATTTTTTAAAGAATACCATTGAGATTTTTATTGGAATTGCAATGAATCTGTAAATTGCTTTAGGTAGCATGGCCATTTTGGTAATATTGATTCTTCCAATCCACGAACAGGAAATAGCTTTTCATTTCTTTGTGTCTTCTATTTTTTTTTAATAGTGTTTAATAATTTTCCATGGATAGGTCTTCCACCTCCTTTGTTAGATTTATTCCAGGTGTTTTTTCTTCGGTTGTTTGGTACAATTGTAAATGAGATTTTTCTTTTTAATTTCTTCATCTTCAGGCTGACAGTTTGCATACAGGAAGGCTACTGATTTTTATGTAGTGATTTTGTAGCCTACCACTTTACTGAACTGGTTTATAGTTTTAATTTGTTTTTCTATAGCAAATTTTTTTTAGGGTTTTCTATATCTATTATCACATGATCTGAAGATAATGACAGCTTTACTTCTTCTTTCCCAATTTGGATTCCTTTTATGTCTTTCTCTTGCCTAATTGCTCTAGCTAGGACTTCCAGTGTTATGTTGAATAGCAGTGGTGAGAGGGCACATTCTATCTTGTCCCAGATCTCAGTGCAAGGGCTTTCAGTTTTTCATTATTGAAAATTATGTTAACTGTGAGTTTGTCATAATAGCTTATATTATGTTAAGGTGTGTTCCTTTTATCCCAAGTTTTTCAAGGGCCTTCATCATAAGTGGATATTGGACTTTATCAATTGCTTTCTCATCATCTATTGATGTGATCATATGGTTTTGTTGATGATGATGATGTGGTGAACTACATTAACTGATTTTCAGATGTTGAACCATCCTTGACTCCCTGGGACAAATCCCACTTGGTCATGGTTTATAATCCTTTTGATGCATTGTTGAATTCAGTTTGCTAAGATTTTATTGAGGATTTTATTGTTCATTAGGGAGACTGGCCTGTAGTTTTCTTTTTTGTGTGTTGTCTTTGTTTGGTTTGGGTGTTAATATGATATTGGCCTCAAAATGTATTTGGAAATATCCCTTCTTTCTCAGTTTCTTGAAATAGTTTAAGCAAGATAGGAATTAGCTCATCTTTGAATGTTTGATATAACTCACTTGTGAAACCATCTGGTCCGAAGCTTTTGTTTTTTAGAAGAGTTTTGATTACTCTTTCAGTTTCCTTGCTTGTAATTGTTTTGTTCAAGTTTTCTGTTTCTTTTTTATTCAGCCTTATGTGATTGTATAATTCTAAGAATGTGTCCATCTCATCTAGATCACTGAATCTGTTTGCATATAAATGTTCATAGTAATCTTTTAGTAACATGTTGTTCAGTCTCCATGTAATAAAGGTTCTCCTTGCTTTCTTTTTGTAGTTGACTTCTAGTTTGACACCTTTATAGTCAGAGAAATACTTGGTACGATATCATTCTTCATGTACTTATTAATGTTTGTCTTGTAACCTAGTATTTCAGGAGTCCTGAAGAACACTTAAGGTGCACTTGGGGAAAATGTGTATTTGGGTTTTGGGGGCTGCAGTGTCCTATAAATGTCTGTTAGATGCATATGATCCTGTTTGGGTCTATTGTGTCCTGGTTTATTGTCTGTGTTGTTGACAAGTCCATTGGTGAGAGTGGAGTATGGAAGTCTCCTACCACATATCTATTTTCCCCCAATGTCTTTTCTCAGAGACAATAGTAGTTGTCTAGTGTATTTTGGTGTTACCTCATTTGGTGAGTATGTATAGATGAGTGTTGTTTCTTCCTGATGTATTGTCCACATGATCATTGTATAATGTCCATCCATGTCTCTTGTCACCTTTTTTAGATGGAAGTGTATTTTATCTGCTATAGTTATGGCTGTCCCTGCCTTCTTGTAGGTGCCATTTGCTTGTAGAATTTGTTTTCAAACCTTTCAGTCTGTTTATCTTTGAAACTTAGGTATGTTTCCTGGAGAAACAAAAGGTTGGATTCTGTTTCTTAAACCAACATGCTCTTTGTGTCTGTTTATTGATGATTTTAAGCCATTGACATTAACGTGATTATTGATACATGAAAATCTGTTACTGCCATTAGGTTCATGGTTTTGTGGTTCTATTTAATTCCTTACTCAATTCAGTTCCTTACTCATTCCTCTCTTGATTTAGATCCTAAGACTCCTTGTAATATTTCTTGGAGTGGAGGTTTAGGCATATCAAATTCCCAAAAAATTTGTTTGTCTAAGAATGTCCTCATATAGGAAGGAAAGCTTTGCAGGATAAAGTATTCTTGGCTGGCTTTCTTGTCTTAGAATCTTTTGAATATGTCACTCCATTCTTTTCTTGCCCATAGTGTTTCTTCAAAGAAGTCTGATGTTAGCCTAATCATTGTTCTTTTATAGGTTATCTGTTTCTTCCCCCTCTTCAACTTCATTATTTCTTTATTTGTCTTGGACTCTTGGAAGCTTTACTACAATGTGTCTTGCCATAAAGTTCCTTTCATTATGGTAACTTGGTGTTCTTTTAGCTTCCTTTATATTTTCATTTCCTTCTTCAAGTTTGGAAAGTTATCTTCAATTATTTCCTTGAATAGCTTTTCAGCTCCCATCTCTCTGTCTTCTTCTGGGATTTATGTGATGCTTATATTTCCTTTCCTTGTTGTGTCAGATATTTCTTTAAGTGTTTCTTCATACTTTTTCCTTTGTATCTCTTTTTTTCTATTCATTTCTGCATCTTTGAGATTACTGATTTGTTCTTCCATATCGTCTGTTCTATTTCCATGGCTTTTTCCAGAATTTTTTATCTCCTCCATTAATCTTTTTACATCCTTCAATTCCTTTTCTTACTTAAAGTTTCAATCTCACTCTTCTGCTTATCAATTATGTATCTCATAATATTCCTTTCCTTTTCTGTATCATCTTATATATTGCTGATCTATTTTTCTGAGTTTTGTTCTAATTCTTTGACTTTCTTAATGATGTAACTTCAAATTTCTAATCGGACAAGAAGAAAACTTTTCCGTGTCAGTGTTGTAGGGTTCTGGAGATTGGTTTTATTTCTGTGGTCTATTATTTGCCTGGGGTTTGCTTGTCCATTTCTATTTTTCTTTGTCTCCATTGTTTGCTTTTGGGGCTTCTGTAGGTATGGGTCTCCCTCTCTCACTATTCTTCGTTCTTACCTGTTGGTGGGTACAGTTGTTGAAGCCTTCCCTGAGATGGGTCCAGGTAAGTGACAAGCTGGTGGTTCAAGCTGCGAAGCAACTGGGGCTAATGGGCAGGACCTCTGGTGACTCTACCCTGGATGAGGTCCCAACCGTATTGAACTCCTCCTTGGAGGATCATGAGTAGGGCTCCTTCCTCCCACACATTGCAACCAAAGACCCATCCCCTACTGCAGGCAGAATTAGCCATCCACTACACCCACCTAACTATCTAACCACCCTCTCTTTCCCCAGCTACTATTGCCATTTACCCAGCTTCCTCTGTTCCTTGTCACAAAAGACAGGCTGCTCACTGTCGTGAGCCATAATTGTCCCTTACTCATGGAAGTGACCAGTATTTTCAGGAATTTGGCTAAGGGCTCTGAGACAGTGGAAAGATGATTTGAGTCTACCTTGAAGCATAAGGTAACAAAGAGGTTACTTGACCTCACAGATAGGGAAAGGGAATGGTGTCAGGATTTCATGATATTGAGATTTATAATGAGGAGTAAATAGTTAGTCTTTGTCTCTGTTTCTGACACAAAGATTCTAAAATTTCCTAAGTGAAGAGAGTGATAAAGATGACATTTGTTATGTGACGTATGTTATGTGAAAGAAGAGATTTGGGAGCACCTGGGTAATCTAAAGTGGAGGCTGATTGTCAGGGGATTCAGCCATGAGATTAGAAAGCTGAGTCAAATAAAATCAAAGGAGGATGAGGTTCCAAGAGCATATGAGTTGGTGAACATGTGGAGCTTTGGGGAAAATGGCACACCTGGGGAGTGCATAGAAACACCCAGCATTCTCCATACCTTTCTTCATGCATTTCTACCATCTGGTTATTTCTGAGTTTTATATATTCTAATAAGTCAAATGTTCTCTGAATTCTTCTCTTTCTCCTAGGTTGGTTTTGAAAATCAAAAGAGACCTTCTTTGACAAAGAAGGGGGTTGTTGGGGGTTGTGATTAAGAAGATAAAATAAGCACTTAATTCCTTGAGGTACAAGGTAAGCAGCCCTAAATGCTATTAGAGAGACAAAGCTGAGGGGCAATGGGGGAGTAGGGAGGGAGAAAAGAGCAGCTGGTATGATGGGAAAAGGTAAAGATAAAGGTAGTGTGTTGAAATCAGGATGGGTACAACCCCAGCAGGCTTCTGGGAGAGAAAGAATATTCTGAGAGAATAAAGTTAGCAAAAGTATGGAACTAGAAATTGTGGGGCATCTTCCAGAAATAGTACAAAATGTCATCCGTGTTGGTTGGGGGCCCTTAGGAGGTAATATTGCAAGTGTATCTGGGAGAGATGACAAGGCACCTTAACACTAAGCAGAGGCATTTGAACTTTATGTAGTACAGGTGTGTGTGTATGTATGTGTGTGTGAGTGTGTGTATGCATGTGCACATGGGCACAGTAATTCTCAGTGAGGTCTCTGAACCTCCAGCAGCAGACACACTTTGGAATTTGTTAGAAATGCAAATTCTCAGGTTGCACTTGAGACTTAGAACAGAGACTGTCGATGTGGGCACAGGAGTCTGGGTTTTATCAAGCCCTCCAGGGGATGCTGATGCCTGTCTGCAGTAGCCAGGGCAGTTAGCACCCTGCCTGTCCCCAGTCAGCATCCATCTGCCTCTGTTAGAATCCCTTGGACTGTGTGCTGTCCCTGCCTTTGGAGCCTGCCCCTGAACAGGCATGAAGAGACTAGAAGTGCCAGCAATCATTGTCCCTGGACCAGCCCTCTCCCGATCATTGACAGGAGCTGATACAGCTCCCCACTGCTTTTCTTCTCCATGGCCCACTGCTGCTTCCTGGGGCACCTCTCACATGAAACCAGCTGCAGGCATCCTCAACTCTGCTCTGGGGCACCGAAACCCAGATCGCTGTTGTGTGTGCATGTCAACTGGGGCAGTGACAGGGCAGTATTGGAGTATCTGACCTCTTGGGACAGGAAATGGTGAGAGCAAACGAAGAGATGCTGATAGAGGAGGCAGAGTGGCCTGGAGATCAGATCCAGGGGAAGGGAGCACTGGTAAGAGCAAGATATGCAGCTGAGGCCTTAGGGGGAAGGAGGAGCACCTCCTAAGACAGTCACCAATGCTAGGTCATCACTGGTCTGAGGCATGACAAAAAGAGGGAGCACCTATTATATCCCCATTTCTGTGACAAAGATCCTGGGGCTCAGTTAGGTGGCTTACCTTGGCCTCAGAAATGGTACAAGAGCTGGGCTCAAAACCCAGGCCCACCAGACCAGAGCCTACTGTCATCACCACAGTCAGGAGCACCACCTCCAGGGTGTCAATTATCTGCACCCTCTGCTGCCACTTACTTGCTCTGACAGAGGGGGCTCTCTGCGCGTGAGCAAGGGTTTCACTCTTCCTCAGAACCTCAAAAAAATCAGCGTAGTTTTTTCATCCAAGCATGTATTTGCAAAGCAAGTCTGTCCCACCACATCTTAAACCTGGGTGATTTCCCGCCTCGGCTTCCTTACCTGTAAAACAAGAGTACAAGTACTTTTTACACTGGTTTCCTTGTTAGTGTCGCTGTTGCGGTTCCTGTTGATTATGATGTTATGTTTGGAAAGCAACGGGTCAAGAAAAACTCCTGATTCTGTCCCTGATTATATTCATCACAGAGCTGGTAAGTGGCAGAACCAGGTCAAGGCCAGGGTGGCTCACACAAGAGCATTGGTGCTGAACCCCAGACTGTGTCAGGCTAACAAGTTAAACCCCAGAACAATAGAAGAGTTTTATTCAGCCCATTCTTTGTTGACCTAGGAATCTTATGATTTCTACTAACTGGCCTGCCTTCAGAGGCTGCAGTTGAGGAATGCTGTCTAGTAGGTGGTCAAGGTGGGCGCCAACGAAGCTAGATCATCAAATTGGAATAAAGCCTCGGAATCAGGGTTCGGGCCTGGCTCTGTTGCAACTCAGCTCTGCGATCTCAGGCAAGTCATCATCTCTATGGGCCTGTTTCTCCATCTGTAGAAAGGGTATGCAGACACCTACCTTCCTTACAGGCCTGTGCAGAGACTCCATCAAGAAGCATTTCTTGTCTGACTTGTGGTGGGTGCTAGTGGGGAGAGAGACATATAAGAAACACCCCTGGAGGCAAGAGGGACCCCAGAAGGCCATAGATGCAGGAGCAATGTTTACTGAGCACTATGTTGGGCACTGGGCTAAGGGCTTTACTTCCATGTAATTTTCACAAGGGCCTGTAAGTTAAGAATAATATTCCTATTTCATCGCATGGAAGTTGAGGCAGAGAGAGCAGGAAAAGCTGTCAGAATTGGTAGAGCTAAGACTTATATTCCTATCCCCAAAGCATGGGCCCTCCCCCCATGCCACACTGCTTCTCACTGACTGACTGGGCGAATGAGTACTGGGAGGTGCTGGGCACTGGGACCCAGTGAGAAGATGACACCTTTGCAGAATGGAGTGGTGAGTACAGTAATGTAAGTATTAGATGTCATGATAACTGAAAGAAGTACCTGGATCTTTCAGATAAGGCATAGGGGAGGAAATATTTGGCCTAGGTTTTGAAGAATAAGTAGTTTTCCATTTAGAGAAAAGAAAGGCCTTCAGAAAAAATAGGGGGTGGCACAGCAGACCTCTCCTGCCTCGTCCGCTGCTCCCCTCAACAGTGTATTTTAGTCAGTCTGCCTGTTCTGCTCCCCGCTCTATCTCTAGTGAATCCTCTCACCCCCTACCTCTGGCCTGTACCCCAGCTCTTGTGTGCATGGATAAATAAAATCTTTTAAAATAAATAAACAAACAAACAAGACAGATGCCCCATAGTTGTCCCCTTGAGGAACTATAAGTGGGTCTCTATTACTGGGAAACAGCATGGGCCTGTAGATCAGATGCATCTCTTCAGCAATTTACCAGCTGTGTGATTTTGAGCAACTTATTTAACCTTTCTACGTCTTAGTTTCCTATTTTGTTAAATGAAGATGGCAATGCCCAGTTCATAGAGTTGATAGGTTTAAATGAAATAACTGCAGAACGTTTTGCATAGATGGTTCTCATTTAGTCTTACAACCCTGTGAGTTGAACTGGATGCCAGAGCGCGCCCTTCTTCACAGAGGATCGGAACAGGAGGGAACGCGCCCAAAGGCACATAGCCAGAAGTAGCAGGCCCAGGATTCCTAGCTAGAAAGCCTCGTTCCAGCTCCTGTCTTCTTAACAAACTGTTATACTGACACCAAAATCCTAAATAAAATATTAGCAAAGCAAAACCAGCTTTGAATGAAAATATTAATGGGTGATGATCACATTCCTGGAATAATTTTTATTAGTTTTTATTGCTTTATTCCAAGAATGTGAATATGATTCAACATTAGGAAATTTGCTAGTGTAGGACATAGTGTCAATGGATTAAAGGAGAAAAGAATTAGGATTATTTTTAAAGAAATAGAAAAGGAGGATTAATAAAATGCTACAGAGAGAGTTCATTAAAATTGTTTTTAAGTATACTAAAATACTAGATACGTCCCTATTTAGACTTTGTTTAAAAAAAATAAAACTCTCAAATCAAACAGCCGACATAATTATTGGTGGAAAACTGGAAGTATTCCATCAAGATTAGGAAAAAGACGATGATCCCTAAAGCACTTCCACTATTAAACACTGTTCTGAGTTCCAGCAGCTACACTAAGACATGCAAAGATATGAGGCATAGTTACTGGAAAGGAGGAGATACAGGCTACTTAACACATTTCTCAAAAAACACAAAACTGAAAACCTGTTAGAACTAAAAATACTCAAATGACCAGGTGCAAAATAAATACGTTTTTAAATAGTACTTTTTGTATATACCGACAAGAACCAGCAAGAATATAACATTTGGAAAATAAGGTCCCATTCACAATAACCACAAATACCCTAAATGTGAATTCCTTTATCCATCAATGTGCAAATGTGAAGCTCAGCATAAGAAATGAGGAAACATTTCAGGGATAGAAAGACTTGAATAAATGAGAGATACAGCAAATTCCAAGAGCATAAGACATAAATAGTGTAGCAATGTTCATGCTTCCCCAAAATGATAAATGGTTAACTAAATGCAACTTAAAAAAAAAAAAAAAACTATGACATTTAGGCTTTGATGACGTTATTCCAAATTATTTTAAATTTCATCTGAGAAAATTAATAGGCAAAACTAGCCAAGAAGATTTGGCAAATTTCCCCTACAAAAAACTATTCACAGTCATAGTAAAACAGCATGGCCATAGCACAAGAATCACGATAAAACAATGGAAGGAAAAAATTACATTGAAAGCTGATATCAGGACCTAAATGTGCTGGGTACATAGGTTAGGTAAAGCAGGGAAAGATTAAGGTGGCAATTCTTTTTTTTTTTAATATTTATTTATTTATGCCTACAAGAACTGGGGTACAGGCCAGAGGTGTGGGGGGTGGTGAGAGGATTCACCAGACACAGAGCAGGGAGCAGAACAGGCAGATCTACTGAAACACAGGGCCGAGGGCAGCAGCGGGTGAGGCAGGAGAGGTCTGCAGCGCCATGTGGGTCCCCTCCCTGGCCAGCGGCAGGGATCGAACTCGTGCTGCAGTGGCTGCGGTTTGCTTCATAATGCGTTGCTTAACCCACTGCGCCACCAGGGAGGGCCTAAGGTGGCAATTCATATCAGTCAGGAAAGGAAAACTTACTGATGAACCGATGCTAGGGAAATTGTTAATAATTTCAGTAAAACTTAAAAACAATTTACATCTTCACATCATACTTGATGCCAAAATAAATTACAGAGGATTAAAGAACTAAACATAAAGAGAAAAGTCACACAAATCTAGAAGAAAACAAAGATAAATATTTATCAGCTCCTACAATGGAAACAAACCAAAAAAAAAAAAAAAGAAACACCTTAGAGGCATAAAAATATGAAAGGGAAAGGTAAAGAAAAATTAATGCTTTTGAGTAAAGAAAAACTGAAATCTTTCAAGCTCTCAAAAACATCATAAACAAAAAGAAAAACATCATAAACAAAAAGTCTCCTTGCAAGCTTGGAAATATTTGTAACAAATAAGACAAAAGGATTGATCTCACTATATAAAGAGTTTATCAAATTGATAAGAAAGTAACTCAAAACCTAATGAACAAAACACACATGTAAAAACCACAAGAGAAAGGTAAGCTAATGACCACAAAATGCAAATAATTAAAAATGTACCGTAATGTTTAAATCATGTTTATACTTTTAAATTAACAAAGACTTTTTTCAGTGACATACCCTATGTGACACAAATACAGATCAACAGCACCTTCAAAAGAAGGCAATTTGGTGCTATTTTTTTTTAAGATTCATTTTTACTTATGCATACAAGAACTGGGGTGCAGGCCAGAAGTGTGGGGTGTGAGAGGATTCACCAGAGACAAAGAGCAGAACAGGCAGATCCACTGAAATACACTGCTGAGGGGAGCAGCAGGCGAGGCAGGAGAGGTCTGCTGCGCCATGTGGGTCCCTTCCCTGGCCGGGGATCTAACTCATACTGCAGAGGCTGCTGACAGCTTCATAATGCTGCCACTTAAACCCTTGCACCATCAGGGAGGCCCAATTTGGTGCTATATTTTAAAGAACCATAGAAAAATTTCCTTTGACACAGCAAATTCCTTCCTAGGACTCTAATTGTTAGAATAATGGCACAGAGTGTGTACATAAAACAATGCTAGTCATAGAATTACTTATAATGACAAAATTTTAGAAACCACATAAACATCCATCAACATGTCATTGCAGGAGGTTTAGTTGAGTGAATTACAGAAAGTCACACAATAGAATATCATGGTCTGCTAAAATAGTTCCTCTGAAGAACTATCCTTCTGGCTAAGGATATGTAAAGAAGAAATGTGAGAAAATATTTGGTGAAAAAATATCACCGTGTTTATAGTAAGAGCCAAAATTTCTATTATGTAGTGCAAAAGAAACAATTTAAGAAGTGTGGGTTGGTTTTTATTGTTGTCCATGTTCTTGTCTGAATTTTTCAGGTTTTTAACAGTAAAGCACATCACCTCTTTATGATTTTTTTATGGAAGTGTGTAAGATTGCATTCGGACCTGAGACCTTCTGACATGAGATAAGAAAGCCCTTCAGCAAGTCGCAAGTCCTCTATGGTCTGTGTTATTTTTGCTGCAAATCTCCCGGCGGCATGACAAGTGTCTAGGAGAGTCCCTTCTGACCTGTCACTCACACACCATCAATTCCGGCGTCAAGAGCTGCTGCGGCCCGTGGATGGGCAATCACGCTGGCTGCTGAGAGGACAGCTGGCTGGGCCTGGCCTCTCCTCGTGCCTTCCTCTGTCCTGCTCCATGCTCGCTGGTCCTTCTCTGGAGAGGCAATATCTCTGCCGTCACCACCGCCTGTTTAGAGGGGAACACAGAGGCCTCTCTCTCACACACATATGCACAGATATACAAACAGACACATAGGACACACGTGCACATGCAGACAGACACACAGACACGAACACAGACTCACACACAGACTCACACAGAGACATACACACAGAGAGCAGTGACCCTTCTTGCAGCAGCACCAGGCAGCACCCAGATTCCCACGTCGCCCCCTAAGAGATGAGCCTGGGTGTGAAATTACCTCCGTCTCTGTCTGTCCCCTTCCTGCCATCCAGAGAGCTCTTGTTCTGCCTGGAACCTGTGCGTCTGATTTCACCCTCCTTCACCCGGCCACCTCCTCTATCATTTTCTAGACATAAGAGAGGGAGCAGGTGGACCAAGATGTGGTCTGGTGCTGCTTCCATTTTGATGCCTGCTCAGAGACGGGTTACATCCCCTCTCGGGTCCTCAGAATTGATCAGTTGAAAGAAACCATCCGGAGCGCCATTCAACACAGACGCACCTATGGGCACATTTCTCTGGGGTAGGGGGGAGCAGGGCAGAAATCCTGGCTCTCCCTGATGGCGGGACGGGGACTCACAGAGGTGCATGCCAGGTATGCCCCCCACGAGGCATGAGGTGTCCTCACTTGGAGTAAATGCAGAAACCATAGTAGGTGCATATGCAAACACTGGCTGCATACAGAAGAAGAAAACTGCATTTTCTGTAAAAGTAGGAAACAATGCAGGTAGATACAAGTGAGCAGTGCCAGCTGAAGAGCCTGCGGGCCACAGGGAACTGCAGAGCCATGGACACCCTCCTGTAAAACGCTGCCTTGACTGCTCTCTCCTTTGAGTCTTAGGAGCATGCTTGTCTTCTTGTTTGCAAGACACAAATCTGATCAAATGTTGTCCTGCGTCCCACACGAGAATCTGAAGGGACAGAAATCTTTTGAACTAATCTGTGAATCTTACCTTGGGCTCTTGCTGACGAGGCTCCTCTGGTTCACAGTAAACTTTATCCTGGCTGCTTCTGAACTGCTAGCAAATTTACATCTTGTTCTTCCAGCTACTAGGCCTCCTCCCCTCCCCTGAACTTAGGCGGTGTGTCCTCCCTTCTGTATCCCAGGAAGCCAGTTCCCTAGGGAGGGAAAATATCTTGAGCCTCCCTGGTTGAGACTTTTAGGGATCTCACCTGCCAGGTGACGGATGAGATTTCAGGAGAGGAGAGGGAGCGAGGGCATGGAGGGACTGCCAGGCAGGCAACACCCCCCAGAAATGCAAGGGCAGCCCCAGGAAGGAAGGAAAACCAGCCCCAAGGCAGGGCGGTGCCTTCCAAGTCAGCCAGCCTGCAGTCTCATGTGCTTTCAATGTTAATGGGCGTAAAAGTGCCAGCTTTGCTCATGAGTTAATGTTCCTTTAAAAATAGCTTGGACAAGAACAGCACTAGTGCTTCTATAGGTCTCTGGGCAATAAAGGGAAGGAGAAGAAAGGGAAAGGTTGTTCGAGTAATAGGTGGAAGCACAGGAAAGAAAGATAATGACTAAAGAAAACAGAGATCACATGCACCTTCCCAGCAGAAGTACTAGGTCAAAAGGCATGAGCATCTGCAAATGTCCCTTCTATTTTTGTGCTCTCTAAGAATATGAAATGGTTGATAATGCCACCAGCAATGGTTGTGTATGCCAATCTCACCACTACCTTGCCAGCATTTGGTGGTATTGTTTTAAAATTATTTTTGCTCCTTTGGGACATAGTTCTTCCTCCCATTGTATTCCGTTCTGCCACCTGCCAAGGAGCATCCTACCCCTAACTTGGGCACTCGATATATCCAGGGCAGTACTGAAGACAGAAGCCGCACTCTGAGCTCTGGCTGAGGAGACAGGGAATGCATGTGCCTGTGAAGCAAAGTCGGGATAAGAACAGGCGAGGCTGGGAGCCAGGGTCCAACGGGCCCAGGCCAGACTGCTCGTGCTGTCCTGCCAGCTGGGCCAGGGCTGCAGAGGATACCCACCAAAGCCACAGCTCCAGTTTCTCCAATGGGGTTTGCTTCCCAGGCTCCATCTCACGAACATGCAGCCTGATGGTGCCCTGATGGGAAGAAAAACCCGTCCCTCCCTGAACCCCTGCCCCAGTTTTGAGGAACCACGCACAGTAAAACCACGCACAGAGAGCTCGGGGCTGAGAGCCATGAACTGCAATTCCAGCCTGAGGTCTGCTGCTCAAATGCCAGGTGCCCTGGCAGCACTCCCTTCCTCCGGGCTTCAGTTTCTTGCACAATCTGGGGGTGTACTTACATGCACATGGCTAATACTTTTTGCCCTCCCCTTTGGGAAAGGAAGTCTTATCCTCAAACACATTGGACGAGTAAACTAATCCGGGCAACTCCAGACCCATGTCTTCACGCTAAAGGGAGCGAGATGGCTTCCGAGAGGAAAGAAGCCAAAGAAACAATGAGCTGAGCAACGGTGCCTGAAAAGAACAAGCACAAGACAAAAGGACCTGGGACTTGTTCATCGCTTACTCTGCACTGGGTGCTGGGTCCCTGTGGAAATCGTCCAAGGGTCTTTAATCCTACCACTACCCTAGAGTTAGCCGTTCTTCTCCACATGGGTGAGTAAGGAAACCGGCTGAGGTTAAGTGGTTTGTTCCAGGACTCCATAGGCAGAGAGCAGCAGATGAGATGCAAACTCAGTTTGACCCCCAAGTCCACACTCGTTTCTGAGCAACTGTCCAGCCAGCCACTGGGCTGGCTGAGTCTGGCCCATAGTGTGTGTCAGTCTCCTAAGTGAGACCTTGCAAATTAGAAATCCAGCTTCTGGATTGGGAACTCTGGTAACACATGGCTGTGATAAGGTGGAGCCACGTGGACCTTTAGACAAGCCTCTCGAGCTAGCCACGTTCCTCTCCGGCTTGCAGCCGCCAACCTAGCTCTCACGTGCCTGCTGAGTCCCTCCGGCACGACTGCACCATGACCCCTAGCCTGGGACAGCAGCCTGATCCCGCACCCAACGGTGGGTAAGCGGGACAGTGCAGGCTCTAGACTCTGGCGTCCTGCTCTCCTGCCTTCTGTCCCTCCTCCTCACCTCCTTCCTTCCCCCTCCTCCTCCACCCCAGTCTTTCCCCTCAAAGCGCATAGGTGCATCTCCTCACCAGTGAACACACACGTCCTTTGCTCCCAAGCTTGCTCCAGTGCGTATCTCTCCCCCTGCACACACGAGGCCTGAACGGCCTGGTGGAATGGGAGCTGGCGGCATCTCAGGTGCTGTGAGCTCTCATCACCTCTGGTCTCCAGGCAGAAGCCTGCTGGCTGCAGAGGGGACTAGGGGGGCTCAGCTGGGTGCTGGCCACTCTAGATCCAGCCCTCCCTGCCTCTGTCCCCCCCTCCCCCCAAGTCCCCACCTGTCCTAGAGACTGCTGTGACGGTTGGATTGGGATTGCAGAAACACAACCCCCTCCCCTCTGGCACGCCAGCCAAGTGGTCCAACTAGCGGTAATCTCTTCCCACTCACACGGACAGGACTTGGGATTCACTAACTCTGAAACTGGGGGGAACCCAAGCATCGGCTCCCAGGCCCCAGTGTGCATGTCCAGCTGTGGCAGAGGCCCAACCTAACAACCAGGAGTCTTTTATCCCCAGAGAATGATGACCTGAAACCCCAGGTCTAATTTCAGGAGTGCCTGCATTAGCAAAGGCGCTCTCCTCCCAGGTGCAGGTCTGAGCCCGGCGGGAGCAGCTGGGCCTCACTCAGAGTGGGCCATTCACTCCATGGAGGCCCGAGTGGGTCTGGCCATACTGTACAATGGGGTTCGGATAGATAAGACTGATTTTAAAGCACCATTTCAATGTCAAGCCCCAGACCCCAGCACACTCCAGCCTGGAGCGGAGGGGAGTGTCGCACTCTGCGGCAGTGAGGGAAGCGTGGGGGCAGGCGGGCGTTCTCAGGCCTGCACGTGCACGCGGTCACCTGTGGCGCTCCCTGCACAGACATTCCCAGCCCATATCCTTGGAGACACTGCCCAGGCGCAGCCTTAAAGCAGTGCATTGGGATGGAAGGCGTCATAATTTTTCCCATTAAAATTTATGGAATGGGTTTTTCATTTAATGGCTTTTCATTTATAACAGCAGAGTCTTCAGGAACAGATTCCAGGCATTTAGCGAAGCACAGGCTATGTGATTCTGTTCGGGGGCAGAGGAGCAAATGAACTGGCCTAGATAATAATAATTGTCATCCCTGAGCAACTTCCTAAGTGGCAGGAACCTGACATATATTATGTCATTTCAGTCTTCCAAGCTACAGGCCCCAGATAGAGTGAAGGGATAGGCATCAGAACAGTCATTCTAAGAGTGGAGAAAAGGAGGCTCAAAGAAATTGGATAAACCCCCAAGGTCACCTGGTTCGCCAGTGACTCCTTGAGAAAATGGATCCAGATTCTCACTGTGACTCCCAACCCAAACTTTTTCCTCTGCCTTCCGATGCCTTCCCTTCCTAGTCTCATACCCTGGCCACTAGGGATCCCCTAAAATGTGACCATGCTGCAGACACCCATGGGCAGTATCTCAAGACCTAGTTTCTGTCTCTATTGGAAGGAGCTCTTGAAATTCACGACAACTGAAATCAAAGTAAACAGAAGTACAATTTTGTTCCTTTCCATCAGTGGCAACACAGTCTAAAAGCAGCACCAAAGAGTACACGACCCCGTGAAGCCATCTGACTCTCCCAGCCTCCATTTCTTCAGCAGCGCAGGGAGGATGGCAATGGCCACCAGAACCCAGCAGTGCCTGGATGACGAGATAACATAAGAGTACGTTCTGGATAAAAGGAGAGCAATTATGCAGAAAGTCAGATCTTTCCAGAAGATTCCAAAATGCCAAAGATTATTTACAAGACTGTTTTTATATTTCAAATCTATGCCTTGACTAATATGCAACTTGCTGTTGGAGAGTAATTAAATCTACTGCCAAGGACATAAACCTGTTCAGTTCAGCAAGTAAACCAAAGTGATTGTTCTAGACAGCGCAGCGTTTTCCCTACTGGAGCTGCTGATTTATAGGCATGCCTTTAGTCATCAGAATCAGAAAGAACAACTTTCTGGAAAAGCAGTACCGTCCAAGCAGTAGTTGGTGCAGTTTTGAATGTTAGCTTGGTGTACTGGTATTAACCACTCTTTGGGAAATGTTCTCATTTTAAACGTGTTTCCACTTTGTCCAAAGCAAAGAAGTCTTAGCATTCATGAGGACTAACAAAACAGAAATATGTAAAACATCCTTGCAGCAATTCATCACATTGACCTATCTTGCCTGAACAATAAAAATAATCTGAAAAAAATGGATGCATGTTAAAATGAGTGCATAGTGTTATACAAGAGATTTACTTACATATATAAATTTTAAAAATAATTATGTATAAATTTTAAGTGAGTTTGCCTCTGTGGTATTGTATAAGGACCCATTTCAACAAATGGATTTTTTTTTAAGGAAATAAAATCAGTGCATCCGTCAACACGTCAACATTAAGCAAACAACATCCTATAAGGACCTAGACTGTGGGCCAGTTGTACCAGCATGTGTTTCAAATATGCTTGAATCCTATTCATTCTCCTGAGTCGAGTAAGTTCCACACTTGCGATGTCAGGCCCTGGGCAGCCACTCAGCAGCTCCTTCTCTCCTTGCCCATAGCAATAACAGGCATCTGTGCTGCTGTGTGCAAATGCCCACATTCCAAACAGCAGACAAGTACCAACTCCTGGACCCAGTTCAAAGGTCTCAAAAAAGGGATGAATTGCACATGGGCTCTCCTACAACATTCTTCCATTGGTCAACCTAAAATGCATAGTCTGTGATAGGCTAGGAAGGGGAGTGGCTTTGGAAGAAAGTGGCCATACAGAGGGCATAAGATGCTGCTGTCTGACTTGTGGTCCTGGCATCGAATTGTGGTTGGAAATCCCACTACTACGTTGGCCGAGTGATCTTGCTCAGGTAGGGAGCACTGACTCCTGAAGGCAGGGAGCACTGACTCCTGAGTCTGGGTTCAGATGCCAGTTCCGTCTCTCATTGATTGTGTCACCTCCGCCTGTCATTTCCCTCATTTGTAAAATAAGAAAAAAATCATAATCGGCTGGTAATTTAATCAGGATTCTAATTTCAAAAACAAACCATGGGTCTAAGATTTGGCAAAATGTTCCTGTAAAACATCAGATAGTACTTTTTGGCATCGAAAGCCATTCACACAGTCTCTGTTGCAACCCCTCCATCCCACTGCCGTACAAAGACAAGTGTGGGCAACAAACACACAAACATGTGACCGTGTTTCAATAAAACTTTACCAAACTGGGCAGCAAGCTGTATTGGGCTTGCAAGCTGTGGATTGGCAAAGCCTGGCTTTCAGAATGTAAGAGCCAGAATCAGGAGTGACAGTAAGGACAGACAGTGACAATTAAAGAGGGGTGACTGAAAAAGTTCTGAGCACCTGGAGAGAACGTTGAAGAGCCAAAAGAATCCATGGGCTCCCTAAGCCCGTTGCCCGAGGCCTCATCCTCTCTGGGCCTAGGATCCCTTCCCTCTCCCAGCCAGGTTTCTGAATTCCAACTCCCTCGGGCCTCTCCATTCCACCCATGCCCCACAAAGGACCTGCTGTGGACCTCCCTCCGTATTGTGAGTTTTATGGGGAGCAGGGTAGACCACCTAAATGCGAAGCATCCACTCTCCAAGAATCTAGAGGGGCCAAGGTCTAGTTCTACCTCTGCTGTGAGCTTGCCATGTGACCTTGAATGGATGGGGACCATGAGGCAGCTAGGCCCCAGCACCTCCCCACAAACCAGGGTTTGCTTTGTGGGACTCCACAAGAGGAGTCTGGGCAAGGAGGGCTGTGCTCCATGTGAGCTGTGCTCAACTCCCTCCTTCCTGCTGGCCTCCCACTTACCTTTTCCCCAGAGCTCAGGCATGCAACCCAACTCACATCTCTAGTCTCACTGGCTGTATCGACAGCCTCTTTCTGTGCATCATGCTCTCCTGTAGCCAGAAGGACCTCTGAGGTCATCTTGTTAACCCTCTCAGTTTTCAAATGAGGAAACTGGCCCAGAAAAGGGAAGGGATTTCCCCAAGTCCTTACCGGTAGCTGACAGTCAGTCTCCAGCCTGTGTCTCTGCCTCTGAGGAAGCCCCACCCTCAATCTCTGCAGAATGTAAACCACAGGAAATTTGTGGACCCAGACAGGACCATTAATTTGCACAATGTCTTTGTGAGAATTAGAAAGAAACACACCCCTTCCTCTGGCCAAACAGTGGTCCACAGCAGAGTCTGTGGCATGGTGGGCAGATGGTGGGAATTCACCTTCCATTTTGTCCCATAGCTTATTGCTTTGTGCAGTGCACAACCCATACAACCTTACATGGATGTCCTGGGCCCATGCCTAGTATCAGGAGTTGGCACTAACCTAGGCAAATCCAAGATCATAGACCTATTTGGAAATGTCAAGGACTACTCAGCTCCAAGCCAACATACCCATATAGGAGTAAACACCCAATGTCATACTGGAAATCTGGATCATCACATGAAAACTGTAGTTTATAAATGTTGGTAAAGGATTCCTGTTTTTTTTTTTTTTTTAATACAGTGCAGACTGATCCTGTGCAGGCCAAGAGGCTGGACTGCCAGATTCGCCATCTGATTACTCCAAAGCCCTCCCAGTACAATGTGAAGTGAGAGAGAAATGACTTGCCCAAGATGACACCCCAGGCCACTGACAGCCATCCTTCCAGCCTTCCATGGTGCCCATGACCCCCACAGCGCCTCCATTTCACAAGTCAGCATGAATCGCACACACACCTCCCGGCCTGGCCCAGTCCCCAGTTGATATTTTCACCAAATGTCACAGCAGTTTGCAGGAAGGCCCAGGGTCTTGGCTTGAGCCAGTAAATTATGATCGCTTGCCAGAGAGCTGTAAACAGGATTCTGATTAATGAATTCCTTAATGGCCCGGCCCTGCCACAGAGGCTGTCTGAGTGTCACCCCCGGCAGATATGCGAGGAGGAGTTGGCGGGGCAGTGGGAAGATTTGTGTCATGTCTTTGCCTGAGAAAGGGAGCTCCCAGCCCGCTGGCCCCGAGTGCCTGAGCAACCACTCCTCCCTCGCTCCTAACCGGTGCCCCCCCAGCCTGAGTTCAAGCCAGCTGACGTGCGGTAGGGCAGGGAAAGACATGACTGATCCCAGGGTGAAAATAGAATTGGCTGGCCTTCACTTTGATCTCAAGAAGCTTGAAAATGCCCTTATCTGAATCCAAACAAAGAGCGGAGAAGCCCTCTCCCCTGCATCTGGGGAGAGGGGTGGGGGAGGGTGGGGCGCGGACTGCCTGGAGGCCTGTGCTAGAACAGGAAGCCCTGGGTCTCCACCTGTGAGCTGGGGGTGAAAACTCAGGCAGCAGGAGCCGGACACAAACCTCTCCAGACTTCACTTCCCACGGACTTGGGAGAAAGGAAACCGGGCAAGTCTCCAACAGAGAATAGTCCTGCTGTGTGACCGCTGATTGCTCTGGGCCTGTGAACGAAGGGCCTGGAGCATCTGATCCCTGCGTGTCATGGCAGGTGAGGTGGAAGCTAAAGCTAGAACAGGGTGGCAGACCACAGCACGTGTGGCCACACTGCTTCCTGGGCCCCAGGCCAGCAATACCCATCCATCCCCGCTTCCCTGCCACTGAGTCTGAACCAGTTGTCGCGGCTTTTCTCAGCACAGGACTCAAGGCTGCCACCGTCCATCAATCACAGGCCGCAAGTATGAGAAAAGCAATTGGCCGTCCCTGTTCCGGCATATTGGTCTTTTCTGCCTTGATCTGAGAGAGGCAGGGTGCATGGTGGAAAGAGCACTGGATGGGGAGTCAGGAGCTCAGGATAACTGGTCAGCCTTCAGCCCACGCGAGCAGCTCATCAGGCCTCTTGGAGTTTCCTCAAAGCCCTTTCCTACTTCAAGTTCATGGACTAGTAAGGACAGAGTCTTTTAATTACAACAACTGTTATTCATGTATCGGGCACTATGCAAAGCACTTCATGGCATTCTTCTCACTTAGTCATCGTCATGCCTGGAGGAAGAAACTGAGGTTAGACAAAGTAAAAATAATAAACAAATCCCAGTTCACAAGTAAAAGGTATCCCAATTGTTGAACTCTGGCTTTTTCTAACAGACTGACGACGCCCATAAAGTCTGCACTCCTTTCAGGCCCAGAGTGAGCAGCGGTCACATGGCAGGACTATCTGTTTCCCCCATCCCTGGAAACTGGATTGCTAAGACTGACAGGGCGTGACAGAATCCTCTCGTAGGTTTTGCAGCTTCAGGCCTTGCAGCTTTTCCCCTTGCCCTTGGATCGTGCCCTGAGACTGCTGGTCTACCCAACAGAAGACGCGAGGAACTTGGAGGAGAACCAGGCCTCCAGTGAACAGCCATCAGCACACAGGAAGGAGGCCATGGTGGAGCCTCCGGGCCTGCAGGTGCTCCAGCAGACCCTCTGTGGAATGCAGCCGTGCCAGCCCAAAAGAAGTCAGCCAACTTACAAAATTGTGAATAATAAGCTGCTTCGCTTTTAGAACCACATCTTACACAGCAACAGCTAACTGTTGCACAATCTGAGAACATTTGGGGGATCCACAAGAGGCAGTACAGAGAAGTGGGCATGATGAGGAGCCAGACAGCTGGGCTTTGATCTCAGATCCACCCTTCCGTGTTTGTGTGCCCTCAGGCAAGTAACTTTGGGTGATGGTAATAGTATAACAACCAGGTTATTGGATTGTGATGATTAAATAAGTTACTAAAAATATACCTCAAGTGCCAGAAAAGTGTTTGGTACACGATCTTCTTTTATGTTCTTGCTCAGGAAAGGCGGTTCCCAGGCTTGGCACTTAGTCTTGGGGCCCCAGCAGCCCGACAGGAGTCCTGCCCATCTGCTGCTCCCTCGATGCTCAGTTCCCCCAAGGCAGAGATTGGGCCAGAGCCCCAGAAGGAACACTGAGGAGAGAGACCTCTGCAATGGTATATCATGTCCATAGAGACGTGCAGCCCAAGAGGAAGAGGTAGATGCTGCTGGTCCTGTTTTTCCCAGATGGGGAAACCAGGACCCAGAGAAAGAACCAGTCCTTTGCCAGCCTCCTAGTTCCTGGTGCAGGACTTGCCCTGAGAACCCTCTGGGTCCTTTCATCTTGGTGATTGGGTCCTACCTCCAGCCCCAGCCCCAGAGAGGGGCAGAAACACTTTCTGGGGTTCAGAATCCAGCCTTTCTTGGACTGAGGTTGGGGCAGGGTGACTGGAACAGGCCTAACCCCTCTTTGAGGCTCTTCTGTAGCCAGAAACCCGAGGAAGAGGGTGGGCCAGATCCCAGTCCAGCAAGATGGCTCATGTTTAAAAGAGGGGGCTCTTACACCACCTCATCTCTCAGCTTCCCTCTCTCTCCCAGCTCCCCTTCCTTGGTCTTTTATTCTTGGTGATCCAGCATTTGCTTTCCTAACTTCCTCCAGGCTAACCCACCCAGCAGGCTCCCGAGTAAATATCCCCTTTCTTAATTAACATACCACTGCCACAAGAAATGCATTGTGACCCCACAGTCAGGACTCAGGGACTAAGGGTCCCCAAGAGACAGAATGGCTTGCCCCGGGAGACACCTGTCGTAGATGTCAGGGCTGGGATTTGTGTCTAGACCCTCTGACCTCAGACCAGGGCCATCTCTACCACACCACCTGGCACACCTGTGCCCCCTCCCCGGGACTCGGAGAACCTGGCATGGAAACTCCCGCGTGGAAACAGCCCAGTGGAAACCACGTTAATGAAAGGAGAGTGAGCCGGCCTGGCCCCCAGGGCTGCTTCCTCATCAGCCGGAGCCCCGGAGGAGCCGGGAGAGATGTTGCCAGCATCCCCAGCAGCTAATTAGCAGCTTCACTTTTTCCTTTCCCTTCTTGGATGTTTCCGATGCCCTCATCAAGTACTCCAGACTCGGCCCAAAGAGCAGGACTGCACCTCGGCGCAGACAGGGCTGGGGCGAGCTGAGCCTGCAGGCCCCGCCAAAGCCCACCGGCCCTGAGCTGCTGCCTGGGAGGACCCTCCAGGAAGGTAAGGGCCCCCTCTCCATCACCTGTGGCTGAATCCTGGCCCTCAACAAGATTTGTGGAACTGAGAAGCTGAGCACTGAAACGTGCTAGGCTCTGTGCTCTGATGTTCTCTCCCTGCCTATAGAAGCCGCGCAGCAATGACACAGAACACTCCTCACTACATGCCCTCACTGTGCTCAAGGACTTCCGTGCGGGGGTCTCACTTCCGGTTCACGTGGACTCCCTGAGAGAGCTCTCAGAGTGTCTTCCAAACCTCAGATAGGGTAACTGATGCCCCAAAGCTAAGGGATTTGCCACCATTAAAAAGAGGCCTGCGTAGGGGCCTCCCTGGTAGGCCAAGGAGTTAAGTCTCAGCACTATGAAGTTGTCAGCAGCCACTGCAGCACAAGTCCAATCCCCGGCCAGGGAGGAGACCCACATGGCGCAGCAGACCTCTCATGCCTCGCCCGCTGCTGTCCTCGGCAGTGTGTTTCAGTCGATCTGCCTGTTCTGCTCCCCACTCTTGTCTGGTGAATCCTCTCACGCCCCACACCTCTGACCTGTACCCTCAATTCTTGTATGCATAAATAAATAAAGCTCAAAAAAAGAAAGCAAACAAACAAAAAGTCACAAAAAAGAAACATGGAAGGGAAGGAAATTGGATACCATACCAGGAATCCTGGAAGGAGAGCTGAGATTGCCTTCTTTTTTTTTTTTTTCAAAGTTGTAGTTTGGGGTCTTAGTGATGTTTTCATTATAGACCAAATGTAAGCATATGTGGCTAGAGAAGTAAAGATGAAATAATAGGGGCCTCCCTGGTGGCACAAGGGGTGGAGTCGCAGCAATAGGAAGCTATCCACAGCCACTGCAGCACAAGTTCGATCCCCAGTCGGCCAAGGAGGTGGCCCACGTGGCCTGGCAGACTCTCCTGTCGTGTCTCTGCTCTCCTCGCCAGTTCATTTCAGTCAACCTGCCTGTTCTGCTCCCCGCTCTGTCTCTGGTGAATCCTCTCACCCCCCACACCTCTGGCCTGTACCCCAGCTCTTGTAGGCATAAATAAATAAATCTTTCAAAGAAGAAAGGGCCTGTGTCATCAGCACCGCGCTCAGGTGACGGAGGGAAAGCTGACCCTGGAGGGAATTACTTCTCATCATCACTCTCAGCCCGCCTGGACCCCACCAGGGGTGACCCCTCTCCAAAGCGCCCCAACCTTCAGCCACTCCTTCCCGCCTCCAACCCACACCCTCCATAAAGGGCCTGGAGACCATGCTGGCCCACCTCACTCTGCCCTACCCCCGCCCACCGCTGCCCGCCTGGTGGGAGTCCAGTTCCGGCTGACCGTGTGCGGTGGGTGAAATCCCTGCCTCCCCGCCTGCCCTGAGATCTTCCTGCCCACTCACTTTTTCTCACCCCCCCCTTTTGTTAAAGATTTATTTATTTATGCATACAAGAGCTGGGGTACAGAGCAGAGGGGAAGGGGGTGAGCAGATTCACCAGACAGAGTGGGGAGCAGAGAACACCTTCTGAACCATCTACTGAAGCACACTGCTGAGGGGGCAGCGGGCGAGGCAGGAGGGGTCTGCTGCGCCATGTGGGTCCCCTCCCTGGCCGGGGATCCAACTGGCACCGCAGTGGCTGCGGAAGCCCCACAGTGCTGCACTCAACCCCAAACACCACCAGGGAGGCCCTTGTTCTCACCCCCTTTGCCTCTCTCACTTCCTCACCCTCCACGCTCCACATCCCACCCCCACCTTCCTTCTCTTTCCCTCCTTTCTAGGCGCCCCTCACCCCACCCAGCAATGGAAAGGGCGCAGCACCGGGGTCAGGGAGCTCAGAACCCAATATCCACGCCCTGCCCTGTGACTGGACGACCTTGAAATTGGTCACGTCGTGGTGCCCAGGGCTTTAACGCCTCATCGTCAGAATGAAACTAACTAGCCCCGTGGCCAGGTAGGGTCTGGGGGCGGGGGAGGTGCCGGCTCACATTTCAGGGTGCCCAGTCTGCACCTGGGGCGCCTTCAGTATCGCTCTGCCTATTTTCTCCCATGCAGCCTCCCAAAGGGCCTGGGTGGAGGCAGGGGTGTAAAGGTTCCCCTAGAAATGGGGATTTAGACCACGTTCACATTTAAGGTTCAAGGTTCGGAGAGATGAAGTCACTTCTCTAAAGTGGGTCCAACTTCAAACTAGCCCTGTGCAAGCGCAGCCTGTGTCCGTGCACTCCTCAGCCTGAGCGAGTCCCTGGGCCTCCTGTGCGCAGGACCTTGCCAGGCAGAGCATTAGCGAGACATTTTAAGACACAGTCTCCTCTCCAGGGGGCCGGGGGCGGTGGCAAGGGCCCCCTGAGACCTGCCTGTGCTCAATCAGACGAGGGGACTTGGGTAGCTAGAGAGCAGCCCCTGGGGGTTGGACCTAGAGGAACAGGTCCGCTTCCTTCAAGCTTTCCTGGCACCCAGGTGTAAGAGTAAGGTGAAATCACAGGGGATTTGGGGGCTTGGTCCAGGTCCCATCTCACCCTGCCCGGGGCTGCTCACTGTTCCAAGGACTCACTGCTCCGAAAGTCCCGTTGCCACCCCCCAGACTCTCCTCCTGCCCACGTTGCTGTGCAGAAGCCCAGCAGAGACAGAGCCATAAGCAGAACCAGCCCAGGGCAGGGTCCGTGCCAGGAGGAAGCCCAGAGCATGCGCCAGCACTGGAGCAAGATGAGAGGTTATTTTGAGAGACAGCCTGATGGGGTGGCTGTCTGTCCCGCTGCACAGTGACTTGGAGATGCCCTCTGCAGAAGGAGAGCAGTTCTGCAATCCAATACTCAGCCTCTCCTGGCATCATCCGCTTCCTCCATGGATCTTCAACCTGCCAATGGCCCCTTATTCTCAATGCTGTCAACAGGGAAGCAGGGGAGGGCAAGGAACTGACCCTGCATGTTGAGTGGTCTCTCTGTGTAAGGGCCTTACCCACACACCTTCATTCAATGCTCCCAGGACTTGAATGAGTTGGGTGCTACTCATTCTCATTTTTCAGAGGTAAAACTGACATTCAGAGAAGTTAAGTGACTTGTTCGGGGTTACCCAGCTTGTGAATGACAAACTAGGATTTGGACCCAGGACAGACAGAAGCCAAACCCTTGTCCTCTTCTACTCTGTAGTGGCTCTTGACAGCATGTTCTCGGGCTGATTTCTGGATAGGCCTCTAGCCACTTCTCTTCCTTCATTCCTCCTGTGACCTGAAGGCCTTCCACTGCTTTGGAAACTTCTGGTTTCTGTGGGTAATTAGGTGGGTCGAGCATCTAGTATATACTGGGTACTAGTTTCTGAATCCCCTTGGGATTAACTGCTGGGGACTTAACACACTCAGCCCTCCATGCTCCTGCTTTATGCTTTATCTCTATTCTTCTATTTAATCCTCATGATGACCCGGGACCTAGTGTTATTATCCTTATTATCTCCATTTTGCAGATAAGGAAAATAAGGGTGGAGAGATTATCCCTGGAAGCCCCAGGGCTTTGAGATCAGTGGTGTAGGCCCCTATTACATTTGCATTCCATGTTTAAAGTTTGTAGCAATGCCAAGGGCTGACAACCTAAGGGCATTTTAGAGACCTCTGCTGGTTAGATACCCTTATCCCTCATCATTCACTGACTTTGAGGCAGATAACTATCATTCAACTGTCCATTTTGCAGGAGAGAGGACAGCCATCCTGCATTTTACAGTGACAAAGACAAGACTGCAGCCTACTTCCTCCTGCACACCACCAGCCCTTGGCTTTACACAGAAGCCCTCGGTCCAAACTCCAGCAGTCCAGGTTCTGGTCTCAAGGTAGGGTGTCCCCTTAGACTTCCTGTTCCCTTACTACCACAGGAAGCCAGAGACCTGTGGTTTCCTGGAATTCTAGCCCAGGGAGAAATTAAGCAACTCTAGCAACAGGACATACATGTTGGAATGCACAGAATCAAGCATTACCTCAAGCACCGAGGCCTGAGGAAGGTGCCGCTGGGGGAGGGCAGGGATGGGCTGCAGCAGGAAGAGCCAGACTGAAAGGAAGCCCGGGGTCTGTCCCTCCAACTTCCTGGGGGGCCTTTCCAGGGTAGTCTGGGGCCCTCAACCTCTCTGAGCCTCCTCCCCAGCTATTGAATGGGGAGAGGTGGCCTCTCAAGTCCCTGCTGAGCTCTATAAAGCGGTAGGTAGGCCTGCTAGCTCACTGGAAGGACAAAGGCGCACAAAGACAAGGCAGTGTTAGGCCTCGGAAGGAAAGTGGCCAGAGGTCTCTGGTGTCCAGAGCTGGGGGCAGGCAGTTAAGGGACCTTTGGGCTCAGGCAGGGATTGGGGTGAACAGGAGAGCCGCCTCTGCAGGGAAGGCTAGGTGGAAAAAAGCGCCCCTTGAGCTCTCCAGGAAGGCTGCTGGGGAGAAATAGTAGGAGCTCTGGAAGCTGAAAGACAATCAGCCCCTTGACTAACCTGCAGAGACAGAGGCTGCGGTGCAGGGGATGCTGGGGGAGGCAGCTGCTGGGAAGGGGGGGGGGGGCTGGTGCCTGGGGCTACAGGAACAAGTGCCACCAACTGGATGGCTGAAAGTGAGAGTTCTGAGGCCAGAAGCCTGAAATCCAATTGTCAGCAGGGCTACGCCCCTCTGGAGGCTCCAGGGGAGATTCTTTCCTGCCCTCTTCCAGCGTGGGGGGAGGGGGGTTCAGGTCTTCCTTGACTTGTGGTTACATGTCTTCAACTTCTGCCTCCCTGCGCACATGGCCTCCTCCGTGTTGTCTCTTACAAGAACACTTATCACGGGACTTAGGACCCAGGAAGATCTCTTCCTCCCAAGAACCTTAACTTCATCACACCTGCAAAGACCCTTTTGCCGTATAAGGAAACACTCTGAATGTCTGGGTATTAGGATGCAGAATCTCTTTGGGGGCACTGCCATTCAACCCTTATTAACATTATGGGTTGGGGGTACTGGACCAGAGTGTCACACTCATCAGTTCTTGGCATTTGAAAAGATTTTGGCAGTTCAGCCCAGCCAGTTGAGTCCCAAGTGAAGTACAGTCTGCTTCCTGCCTGCCTGCCGGCTCAGCCCACCCAAGGCAGAAGGATAGGGCGGAAATACTCCGGGGAAGAAGGGAGCCCTTCCTACAAAGGTGCCTCCAGTTCCAGGCAGGGGGCAGCTGCTTGCAAGACTGTCTTGCATCTCAGAGACAAATGAGCAAGTTAATTCAGCAAAATCAACTGGAATGACCAAGGCTGATGGGGACTTAGGGCCATCAAACCACTTCCTGTCGCCTATGGACAGGAAGGGCACGGTGTGATAGACCAGGTGGGGCTCAATGATGGGACTCAGGCACAGGAGCAGGACCCGTGGCTGAACCTCCCAGGCAGCTCTCACCTACACCGAGTACACCATCCTCCAGCCCAAGCACAGCCCAGGGCTGGCAGGCCTGTCGAGTTTGGGGCATGTTACATCATTATCAGGGCCCTTGCCAAGCAGGCCTCCTGGGGTCTTAGAAGACGTCAGCGAACACATGAGGCCCTTCTCTCTCCAGATCACTGGGGGCACACTCTTGGCCAATCAGCCAGTTTACTGAGTGCTGTGGGGTTGCTCTGTGAGGGACAGGTTGGGGAAGGGCACAGGACACTGCCTTAGTAGGCAGGGCGGCAGACTGGGCAGACTGCATGGGAAGAGAGAAACGGAGTGGCCTGAGGGACGAAGATCAGCAGACAGCCATGAAGGCAAAACACTCTGGGTGTTTGGGGACAACTGGAAAGCGGTCTGTGGGGAGGATTAGCTTGGAGACATAAGGCTGGAGGCACCGCCCAGTCTTGTTGCTTGAAACTGACGCTATCAGCTGGACTTCAGGAGGAACGATGTAGAGCTGCCTGTAAGAGGGGCAGGAGAGAAAACAGGGTGAAGAGACTAGTTGGGAGGCCATTGTCCAGACCTAGAAAGGTAATGAGAGTTTGCACAAAAGCAGTGGCTCTGGAGCTGGAGAGAAAAGGATGTAAGAGGGATGGCGGGAGGAGAAAGACCAGTGAGCCTCCACTCTGTGTCGGACGCTGCACACACTCCGGCTCACCCTCCATCCATTTCGCCTCCTCCACTGCCGCTTCCATGGATGATGAGGTCCAGGAAGCATCAAACACCAAAACAGAGAAAGGAAAGATTATAGAATGAAAAAAAAAAAAGGACTCACAATCAAAGTATTTTCTCTGTAGCAATTCCAGTAATTACTACGTCTTATAGTCAAACTTGTAATTTGTGATGGCAAGCTAAAAATAATGGAATAGCGTGTTTCCCACGTGTGGGGTGCCGTGTTCCCCTGTGACTATGTCGTCACCAGGAGCAGTCCGAGAATATTTACGACGTGCCCTCGTGGGTGGACCACGCTGTTTCCAGGTCAAGCTATGGAAATGTGTATGCAGCCGTGCCTGTTCATTCTGCCCATTTTACAGACAGGGAAGCACCAGGCAGAGTCGCAAAGCCCAGGAAGCGCTGGACTGAGATTTGAACTCACTCTGTCCAGTGGGGCCTCCTTCCACTTCCTAAGCCCCAGGAAGGGAACTGACCACCCCCTAGTGACTGCTGCCTGCTGACAGTCCCAGGGCAAGGGCCAGGGACTCGGGCCACCTCCTAGAGGCCTGAGCTGCCTGAGCAACAGCTAAGGGAAAGCAGTCCCTGTCAGGCTCAGCCTCGCTGTCCCTCCTCCCACCGGGAGCCCAGCCCGGAGTGAGTGCGGCACTTTCAGAGCAGTGAAGGGTGAAAATGGGAGAGGAGGAGCAGGGGAGGGAAGGCGCACCTCGCCCAGAGGGAAGACAGCACCCTATCTAGGCCGGGGCGCAGGGCTGTTCTGCCCAGCTCTCACGGCACTGCCTATTAGCACTTTAATCAAATGCCTGATGAATGGGTTCGCCCGGATGTCAAAAATCCAATCGGACACATTTATTGGCCTGACAACCAATTTTCTGCGATGTATCATCAGGGACTGATGGTCCATTCGAGGCAGCAGGGGAGTTGGCAATAATGGAGCTGGGAGAGCCACTGCGTGCCCTCAATATTGTTTCAGAAGGCTGTCATGGGGAAGAAAAGGAGCCTGAGTCCATGGCAGCAGACAGACAGACAGAAAGTGCACGCCTTGAGTCTCAGACCCCTGCATGGTAGGGAGAGTGCCAGACAAAGGGAAGATGCTCTGTGACAGTCTCCCTGGCCAGGCTAGCGCCCCTGCCCAATCTGGACCTCCTTGAGTCTCACCAGTCACGGCAGGAGAATGGGAGAGCAAGAAGCTGATAGGGTTGACGTAAAGATTCGGCATCTACCCAGCATCCTCCATGTGTAGGGAGTGGAGAAAGGGATGTGAGTCCAGTCCTTGGGGTAACTTCCAGGAGAGTGGGGGTTTGGAGGGAGCCAGGTTTGGAGATGCACTCCTTTCTCATGCCTTTCCAACTGGCACTGAGGATTCTTGGGAGCCTCCAGAAAGATGCCAAAACCAGACCTCCCTTCAGCACAGCAGCCCCACTTAGAGCGCTAATGCCTTTTACATGCTGGGCGTCTGGGTGAGATCACCTTTAAATTAAGGGCTGCATTCTGTTAAAAATGAAAGTTTGAAAAGCACTGATTTAGTCCAGTTCTCTCACTTTACTAACAGGGAAAACAAAGTCCAGAGTGGTTCAGAGACAGCCTGGAGGGCTGCTCAGAGGGGGCTCAGTACTCTGAGACTTGAAGAGCGAGCAGAACTTCCACTGCACTGAGACAATGAGAGGAGGAAGGGAGCACTCTAGTGCCCCCCAAGTGGGTGCCCCTCGCTGAAACTTTGCTCAGGCTCCTGTCCCCTGGAGGACCCTGTCAGCCTTGCCCCTCACCTGCTCACGCTTCTCTTCCTTGACAAGCAGCTAACACTGCCTCTTGTCAGAGCCTCCTGCCAGCATGAACAGCCCCTCATCCTTGCTTTTGGAACACGTTTGCATTTGCGGGACAAGTTAGCGCTCCCCTAATTGTGCCCTGCCTTTGGCCCAAGGTTGGAGGTGCCAATGCCATGCAGCCAAAGACCACAGGAGCACGCCTGTGTTTGAACACAGCTAAGGAAATCAGCATGACAGCAGGGAAGCACCGGGGGACTTGGTGAGAAAGTGTGACAGGTGAGTTCTGGGATTTGGGCTGGTGATAGGCGATTTGGGAGAAGATTCGAGCAAGTGGGGTTTTGCTCTGAAGTAAATGCAGTCCAGTAGTGGAGGGGGGGCAATAGGGAGTGGGTCTATAACTGGGCATCATAAGGAATCAGATCTAGAAGGGGAGAAGAGAGTAAGACTAAAGTGGCCTTTGCTGAGACCAGCCGTTCTTGGTCTTAGCCATGATGTTTGAGGATTCTTTGGTTTGGATCATCTTGTTTCTGTCTGTGTTCAGACAGAACCACAGAGTGGTCTTGTTTTTGTCTTGCTTGTGGTCTCATCTGGTGTTTATGTTCTGGGAAATAGTTTATGTTTAATGGGAGACCACTGCAGCCTGGCTGTGGGGCCAGGCCAGCTCCAGCAGTCAGCGGCCATCTGCATTCTCCAGGGCAGGGACAGAGCAGGCACTTGGCACAAGAAGTTGGGGGTGCAGGGCGGGTTTGAGGACTCAGCATGGCTGAAACCAAGGACATGGGGGTGCAGAACTCGGAGGTCAGGAGCAGGCCTCCAATACCAGCTAATCAAATGAGATAACTGAGGTGGCTGCGTTCTGGAAGGTATAAAGTACGGGGGATGGAGAAGGATTAGTCTTATCTCCTGCTCCTTCTTCCTGGACACTGGCCTGGAGACTCACAAGCTGTTCAGCAATCTCGCCAGCCTCCAGAGACAGGAAGGGAGGGAGAGCCCAGCTCAGCAGAAGGCAAAGAAGCCCATCCCAGTGGGCGGGCCTGCAAGGGATGCTATTTATCCCGAGGACACCCCTGACCTTTCCCCACACAACAGGGACAGACGCATGGGGTCCGGCTGCATCCTTCTCCTTTAAAACAAGAAATGGAAGCATTACTCACCGAGCCTGGCCATTTATCATGGTCTGGGGACATTAATTTGACAGTGTGTCATTTTCCATTTAGTTTGGGCCCGTGGAGGCTGCCCTCGAAACACCTTCAATTAAATGCAGCTAATAACACAGCGCTATTTTGAGCAAAGAGAGCCTTCTGTCATCCCCCCACCCTGCCCCCAGCTCTGGTGTGTATATGTTTGGGGGGATAGAGGCTTCTTCAGGGAGGCTGCAGCTCGTGGTGAGCCCAGCGACATGCTTGTCTCCCACAAATCTGGGCTCAACACCACTGCCAGCAGGCGAAGGGCACACAAGACAGGGAGAATGGGGAGAAGGACCACCTCGACCCCTGGGATGGAAGATTCCAGTCACTAGCCAGGCTGTCGTCCCAGCCTCTGGGTCGGCTCTCTTGGGAGTCTGTCAGCTTAACCAAGCTGGTGGAGGATACTGCTGGTACCCAAAGTCACACAGCCTAATCCCAGCTATTACGTGCTAATACCTGTAACCCGTCTGAGCCTCAGTTATCTGTAAAATGGAAACAAGAGTTCTTCTTTTGAGTGATAATTCATATCTTTTGAGTTAATTCATATCATTTTATAAACTCCAACAGAACATTATGCATATGAGACTTACCGTTACTGGCAATAACTTGTAATCACCTTTTTGTTTTCTAATCTAAAATTTAAGAAAACCCCATTACGACTCAATAAGACTCAGAAAGGGGCAGTGTGCTGCAGCAGAGTACTGTCTCCAGAGTTAGACCGGTCTGGGTTCCAATCCCAGCTCAGCCTCCAATTAGCCTTGTGATTCAGGCCCATCTAGTCAGCCTCCCTGCCCCAGCTTCCTCCTCTATAGAATGGGGAAAGTCATGCCAAACCCTGCTGGACTGTTGAGAGGGTGAGATAATTTATATAAAGTACTTTGGAAAAGTAAATGTTCATGCATGTCAACTTTCTAATTTTTCCTTGATAAGGTCCTGAGTCTAGAAAATAAGTGCTAATACCAGAACTTAATTTGTTTCAGATATGTGCTAAGAGTTGGATGTGAATGACAGCATTTTAATCCTTAAAATGCTATAAGATACAACAGTATTAGACTAAGCCATATGAACCTTGTGGTTGAATATCAGCAATTTCATGGGCCCAACCTAGCATGGTCCATTCTGTCAACAAGGCATCCAGTTCTTAGGGGTGTCATCATGCTCGGACCAGGCGCCGTGGCCAGTGACTATCTTGGGTGGGCTCCTTGGGAGCCTGTCAGCTCAGTCAGGTTGGTGGGGACGCACAGAGGGACCACTGGAAGCCCTCAGGCTCTGGCCCTACCAGTCCTGCTTTCACAGGACCACCTCCACTTCCGCTGGCGGCGCTGGAACCACTTGGTGGGACCCACTAGAAAGACCCAACATGAGGGTCAAAGACCATGTGAAGGTTTGGTGTGGGGAGTCTTGGTAGGCTAAGCAGGGCTCAGCGCAGCAGCTTCTGAGGTTGCTGGCCAGCCTGGAAGATGGCTGCCCTCCCCATGGGAAGACGCCTCTGGGCCAGGAGCAGAGAGCCACACTCACCACAGGCCAGCTGCCCGTGGGCTCCTGCAGAGTGACACTGGCCAGGCCGTACTGCTGGATTCCCCATGGAGGCGGTGCCAGGGCAAGGCCGGGGGCTCATTGTGTCACCGCTGACACAACTCAGGCAGGCCGGAGTCAGAGGGAATGTCAGGGAAGCTGCAGCTCAGCTCGTGGTGATCCCAGCCAGGTCATCCTGGGCTCTGTTCTAGTCAGGCTGCTGGCTTGCTCTGTGGTCATGGACTAGCCCCCTGCCCTCTCTGGGCCCTGTCCTGCATCTATGAAATGGTCTCTGGATGAAAGGCCTTGCAATCCCTCCATCACAGAAGGTCTGTGAGTCTGGAAGCGGATTTCTGAAGGTGACCCTGCTGGTGTCCAAAGCACCTTCATTTCAGGAAGAACAAGAAGAGTAAGATTCCCCTGTTTACAGTCACTGACAGTGCAGGATGCTTTTATCTCATGCTATTTTCTTCAACTTTTTTTTCCCCTCCCTCACCTTCTCAACTCCCCTCCCCCTACATACACAGAAGAAAATGAAGGACTCTACATTCCTTTCTTCCCTACCAGCATTGTTTTCTTATAACCGGTTGAGACAAGCATCTGGACATTTCTTAGCAAGAATGAAGGCCTTTGTCAGTGTGCCTAGAGCCTGGAACTCTGGCAGGGGAGCCTGAGGGAGACCTGACTGTCAGCGGAAAGGACAGCCTGCCCCTTTCTCTTGCCCTCAGGCGAAACTGCTCCAAATATTCTGGAGAGCAGTTTGGCAAAATTGATCAAGATTTTTAAAAGATTAGTGTCCCTTGGACTATATCCTAAAGAAACAACCCAAAGTACAGAAAGAGCCGTACACAGAGGTGTTCAGGATGTGAAAAATTAAATGAAATATCCAGCATTAAGAGATCAGTGAGGTAAACCATCCCACATCTTCTCGATGGAATATAAAATATTACACAGCAATTATAAAAGAAGACCATAAAATATTAACATGGAAAGTATATCTATTAATGGTAGGAAAAAAAAACATGACCTAGGTAATGTCAAGATTCTAATCCAGCTAAACATAGTGGATTAAATCCACTTCGTTCTGTCTCACTCAACATTTCATTAAATTGACAGTAAAGGAGGAGACGTAAAAAATCCCCAAGTCCAAAGTGGTTTGTGACATCCAGAATAAGAGATTTCAACAAATATCTGGATACCGAGAAGCAAGGGATGGGTGAGAATAACTCAAGAGAATGGAGAACTCTACAACCCTGAGCACTTAAACAAGACAGACCAATGAGAAACAAATGGATTTGTCTTAAAGAATTCCTGGTAGGTTCAGTGCTTGCATATTTCAAGTCTGGAAAATCCTTGATGAAGTGCAGAACTAAGAACAGTGTAGCGCCTGACATTGTACATGCAAAGCAGCTGACTCCAGGGCTGTTCCTCCCATCCACAGGACCCACCTGGTAGCAGGCCTCCCCCCACCCAGATGGAGGAAGTAGAAGGCCATTGAAACATCCAGAAATACAGAGATGAGACTTATTTCCAGCACGAAATTCTACACTGGGCCTGATTATAAATAGATTTCAGACATGCGAAAAAGTAACCTCCCCTGTCCCTTTTCTTTGGAAGTTACTCCAGCGTGTGCTTCAGCAAACACTAGAATTAACCAAGAAATGGGAACACACAGGTTACAGGAAACAGAGGAGCCACCAAGAAAGTGGCATAATTTTAAACAAGGACTGTGCAGCAAGCCCTGAGCTCACCAGACAGAAGTCAGTCCAAAAAAGGGGTACATGGGAAGGGCTGGATGGAATCCCTCTGTCATCGGATAGGTTACTTCAAACTTTTAGAAAATAATATTGATAGATGCTTGTTAGCTTTCTTGGAACACAGAGAACCTAGCAAATGAAAAAGCAAAGAGATTAATACTAAGAAAAATAAAATGATGTGCAAAAAAAAGAAATGCAATCAGATTTACCTGACTGCAGTCCTGGGTCGGGAAACAGTATTTTCATGGCCTTAATAAAATAAACACAGATCAGCCTGGATAGAACAGTGGGTCAGGAGAGGAAGAGAACTGGGGGAGGGAAGCTTATAAAGTAGCTAAATCCTCAATTACCAGAGCAAGAAGCCAATAGATAATGGGGAAATAACCCAAGCATAGCAAATCATTCAGAAGTATAGGAGATAAAAAATAGAAGCATGCAGAAGGGCTAAGGGAGATTGCTTCCTCTTGGGGGTGGGGGAAGGAAGAGGAGCAGAGGGGCTAGAGACAGCTGCTGCAAAGGTTCCACATCATCCTGTTTCTTACAATTATGTGTGTATATTACTTAGCAAAAAGGCAAAGTTAATTATTTAAAACTTCGTGCCTGGGTTGATCACCACTACCACCTCCCTGGGTAGTTCTCAAAGCCAAGCTGACCCAGCCCCCATGTGATGCCCCAGTGCAGCTCCTAAAAGCAGGTAGCACAGCTCATGGGTAAGTCCAGTTGCCAGGACTGTGGCTCCCTGTTACTCCCAGCTGGATTCTCTCTTCCTTTTCTGTCCCTTGCTGGAACCCCAGCTCCGTATGGGACACCTAAGTTTTTGCCTCTCACTTTCTGTGGATTTAGAGATGCTCCTGGTTTGCTGGGCTTAGCACTTCCGTTTAGGTTTCCTCCACTTCCTCCCTTGCTCCCATTACCTGCTGAGGCTTCCAGCAGCCATGTCTACACTGCCTGACCCTGCCTACTGGCCACATTTGATCAGAGATAGTGTGACCACTGGACCCAGGCAGAGCCAACCTAGTTCTCTCTGGGAAATTCATAACTGAGAGTAAGAGACAGCCAGACGGCCAGAGTAGCAGAAATGTAAATGTCGGAACTGTGGGCTGGAAGGCGTCCAAGTCCATGGGCATGGAGGGCAGACCGTCAGTCTGGGGAAAAAAAGAGGGGCCTACCGACTCCAGAGACCATGTAGCCTAGAGTAGAAAGCAGGCCACAAGAGAGGCCAGTCCTCCAAGTCCCTCCAGAAGAGCTCACACTTCTTGGTTTCCTTGGGAGAAAACCCCTTTTCTGATGAAGCTAGCTTGAGTCAGTTTCTGTCACTTACAACCAAAAATATCATAAATAAAAACCAAGCCCGCCCATCTCCCTACTCTCTGGACAGAGCAGTCCATGTGAAGAGATTGGATTCTTTTGCAACTTCAGCATCTGTTCCCCTTCCCTAACCACCCCCAATTTCCTTTGAGGGGAGTCCCTCCCCTCACAGCATACAGTTCCAGTTTATAGTAAACACAGGAGGAGGAGGGTGGGCTCAGAGCTTCCTTTTGCTGGAATCTTCCTCCCACTGTCCTGCTTCATCAGGGGATCCCTGACCAGAGATTGTCTCCTGGGACTGGAGCTTGAGCAGAGGCAAGGAAGGAGTCACGGACAAAGTCCCTTCAGCTGACAACAGTAGCTCCCAACAGTCCTTGCTCCTGTCCAGGGGCCACCCTGTCACTTCCTAGCTCAGTGCTCATCCTTCTCCCGTGCCAGCACCTCCCCCCCCCCCTTCCTCCTTCAAGCTCCCTTGTTTGAGTTAGCTCATCTGCCTTGCGTTGCATGCAACCCAAGAACCCCCACCAGCTCTGGGGGGAGGGGCCAGGCAGAGACGGGCATCTGTGTGTAGGGCCCTACGGCCCCAGACCCCATCCCTCTTCTTTGGGGACAGCCAGAGACAACACCCTCGTTTTCAACAGTGGCGGTCAGTGCGCGGGATTCTTGCGCGGCTCGCTCAGCAGGCAGCAGGGCTTGGGAGCAGTGCAAGAGCAGGCCAGCAGGATCAGCGGCAGGGTAGGCAGAGCCCAGACCGGACATCTGGCAGCTCTGCTGATGCGACCCGGAGGAAGCGGTTCACCGTAAACTCTCATGATCCCGCTTTTACCACCCGGCTGATGTGGCCTGTAAGGCACGGATGACGCCACAGAGGAGGTGGCTAGAAGATTATGGAGGAAAAAGGCAGGCGGGAAATAAGCAGTCTTCGCTTTTCTTCTTCTCAGAGAATTCTCTTCCCCTTTGTGCGTGTCAGTGACCACCGCCCCCACATCTTCCTCTCTTTCTGCGTGACCCACACCGACAGCCTAGGGCTTCCGTGACACGCCCACACGCGTGCAATCTGATACCGATCTGGATCTACACAGATCTACACATACACATCTACATTCAAAATTAAGGCAAGTCTTTTTTGTCACGAAAAGTGGATGGTGTTAAGCACTTTCCTGCATCTCACTTTGTCTTCTGCACGGTCCCCCCACCAACCGGTGGATACAGTGTTAGTCCATTCTTGTTATCAGCTGTATAATAGTCCATGGTGTCTGTATTACTGTTTTTTTTAGCCGTACTCCCAATTGATGGGCATCCACTGCGTTTGTGCGTGCATGCGTGGGGAAGTATGCCTGGGCACTCTTACCTGGGTCTTTGCACACTGCTGAGATGTGTTTTCCTTGACTTCAGAGGGCCAACCTTCTGCCTACACAAGCATTTGACTAACACAGAGGTCCACAGCGTTATACATATGGTCTTGGGGGACCACAGGGCAGCATGAGCAAATCCATGGCTCCATGAAGTTGCATGGTGTAACACGCAGCCCCCTCTTCCCAGCCTTTTCTCCTGGCACCATACTCCTCCCCAGCCTCTGAGGGCAGCACTCAACTTGCCCTCTCTGTTTCACTATCTTCCTCCATCCCTCCTCAGCATGACCGGGGGGCAAGAGACACCAGGAGTATATAGTCTGGCAGGTACCTGAGAGTCACAGTTGCCAACCTGAGTTAGGCCTTGCAGAGAGCGGTAAGATTCCCAAGTGGCTTCCAGCATTTCAAGGTCCCTGGTAGGAATTCCATATTGACCTAAACTTGACATCACAGCAAAGTTCACTGAATTCCAAGGACTGAGCTTTGACTGAAACCATCCACACAAACCACACACAGCCAGGATACTGGGACCTGGTCAGATTGTCTGAGCAGGAACCTAGAGAAATCTCTGACGTACACATTTTTTTTTTTAAAGATTTATTTATTTACACATACAAGCACTGGGGTACAGGCCAGAGATATGGGGGGGTGAGAGGATTCACCACAGAAAGCGGGGAGCAGAACAGGCAGATCAACGGAAGTACACTGCTGAGGGGAGCAGCGGGCACAGCAGGAGAGGTCTGCTGCACCATGTGGGTCCCTCGCCTGGCTGGCAGCAGGGCTCGAACTCATGCTGCAGTGGCTGCGGTGGCTGCGGTTTGCTTCACAGTGCGTTGCTTAACCCACTGCACCACCAGGGAGGCCCCTGACGTACACATTTTTTAAAGATAGGGAAATGAATTCATTTGACAGATAAAATCCCCCCTCCCCCCCAGCAGGAGTTTTCGGTGGTTAAAAAAAATAAAAGGGACTTTGGTGATGAATAACTCGAGCAGGTTAGCCTGACAGCCTCCCTAAGATATTAAGATTGGGTTGTGCTTCCTGTCTGGATCCCCCTATTTCATTTCCCACCCCTGTATCCCTCCTTCCCACTAACCTTCACCTCTTTTCCCTTGAAGCCAGCCCTAGCATCCCCCCATCTTTTCTTCCTGAGAGAGGAAAGACTTTAGGTGAATTCTGCCTGAAAGTTTCACAGGCTGTCCAGTGCCAGTCCGCCACCTCCCTCCAGCCCCACACCCCCACCCCATCCATGAATCTTCCAGAAGGGTCGCCCTGAGGACAAGCAGTTTGCTAACTCAGGGGAGAGCCGGGAACTCACATCCCGGGTATCAATGAAATTTATGAGTCATGGATATCACAGGACCCTGTTTTCATTTGACTTCATTCACCACTTCCCTTCTTCATATTAATTTCTCCCAACAGCCCACTTATCTTCCCTCTTGGAGCCCTGCCCACCATTCCTTTCCTGATACGGTGGTATCTCTAACAGGCTGAAGCACTCAACGCTGTGATTGCTCTGGAGCTGGCTGGCTCAGGCACTCACAACTCACTCTCTCTGGCTAATCAAATATCAAAACAACCTCCCCCAGCAGTCTGGAGGAGCTTGGTGACAGGAGACGTTGGCCACAGAGCCATTAGGATAAGCCACGTTTGTTTGGTGGCAGGTTTCTGCTGTGTGCACGGCTAGTGGCAGCTGATAGTGGCGTTTCCTGAAAAGCAATTACTTTGTACTTGTTGGGTTGGGAATTTTTCTTCTTTTCTTTTGAAGGCAAGAGATGCTGTATGCCAAGGGTCAGCTGGGTGGGGGATCATTTTTTTTCTGTGACAAAATGAATCATTGCAGCGACAGCGTCAGCCAAAGAGAACAGACTACGTCTGGGAGCCGGTCTCCATCCTGCCCAGATAGGCACATCCACTCTGAACCTGCTTCCTCTGCTAAGATATGAGGGAGTTGGGGTCCGTGGCCCCTAAGGTCCTGGAGCCAGATGTGATTCGGTTTTCGGCCACGCCTTACCACTTACCCGACACTTCCACGCTTGCTGCTTCATTTGCTGGCCACAACATCCCCAGGAGTGAGCCAGGAGAGGGATTATTATCTCCGTTTATAGCAGCAAAATGACTTGCCTGTGGTTACGCATCCTGCATGTGACTGCACTGAGCCTCCTGGTTCGGGCTTGTCTCACCTCCCGGTGCAGACAGGGCAGCTACGTCATTCAAACCACCTCCCCCTTCATCTCCACGGGGGAGCTTGTGTTCACACCAGAATTCAGGGCTCACCTCTCTGCAGCATTTTCTACTGGGAAAACTGCACCCGGCGCAGGAAGCAGAAAGGTCTCCACAAGTCCTCATCTCCTAACACCCAGCCCAAAGTCGTCCCGACACCATGGTCCTTGTGATACCACATGGGTGAGCACACCTGGCTCTCAGCCTGCCCTAGAGGTGGCACTGGCAAGCTCTGGGCACATTGGAGATGCCAACACCATGGCATCACTGTCACATACATTGCCAGCCCATGTGGGGCGCAGAGAGAGCATCCCTGAGGTCCCCTTGGGGGCAGAAACTCACCAGAGGATGACCAGTACCCTGCTCCCTGTCATCCCCCTGAGCCTTCAGGGTGTGGCCACACAACTTCTCAGGGCCCCTCCAAGTCCTCCCATTTCTGCTGAGGCCCAGCCCCACCCAAACCTCAGAGTGAGGGCCTCACTCCAACCCCGTGCCGATGCCCAGCTGCGGTGCCCACAAGCACGACTTGAAGGGCCCAGCACACACAGGGCCTGCAGCGCCCTCCCTCCTGTGTGCCTGGCAAAGCGGACACCTCTCAGGTCTTAGCTGGCTGGCCCCTCTCCCAGACACACCCTCAGAGGCCAGGCTCCCGTTCCCACCCCCAGACACCACACACCCTCTGTGAGAGCCCACGGGCCCCCACCTGGCCGCCCAGCCTGCAGAGCTGGCACCATCCTGCACAAGGACCACCTGTCCTCTCCCCAGTGCACTCAGCACCTGGGTCACGGCGGGGGCAGTGGGCTTGGAGGACAGGGAGGACAAACCCAGACCTCACATCTCAATAGCAGCACGGGCCGGGGCGCCAGGCCCCTCACCCTGAAGTCAACTCCACTATTCGCCAAATGCGATCCTAAGCCTCAGTCTTCTAACCTACGAAATGGGGATAATGACACCTCCCCAGGATGAAAGGGTACACTGCGGAAAGAGTTCACACACCCTACCGGGGAACTATCGTTATGACGGGGACTCCCTGCGAAGGTCTTCCCTGAGCTCACAGGAAAGCCCCAGGCTCCCCACAGTTTGCAGGAAGCTCATGGGCGCTGGCAACCACCTCCCAACCCTCCCTTCTCCTCCAGTCCTCGGAAACCCCCAGCCAGGCGGCCCCAGACACAGCCAAGCTGTTTTCCTTCCCCTTGTTGACTCAGGGAAGACCTGGCTGCTGAGCCTCAGGCTGGGCCTCCCACTCTTAAGAGCAAACACCGGGCTGTGTATTTTGGGTCCCTCTGAAGGGCCGTTTCTGGTGAAATACCAGGTTTTGAAATACTTCACTGCTTGTTTGCATTCGGAAGCCCATACATGCGCGGGTCTCTCAAGGCCTGTGTTTGGAAAGGCTGGAGGCTCTGTGTGGTTAGCATCGGGCCCTGCTCTCTGCGCTGGCCTGCTGGAGCCAGGGACCCCAGCCAGTGTCTCCACCTCCTGCCTCGGAGAGCAACGGCACGAGGAGACACCCCAAGACAGCACAGGAGGCCAGTCAAAGGTACGGGCTTGACTAAACACCCACCAAGGCTTGGAGCGGGGAAAAGGCACCTACTGAGGTCCTTTCTGCAGACACACTGGACCCCAGCACCTCTCCCAGGGCCCCTCCCCTGTGCACGCCCCCACCTCTCCTCCCACACCAATAAGTAAACTTCTTGTCCTGCCAAGAGGCAGTCTGAGAGGAATGGGTGTTTATTTGAGCTGGAAGAAAAAGCCATCTAGCCCAACAGCCTGGAGCAAGGCCAGAGGGGCTGAGAGGAAGACAGAGATGACTTGAGACCCTGTGGGTCTGGAGGAGGGGCTGATAATCCTATGGCGGGTCATTCCAGTGGGTGTTTTACATAGCTTGATTTCTTTTTTTAAAGATTTTATTTATTGGGCCTCCTTGGTGGCGCAGTGGGTTGGGCAATGCACTGTGAAGCAAACCGCAGCCACTGCAGCACGAGTTTGAACCCTGCTGCCGGCCAGGGAGGGGACCCACATGGGGCAGGCAAAAAAAAGATTTTATTTATTTATGCATTTAGAGCTGGGGTGCAGGCCAGAGGTGTGGGAGGTGAGGGGATTCACCAGAGACAGAGCAGGGAGCAGAACAGGCAGATGGACTGAAATACACTACTGAGGGGAGCAGCGGGCGAGGCAGGAGAGGTCTGCTGCGCCATGTGGGTCCCCAACTTGGCCAGGGATCGAAATCACACTGCTGTGCTGTGGATGCTTCACAGTGCAGCGCTCAACCCGCTGCGCCACCAGGGAGACCCCCTACCTTGATTTTTAAGCCTCGTGAATTAGGTGGTCCCATCCACATTTCACAGATGAAGAAATTAATGCTAGAACATACTGGGCCCAGGCCCTCTGAGGCTCGTCTCTCAGAGTCTAGCCCAGTGAGCTCCCTTCTATGCAGAGGCCCTCGGAAGTGTCTGCTGGGAAGAAGAGGGGCCAGGGCTTACAGGTAACAGTCTGGAGGATACCGGCAGGCCGAACATCAAGGCAAGATGTTCAGAAGCTAGTGAGAAGCCCAGTTGAGTCAGAGAGGAAAGAAGTTAGAGATGAGACAGAGCGGAAGCAGGGCCTGAAGAAGGACCGCCATTCCTCCTTTCTGGGGTGCCCAGCCAGAGGCCATCTGCAGAACAGACAGCAGCCTGCGGACTGCCCCCAAGGACTGACAGCAGGCAGAGAGAGAGATTGACATTACAGCCACCCCCGGGTCCTCCACAGTAAGGCCAGAGCTCATGGCCCAGAGTGAAACATGCATTTCCCTCAGAGAGGGCCATCACCTCAGCTTCCTCTGCAAACCTATTTACTCCTCGTTTGCATGTGGTTCCAGCAGACTGAGTGGCCTGTATTCTGCCCCAGGCCGAAACCACTCTAGTTCAGAATGGTGTGGCTTGTTTAGAGGCAAACACACAGAAAGAGACACACATAGAGACACGGTGTTGCTGGAAACCAGTGGTGAAGAAGGGACGGAACAACCCAAGCGAGGGCGGCAGAGGCACAGCAAAGGCAGAGCTGGCCCAGGCCACCTTACAAAGGAGCTTTTGACTAGAGGAGCTAGACACCCTCACTCGGCTGTTTAGCTAAGTGGAGGTGGAACAGATACTGCTACTCCGAGGCTCAGTTTCCTCATCTGAAAAGCAGGTCTAAGGCCACCAGCTGGAACTAAGGACCTGAGGTCTGTGGGTCACAGCCAAGTGCCTGCTGAGGGGGCTGTCACTCATGTCATGACGGCTGTGCTCGAGGCGGTTTGTGATCGTTGGAGGAAACTCAACACATCCTAGAGCAGTAGTTCTCAAACTGTCCACTCTGGAGCCAGCTAGGAACTTCATTAAGCATCCATAGCTGGCCTCACCTCCCAAAGATTCCAGAGTAGATGGCTGAGGTTGAACCTGGGCGCCGGGGTTCTGTAAGCTCTGCAGATGATACAGCCCGCAGCCGGGGTGAGATCCCCTATCTGCCCCAGAGCACTTGTAACCGGCCCAACCCCGCGGCGGGTATCGAGGGTCCTATTCATCAGCGGAGGGCCAGACACCTGGCCACCCAGGTCTGACAGCAGACGAACATACTTTAGGACGTTTTCTGTCAAAGTGGTTCATTTCTTTTAAGCTTTGGTTCTTAAGGGAATAAAGTTCAATTATCTGGAAAACTCACTTATGTGGAACTCCTCACTCCCTAATGACACTGGCTAAATGAGGTGTTACGATTCTATAGATTCTCAAATGAGAGTCTTTGTGATTCTTCACCCAGAAAAAAGAAAATTATCCAGAGCCTTGCATTTGAAGCACACCCTCGCTCCTTAGGCCCTCTTTTACCCTTGTCTTGGGGAAGGGTTCCCTGGCATCATGGGAAGATTTTTTTTGCATGAGCCCCGGCCAGCCAAGCCACAGGCCCCCTCCCAGTTGTGCTGGCTCCTCGGGCCACTTAGCCCATGTCCTCATGACAAGCGCCCTCTTGTCCCACATCCCACAGCCACATCCTGCTACGCTAGGAGAATCGCTCTCACCAGCACTCTGCAAAGCACATGGCTCCATGTGAACATTTTGAATAGTTTCTTTTATAAAATGTAAAAGCAAAGGATTTGTTTTATTAGCCCATTTTTAACCAGAGGGCTGAAAAGAAGAAAACAAAAGTTTCTTTGACTACTAACATCTCCTTTTGTTCCTAAGGACTCGTGCAAGCAAAGCCCAGTGATGGAACCTGGCTTTCCTGACCCAAGGAGGGAAAGAGAATGGAAGGAGGGTCCAGGTCCCAGAAGGCCTGCAGCTGCTGCCAGCGCAAAGTGGCTGCTTTGCTTACTTACCGCCTGCTCCCCCATTGGTAAAGAAGCTCCAGGAAGGAAGGAATGGAATCCTTTTTTGCTTACTGCTGAGGCTCTCAAGCCTGCAACAGTGCCTCGCCAATAAGGCCAATAGTTAGCAGATCTGAGACATTTGTAGAACAAGATGATCCTCGAACTGGACCTGGGTTTTCTAAGTTTGGAACCAAAGTTCCACCATCTCCTGCTTACGTGTTGTGTTCGTGTCCTCAGTCTGCTGAGACAAAGTACCACGAGCTGAATGGCACTGAGCAACAGAAATGTGCGGGCTCAGAATTCTGGAAACTAGAAGTGTGAGATCAACAGGTCAGGAGGATTCGTTTTCTCTGAGGTTTGGAAGGGACAACCTGCTTGGGCCTCTCCCCAACATCCGGTGGTTTGCTGGCTTCTTGGTGTCCCTTGGCTGGTGGGAACATCACCTGATTGGAGGCTCTCTCTCTCCTCTGTGTATGTCCAAATTTCCCCTTTTTATTAGGAAACTAGTCGTAGGGTTAGGACACACCCTAATGACTTCATGTTAATTAGATGACCTCTTTTTAAAAAATGAGGTCACATTCTAGAGTACTGAGGATGACAGCATTGGAATTTTCAGGGGACTCAACACATGTCACCTCCCGATTAATCATTAATTAAATTAATTAAATAAATCCATTCATATCACTGCATGCAGTAGGCATCACCTATCCGCTAGCTGGTTGTTAAATACTGGGAGGTTATCCAGTGACCGCGAGAATGCAGGCAGAAGCAGGCACTGACCGTGCCCAAGGAGGGACGGGCCATACACAGCCTGTCCCCCACAACACAGAACAAGGCTCTGTGGAGGGAAGCAAGGAGTCTTCATGCCAGGTGGCACTGGGGCTGGGCCATTGCAGAAGGAAGGGAACATGGGACAGCTTGACGAGGCTGCAATGGGATCAACATGAGGACATGAAGTAGAGATGCCAGCACAGAGCATGGGTGTGGAAGGCTTCAGTGAGTGTCTGCTGTAGACCCAGAGGACCTGAGGGCTGTGGCTACAGAGAGGAGCGACTTAGGACGCCCCCACTTCCAGCCATGCAGCAGCAGGAGAGCAGAGAGCAACTTGCAAACAGCCAGAGTCTGAGCTGTTGGGGCCACTTGCATGGAAATATAAAGAGTCATCAACTCCAGACTTGCACAGAGGGGTGCCAGAACAGGGGGAAAGCGAGGAAGAGGCCGGTGTAGGAAAGAGTGGGCGTGCCATGCTGGAGACGGGTACAAACAGAGAAGACGGCAACTGGACGGAAGGGGAGCTGAGCTGCGCTGAGCTGAGGCTGGGACTTTCCAGGTGGGTATGCCCAAGTGGATGTAGCCAGGCAGGAGGCATTCAGGAGGGAGATCAGAGCTGAGAATCGAGAAGGGGCAGGGGAACATAACAGGAGATTAGGTCCTCTGGGAGAGAGGTGGGCATATGGAAGAACGGGGTGAGGCCTGGGTATAGGGGGGTCCAGTGACAGTGAGTCTCGGTGGTGGCCACGTGCAGGCTTCATGAGGAAAGTGTGGGTGTCATACACACAAGCAAGGCCCCTTCTGGAGGAGCCTGATTCGACAGGTTGGGTGTGGGAACCAGCACTGTCTCTTTTGAAACATGGTTCTCGAATTTGACCACACAGGGCAGTCACATGGGGGCTTTCAGTTGCTGCTGTGGGTCTCATGCCCAGGGACCCCGCAACTTTATTGGACTGGGGAAAAGCCCCAGTCTGGAGACTTCTCGACACTCACTAAGCGAGTCTAAAGCACAGGCTGAACGAGAGCTGCTGCTTGGCGGCGGGGTGGCAGGGCAGACCCGCAGGGGCGCGAAGGGCAGCCGGCGAGAGGGCCAGGAGCCCTGGCAGTCCAGGGGACCCAGACAGGGGTCAAGGACAGTGGGAAGGTCAGCAAGGATAGGCACTAAGAGGTTGTGAGGCAGTGACGTGCTGCAGGGGCTCCCACAGACCTCTGTGAGTCACTTGTACACTTCTCTTCCCAGCTTTGTGGTCTGTGGCTTCATGTGGTACTTTGAACTTGGCCATGGGAAAATGACCACGGAAATGAACCCTCTTCCCCTGCAGAAAGCCAGCTGCCGAACACTGACCTGCACACCGGTGCTTACCGGCTGGCTGCCTTCCGAGTCAGGGCCTAAGTGCTTCAGAACAGCTTATCTCCCACGGGTTCCTCCTTTCCAGCCTGGAGACGGGTCTTGTGTGTCCTCAGCACAGGCCTTTGTTCTCCCTCCAGGCAAGACCCTTTCCTGCCTCTGTGGCCTGCCTGCTGCCCACAGCAGCTCCAAGCAGCTGACCCCTGCTCCGTGTGGCCCTGGGGGACCACAGAGACTATGAAAGCAGAGCTTGACCCTGGCCAACCTCACGCAATGAAGAGACACCAGAGGTAGGAGCTGAATGACCACGGAAGACGCGGGTGGCGGGTCAAGTCAGAAATTGAAGACTCCCACAGCTCAGATGATTGAGGGGATGTGCCCACAGCACGTACTGCAACCTCTGGCCTCCCCCAAGGAGGGGCAGGCCTGGCCCAGGGGGCTCTGAGCATGGCAGGTGAGTGGGAAGTGTCAGCTGCCAGTCGCCAGTCGTCACCCAGGGGAGGACTGACACCATCATCACATTGCTCTGGAGACAGTTCTTCAAGAATGTCGTCTCATCCGTGGGGGCTTTTTGCATCGCCCTCAGAGCCCCCGCTAGGAGCGCCTGCTTGGCCCGTGGGTCATGGTCCTAGAGGAGAGCGGTGTCCTTAAAGGGCCTCTGAGACCCCCTTCCTAGTCTCCCCTTTCTAGCTCCTCCCCACATTTAGCTTTGAAAAGTGCTCCTCTTTCAACAAGCCCCAGAGTAGCTTCACCTGGTACCTCCAGGTGCCTTCCACAGGGGTCCATTTGAAGCAGTTGCCCAGGAGAAATAAAGACTGGTCCAGTTGTTTGGCTTGGCAAAAAATAAACTGGAGTGGATCCAGGAGTGTGATCAAGAGATTCCCCAAAAGCCAGGTCACAGGAGAAAGGCAGAGATCTGGGGCCCCAGTATCGTTGGGTCTAGAGTTCACCCCTGACCCCAAGAGCTTACCTGGGAAGCTGAAGAACCATGACTTGGATGTGGAATTCCTGTTCTGTGCGGCCGCAGAGGTAGAACTTGGCCAAAGGGGCAAATCGTCAAGCAGACATCAATCAATTCCAGAAGGCGCTTGATTCCTACAGCTGTCCAATCTCCCACCCGTACGGACATCTGATGCTGGTCAAAGCAAGGGCCAGGCAGCCTACCCCAAGGGGGCTGAAGGCCCCAGAAGACAGCACTTTCTATATGTCAAGCTCCTACGATATTAACACCTGGCCACTTTCCTCTGTGTGGGCCACACAGTCCCAAGACGCAAGACACCCGTGATGTGTGGGCTCGGCATCTGACCGTCAGTGCTGGACGTCAGTGAGAACCCTGAGCATCTAGGGTAGGGGAGGAATGTTAACCAGGCCCCTGGCCTCACCTCAGAGAAGGCCTTCATGGGTGTGGTGGTGTCAAGCCGTGTCAAGCTGGACATGGAACTAGTAATTGCAGGTGTCAGTGCAGGTCGCGGGCTGGGGCTGGACCTCTGCTACCTCATTTAATCTTCCTTCTCAGGAGCCCTGAGATATGCCCCATAAACCCGCCTGCTGACAGAGCCAGGCCTGCTGTGGAGAGAGGGAGATGAATCTTTAAAAATCTACATTTCTGTACTCTCCTCCGTGGAAGAGCACGGTGCATTATTAAACAGAGTACCACACCCGAGCCGATCGTGCAAGCTGCTGGAGGAAGAGGGTGAACTCAGCCCCGACACTGAAGGGTCCCTTGGGCTGCAGAAAGATCGAGGGCCTCTCTAGGCAGCATCTCCTCCAGTGTTTGTTTTCAGATTGTTAAATACTTAACAGAGGGAGCGACTAAAACCTAAGTGTTCCAAGCCACTGCTGATTAAGTATCAATCAGAAATTAAGACAGAACAAGTCTGAAATTGTAATGACCCTTTCTAAGGGCAGGTCTGTGTCCGCTTGACATTTTTTTTTTAACTTGCTGGCAGGAAGCTAAATGACGAAAGCATGTGGTGAGACATAGGACGCCGGTGCCCTTGCCACTCGGATGGGTGTCGCTCCCCTCGGTTTACAGGAGGGTTCCCTGAGACTGGGAGGGTTCCCTGAGCCTGGGGTTCCCAGAGAATGTTCCAGGACCCCAAAGCCACACAGTTACTGAGGGCGAGGGCTCCAGCCTGGGCCAACTGAAGAAGTGGGAAACACCACTCCTGCCCCCCACAATGGCATGCAGGGAGTTGGGGGACACCTGGCCTGGGACTATGCTTGACCTAACAGGCAAATTCCATCCCCCATGTGTTGGTAGAGACCTGGACCTGGAGCGAAGGCAATGAAATTCATACAGCAAGGCCTCGCTTAACATATGGGGCAGGGTCTTGGGAACCGCAGCTTTACAAAATGTATAAGGAGTAATGTCATATACTTCAACGTTGGTCAGGACTGGTTTTTTTATTGACATTCGGACTTGAGAATGTTACTTGAGAACCAGCTGGACTTCCTAAGCCCTTACTGTGCTCTGAGTTTATACTCTGTCCACAGCCCATTTAATCGCCACGTCACCAAGTGAAGTAGACACCATTAGAAACCCGTTACTGAGGAGAAAACTGAGACCTAGAGCAGAGTCGTTATCTGCCAAGACACCTGTGCCAGGCCCGATACACAAACCCAGCCGGCTTGACTCCAGAATCCCCTTGTTTAACCTCTGCCCCCATGACCCTACTAGCTGGGAGGAGAGCCAGCCCCTCCTTGCTCCAGATGGGCACCAGCCTTCTCTTTGGGCTCCCACACGTCTCTCTGTGCCCCAGGAGATGACATTTGGCGCCAGCCCTCTCTAATGGGCGCCAGAAGAAATCAGTGTCCACTCGTGGTTCAGGAGGAAAGAGTTAACTCTATTCCCCTTTCAAAGGAAATGAGGCAGAGGCTTGGGGGGTCGGTCCTGTGCCTGAGTCACTTTGGCACTTAATTGCTTATTATTTAATTGCTGTATTGGGGAGCACAAAGTGATCTACTGCAAAGTTATTAGCAAATTCCAGTTTTAAGGAAATAATTACTGAATTCTCCCTCCCTGGGTTGAGTAATTCCTTCCAAGATGCTCAACGACTTTAAGCATTTTCACTCGGGCCTCTAGCAGCTCTGTAATATGCAAATAAAGTAACTCTGTAATTACCAATAAAATGCTTACTGAAGTGACAAATTTTTACTCAGCAGTGAGTTGGGGGAAAAAATGGCATCATTTGTTTTTTAAGGATCCTTTAACCTTGTTAGTTGGCATTCATTTCCTTGCTGTTTTATGGTCATTTAAAAAGACAACGGAGCCAACAGGCCTCCTTTGGTAGGGACAAGGCCCTCCTGGGAGTTACAGCTTCTGAGCAGCCACGCTGGTGCTACATGACATGGATGATCCACTTGGGGTGCCAGGGAATCACAGGCACTCTACACACTTGCTTTGCACATTTCTGTGAACGCTGGGATTTTGAATTTCATTAGAGTTCAGGATTGGGTTTTCCAGATGGACAAGTAGAAAGTGACCTCTCAGCCAGAAGCAGCTGCCAGAATGATGTTTCTCAAGTCCAAGTATGACTGTGTTGTTCCTCTGTTTTCAAACCCTTCCCTTGTACTCCAGTGATAAAAACAGAAAGTCCAGCCATCTGTCTGACTCTCAAAGTCTCTCATAATCAGTAAGGACAATGGGTGCTCCAATCATTTCTTCTTCAAGCTCATCCTCTTCATTCCAAGCAAGTCCAAAAAATCTCAGTGGGTTAAAACAATCAACATTTCTTTTTTTGCTCATGCTATGTCTCTATCATGGGCCAGCTCTTACTCAGCAAAAAGCAGGCAGGGTGACGAAGAGTCACCTTCTTGAATATTTCTGGGCTTGGGCCTTCCTGCTGGAGCAGGGGTAGAAGTCTCAGCACTAGCAAGCTATCACCAGCCACTGAAACATGAATTTGATCTCCAGCCAAGGAGCTGGCCCACATAGCACAGCAGACCTCTCCTGTTTTGCTCACTGCTCCCCTGAGCAGTGTAATTCAGTAGATCCACCTGTTCTGTTCTCCACTGTCTCTGGTAAATCGTTTCATACACCCTCCCCCCACCTCCGGATTACATCCCAGTTCTTATATGCATAAATAACTATTAAAAATTTTTAAAAATATTGCTGGGTTCTTACCATGTTAGAAGGAAAATGAAATGTCCTTCAATCTCGTATGATGTGTTGCTTCTTTTCACAAGTGGTTGGCCAGAATTGTTCACATGGCTCCACTTGCCCACCAGGGACCCAGGAAGTAAAATTCTACTTTGTGTTGGGAGGGTGGAGAACTAGAAATAGAAAAATACAGATTTAAAAAATTGTATAAGAATGCTCTCTCTCCTGGTTTGTTATGAGAGCAACGTGATCACGTTTACAGGGAGCTCGACATGGTGGCTGCCACAGCACTCTGCACTGATGGGTACTGATAGTCCTCATGCATACTTAGTGGATGCACATCCTTGCGTGACTCTCGACAGTCACTTAGAATAGATCGTTCTCTCTCTTTTCCTCTCTCAACCCCTATCAGTTGTGATGATCTGAGCAAGCTTTCAAAGGAAAGGTGACAATCAAACCCAGTTTGGGCTATTCTGCAATGTCAGGAGGTGACACTGAAGAGAAGAAGAGGCCTGAGCAAAGGCACTGAGTTGGACAGTAAGGCAGACATTCCCTGGGATGAAGTTTCTCGGGGATAGTCTTGTAATCAATTGGGTGTCTACTCAAGAATAAGGTAGGAGGCTTCATTCTGAAGTCTGACTTAACAGAAACAATTCACAAATCAGAAGAATTCCTTTGATGTGCCCTGCATCTAATTCTTGGCTTGGAAACTATCGCTGGGAAATAAGGTTGGGGTTAGATTATCAGAAACCTTGATCTGAAACCCAGATCCCAGCTGAGAACTGAAGCCTCCTGGCTCTGAGTCCACAGCCCCTGCACAGCCCCACGCAGCGGCTGACCTGGTTTTCTCTCCTTCTTCTTGTTGCCAAAGGCTCCATTTCTGGGTGACCACGTTTGCCCCCGGGATAAGTCTTTCTCTTATATTTGCATTGGTAACTGCTCAAAGTCCCACCAAGGCCTTGGCAACTTGCCACCCACATCCTCTCACACTGCCTCAATTGTTTGTGGCAAATGCCTCCCTTTTGAACTCTGGACCTTCTGGAGGAAACAGTTTCAATAGGAATAGCTCTGAATTCTCCCAGGCCTTGCCATCTGGGCGTCTGGAATGGAGCTTCCAGGATATAGGGCTCTTTTGAAGGAAACAAATTCAATTAGTGATTGTGTTCCCATTTAATATGCCTAAGGAGTGGTCTTGTACTCTTGCCAGTGCATTTTTTTTTTCATTCAACAAACACTTATTGATCTCCCACCACACAGGGTATGAGGGCAGGAAGGTGGGGAGAATGGACACTTTAAAATAATGATGTTGACCCAAAATACTAAGAAGCATTATAGAGACAGACATGAAGGACTATGGAAGCCCAGCAAAGGTGCATCGGGGCAAACCAAGAATGCACAGAAGAAATCACAAGCACTAAGGAAATGAACCTGGGGCTTCCCTGATGGCGCAAGGGGTTAAGCACTGCACTATGAAGCATCCACAGGAAATGTAGCACGAGTTTGATCCCCAGCCAGGGAGGCGGCACACATGGCACAGCAGACCTGTCTCACCCGCTGCTCCCCTCAGCAGTGTATTTCAGTCAGTCTGCCTGTTCTGCTCCCTACTCTGTCTCTGGTTACTCCTCTCAACCCCCACACCTCTGGCCTGCACCCCAGCTCTTGTATGCATAAATAAATAAATCTTTTAAAAAAGGAAAGAAAATGAACCTGCAGAAACTGGGATGGGGGTCCTATACCTCACAATATTTCTGGGCAAGTCTAGGATGCACATAATAAGACACGATCCCACTGACCAAACTCGTGAACGTGGCCTGCTGCTTCCCCAGCACATGGCTAGATGACTAGGACTGGGCAGCCTCACCCTGAATGGCTTATCTTGTCCGGGAGCCTGAGATCTGCACAGACGACACGACCACCTGGCCCAGCAAGCAGAGCCGTGTCGCCTTAGCAAGCACTACTGCCATCCTCCAAGTGGAAAGAGCAAGACAGTCGCAGGCACAGGTAGTTCCCAGGGCAGACTTCCTAGAAAGGTGGCAGGACGTGCGTTTGGGTGAGACGGCATGGGGGGTGGCGGCAGGGAGCAGCGGTGTGTGGCTTGAACAGGCAGCGCGCCCACAGAGCACAACCTCACACACATGCCCCAGCTGGGGCGAGGGTCTCTCTGGAGCAGCAGGGGCAAAATTGGGGTGATGAGGTGAGGTTAGGCTTAAGCTGCAGGTCTAAAGTCAGCATAGTTGCCACCAGCAGCAGGTGACCTGCTGGTCACAGGCAGCCTCACTCCCTATCCCCCTGGGACCACCGACCATCAGTGTCTCATGCCCACACGGCCCAGGTTCCTACACTGGAACTGGTGAGTGATTCTCCTTTATCCCAACACCCAGCTGCTAGGTGCTCGCCTAGCGAATGTGAGCAGTGGGGATACGGCCCCAGCTCGCCCCAAGCCCTTATCCAGGTGACTGGACCGGGGAGAGGACATGGGTCTGGGAGCCCCTGAAGTGAGCCTGCAGCGTCCCTTATCGGCTTCGCTCTCACAGTGGCCTGCCGGGCAGGCCGAGCAGATGGGCATCTCCTCCCCAGGCAGCTGGGGTTCTCTGTTGTCGAGAATTAGACCACATTCCCTGTTGCCAGGGGATGGCGAGGGCCCGCACAGGACAATGGAACCAACTCCTTCTCTGGCCAGCTGTGCACACCAGGGATAGTGGCTGCCCTCTGAGTGGAGGCCAAGCCGTGGGGGTCAAGATAAGGAGAGTAGAAGGAAAACAGGAGCTTCTCCCTCCCATCTAGGACCCCAACTTGTCCCTCTGTTCTGTGAGCCTTCCCACATTCCAGCCCACCGTCACAGTCATTCATTCATTCACTCGCAGGGAATGCCACTCTGCCTGGACTTACGTCACTCAGTCCCTGATAACTTCAGGAAGGCTCTATTATCATGCCCATTTTACAAAGAAGAAATGAGAGGCTTAGAGGCATTAGTGACTCCAAGGCACACTTTTGGTGGGGGCTGGGACTCCAGCTTAAGCTGCCAGGACCACGCTCCTGCGGGGCAACTCTAGCCACCCCCTCCTATGTCCTAACCTGGGAGGAGCCCAAGAACCTGGATCACATTAGAAGATTCCAGAATTCAGGACTCCTCCTTTCCTTCAATGGACTTTCGCTCAGGCCCACACCACTCGGAGAAGTCTCTTGGCCTTCCTTGGGGGCCCCTCCCAACCCATGAACACTTACCTCTATAACGGGGCAGGCCAGAGAGGACTAATTAACTGTCTGCTGAGGGCTTTGAAGATGAAAAGCAGCCTTGAAGTGGCAGCCTATTATCCCTAAGCTTCACACACAGAATAATGAAACACCAGGTTGCAAACAGAGAGTAACAACCTTTAGCAAGGTGATAAAGGGAGGCAAGCGAGGGCCAGGGTGGAAGACTCACACCCACCTGCCCAGACCCAGCAGTCTCCAGCTAAAAGCATGTCAGAAAGCAGCAAACCAGCAAACCAGCATGGCAGCCTTAGGCTAGGATGCCTTTTCCTCACTGCTCTCCCGCCAGCCACCTGAGCCTCGGAGGAAGGGAGAACCAGGCCAGCTCCAGAGGGAGGAACTGTGGCCCTCCGGGGAGCAGGAGATGAGGCGAGGTGAAGGGGCCAGCAGGGAGTGAGGAGCCCCAGTATCCAGTCCTGGCTGCCCCCTGACTGGCTTCCTGCCCATGGTGGGTCTGGCCTCTCCGGCTATCTGCCTTAGGACCGCGCGGTCACTCCCCACGCAACACTGCATGATCCCCCTCCGGCCCTCTGACAGAGACGCCCTAGAGGAATGGCACGGTATGCTCGGCTTTGTGGGCCCCAAGCCCACACAGGGCACGTGATCAGTAACTATTTGCTGACTGGCAGCTGACTGGGGTTGATTGGCAGCTTCTGAGGTTGATTTTCTGGGGTTCTAGACTATTTGGTATTTGGTCGGTCCCAGTTTTCTGCAGTGGCTAAGAATGGCTTTCGTGGGGGCTTGGGGAGCGAGCCAGTGGCCTAGAGTAAAGGACTATGGGTGCTGTGATGGTGCGGGCAGGGTGTGACAGACATTGAAGGAGGCGTTTGCCTGTTCCCCTAAATCATATGTAGCATTGTAAACTAACGTTATTCAATCAAGAAAAATTAATTAGCTACTTAATTAAGAAGTTTCCCTGTACCCTACACACACATACACTGTGGTGCCAGCAAGGGGCACAGAGCAAGTTCTCAATGATTCTGGCAGACGGGGTCAAGGAAGGAGCCCTGGAGCCTTTGGTGGCTTTTATGCTTTTATTAGAGGTGACCAGGTACATGGCAGGCAGGGGGGCTGGGCCAGGCGGGGTGGGGGGGGTGCCAGGAGACTGGCAGGCCTCCTAGCCCCCGCGCATCTTCCTCTCTCCGCTGCTTTGCTGCTTCTTCTCTCTGACACCCACTGCTTCTGCTGCTGCTGCTGCTGCTGCTGCTGCTGCTGCTGCTGCTGCTGCTGCTGCTGCTGCTGCTGCTCTCGTTCTCATTGGCGTCCTGTTCCGCTGCTGCTGCTGCTGCTGCTGCTGCTCTCGTTTTCATTGGCGTCCTGTTCCGCTGCTGCTGCTGCTCCTGCGTCCTCATGTCCAAACCCATGCCCATGTCCAAACCCAGGGGCACCCACCTGCACACGCCCACTTAGGCATGCGTGCAACACCGCAGGTGTCCATCATTATTATATCAATGGCAGGAGGACAGAAAAGCCTGAAAACTTTTCTCTGACCCTCCACACACACACTCACAGGACACAGGGTGCTCTGATGTACAGCGAGCCCTGATATACGCTCCCCACACCCTTTGACCCCAGAAGCCCAAGTCGGGCCTGCTCTGCTATAGTCTTCCTCAAAGGGAGTGGGTTTTCCGAGGACAAAGATCCATCCCACTCAACTCTGGGCTCCCAGTGCCTGGCACAGGGACAAAGTCAAGTCACACTCAAACATAAATTCTTGGAGTTAGCAGTCCAATAAGTAGTCATGAAATTGAGCTGGCAACCTTGTTAGATGGGAATGTCTCAGCAAAAATTAAAGCTTGATCCCATCGTCACTCTTTAGACAAATTATTTTACCTCTCTGTGCCTCAGTTTCTTTACCTGTAAGACAGAGAGAGTGGTAAGATCATTTTCTTTGTTGCCCCCTGGAATTTCTTTACTCCTTCATTGCAGTAAGAGGAGACACAGGTGGGTTAGAGGCCATCAGGCCTTAATAATAAGACCTAGTTGGGGCCTCCCTGGTGGCGCAAGGTGTTAAGCACAGCATTATGAAGCATCCACAGCCACTGCAGCATGAGTTCTATCCCTGGACAGGAAGGGCACCCACATGGTGCAGCAGACCTCTCCTGCCTTGCTCACTGTTCCCCTCAGCAGTGGATTTCAGTCAATCTACATGCTTTGTTCCCCACTCTGTCTCTGGTGAATACTTTCACCTCCTCCTCCCCACACCTCTGGCCTGCATTCCAACTCTTGTATGCATAAATAAATAAATCTTTTTTTAAAAAAACCTAGCACCCCAAAGACACACTGCAGATGTTTACAGCTCCTAATCAGCATTATATTTGATCAAATTTGAAATCCAGAAAGTCAAGTATTATCCTCCCCATTTGCAGATAAGAACACTGAGGCATAAAAATGAGTTATATAAGTGACCCAGCTGAGCAGGAAGAACACAGATTTGTACATGGTTAAGAAATCTTTTATGCAATTAGATGCAAGACAAGGATGGTCCAGACACCAAGGATGTGAGAGTAAAGGTCAACAAATTCCTCACCAACTAAGAAAGAGCATTCTAATAAACAGACAGCAAAGTAAAACAAAGTGGATAAACAGCACAGCTTGTGAGAAGACTTAGAGTCAGGGCTGAGCCCTGGAAGATGAAAGGTAAAGGAACCCAGCGCTTTTCACAGCTCTTGGCTGTGCATCTCTAATTCTTACTAAGGTGTAAATGATTATCTGTAGGTGTAAACATGGAAACATGATTTGTAAGTGGAAAGGGAGAGGGAATCTGAGGGCAGTGTGGAGACCCCCAGAGGGAAGAAGAAGAAAACTAGGACAGACAGTAGAACTTTGCAGAGGTAAAGATGGTAGCTGCAACTTTCCAGGTCTTTGCTAAAAACAGAAAGCCAGGCTTGGAGTAACAGTTTCCACAGGTAAGAAAGGAAGGATACATTACCTGAGTCCTTTCAGAAAAGGCAGCAATTTGAGGCTATCGCCAAAAAGATGAAAATCATCTGTTCCTGAGCTGCAGGAAGAAAACAAGGTTCCTAACCAGAGCAGGCAGAGAGATCTTTGTGCAAGTGCCCCCTCCCAGCCCTCCAGAAGGATGTCACTTTGTTTTCCCCTTCTCCCAGCTGTCAATGCCTAGCTGCTTTCCTACACCTCTCACATCATTTAAGGCTTCTTAACACTGGCCCCACACTCTCCTTGGCCCTGAGGAGAGATGACAAATAACCTGTAACCCCAGGGTGTGACAAGCCCCTGGGAAGCAGAGAAGCCTTCTCTGAGGAAGCCCATTTGTCTGAAACCTGAAGTATAAAAGGGGAGAAAGCTAGTCTGGCAAAACGAACAGTATGTGCAGTGGTGCTTCAGGAAATTTCAAAGAACTGGCTCTGGGATGGAAGGGCAGCAGTTTGCTGCCTTCCCTGGTGTAAATCCTCCTGCTGTGGCATGATGTCATGGAACGCGGGCAATCACAAGACAATGCAGCTGGTTCCAGCCCCTCACTGGCTGTGTGAGGCCCGAGGGAAGCGGACATTTGGTGCGTTGAAGGAACATAAGCCCAGCAGGGGCACCCAGGGAGCTGGCTGGCCTTGGGGAGGGGCTTTACTCAGCAAGTGGCATGTATAGATATGACTGCATGTCTCTGTTTCATCTTCCTGTTCCCTGCAGAGCTCTGCCAGGTTGCACCCTGGGCCCAGAGTTCCTAGTGTAAAGTGGTAAGAAGTTAATTAGGTCCTGCAGGAGCAACTGCCCACTTTTCATCTCGCAAAAAGGAGCGGGCACTCCGTAACCATGGATGGCACAGCCTGGACGTGCCTGTCTGCTTCTCCATGGCAGACCCTGGATCTCACACAAGCTGTCCTTCTCCACCCCTTCTGCCCAGGAGGCCCAGCAGGCAGCCAAACTGAGAGGAGTGGGGGTACAAAGGTAAGATATGGATCCACCTGAGCCCCTCCAGAGGTCTGATCCCAGTAGGTACCTCTAGACCATCAGGCAGAGGGCCAAATGATGGCAGGTAGGTATAGAAAGCTGCCCCAGTTCCAGGCACCAAGGAGGATCCACTGCTCAGAGGAAGGGATTGGAAAGGGCAGAACTGAATCCTGGGACTGTGGAGGATAGGAGCCCTCACTTCCCACCCAGCCCTCATCCTGGACCAAGTTCCTGCTCCTGGACCTCTTTTTTTTTTTTTTTTTTTAAGATTTATTTATTTATGCATGGAAGCACTGGGGTACAGGTGAGAGGTATGGGGGGGGGGTGAGAGAATCCGCCAGACAGAGTGGGGAACAGAACAGGCAGATCAACCAAAATACACTGCTGAGGGGAGCAGTGGGCAAGGCAGGAGAGGTCTGCTGCGCGATGTGGGTCACCTCCCTGGCTGGGGATCGAACTCGTGCTGCAGTGGCTGTGGATGCCTCATAGTGCGTTGCTTAACCCACTGTGCCACCGGGGAGGGCCCCTGCTCCTAGACCTCTTACCAGTGGAACCTGCTCTAAAAATTCTCTGTGCTCTGCCTATCATCCCTTCCCCCTCCCTTCCTCCAAGCCCTCCAACCACTTGATCTTTCCAGAATGTCATATAGTTCGAATCACACAGTACATAGCCTTTTCAAGCAGATTTCTTTCACTTAACAATATGCATTTAAGCTTCCTCCATGTCTTTTCATGGACTAATAGCTCCTGTCTTTTTACCCCTGAATATTATTCTATTATATGACTGCCACAGTTTATCTGTTCACCTAATGAAGAATATCTTGGCTGCTTCCAAGTTTTGCTGATTGTGAATAAAGCTCCTGTAGACACACTGTAAACATACAGGTTTCTCTGCATCGAAGTTTTCAACTCCTTTGGGTCAATACCAAGGAGCATGACTGTTAGACTGGACCGTCATGGGGTTCTTTTACATGATGCCCCTCATCCTCTGCCCATCCCAACTGGAGAACTCTTGGAAGACAAAGTATATCTAGTACTTCTGTCTTCAGGATATCCATGTGACAGATCCTCAATAAATATCTGTTGAAATGAAAAATACGAGTGGACAATCATATATCTCAGATCCAGGACGCTTTAAATTCCACAACATTTTATTCTTTGCCACAAAGGTAATTTATTATAAACACAACCAAATGAAGATTGAAATGCCTGCATCAGGCTTCCCATGTGACTACATCTCACGAGCCATTTTTTTTAATAAGTCCTCTGCCAGAGGGCCTCCCTGGTAGCACAAAGGGTAAAGCACCACGCTATGACGCATCCGCAGCCACTGCAGCACTAGTTCGATCCCCAGCCAGGGAGGGGACCCACATGGCGCAGCAGTCATCTCCTGCCTTGCCCACTGCTCCCCTCAGCAGTGTGTTTCAGTAGATCTGCCTGTTCTGCTCCCTGCTCTATCTCTGGTGAATCCTCTCACCTCCCACACCTCTGGCCTGCACCCCAACTCTTGTATGCATAAATAAATAAAAATAAATCTTAAAAAAAAAAAAAAAACTCCTCCTCTGCCAGAGACTGACTCCTACTCTGGGGTCCTGAACGCACATATGCCGGAGGGATGCTGATGGGGGTCCAGAATGGGCTCAGGTATGGTCTCTCTAACCCCAGGCAAGTCCCTTTCTTTCCCACCCAGGGCCTGGATGCTCACTTGAGAAACAAGCAGAGCTTGGGCCAGCTAACTCTTCTTCCTGGGAACTAGGCCACTGTAGGATTCCCCTTCAGATGAGCTGGTAGCCCCACCCACAAGGGAAGACTGGGGCTAGGAGGGCAGCAGCTGAGAAAGAAGGCCAGGTATCTGCCCCCCCCCCTCCCCCCTTCCCCATCCCTAGCCACAACGCACAGACTGACTCTACAGACCCAGAGATAGGAAGGGGGAGGGTAGAACACTCTTTTCCCCTTTGAAAGGGCAAACTTTGCAACTTTTCTCTTTCTTATCACCAGTTTTGACATATCCATCACAGGAACCTGGCTGAGCACTTGGCCAGGCATTAGGCTAAGTGTTCTGAGCAGACTGACTTAATGCTGACCCAACCCAACTCCGCAGGAACTATTACCACCCACAGTGACAGATTCCATTCAACTGGATTTTGTTAAGTAGGTGCCTCATGCTGAGGTTCTGTTTTAGGACAACAATTGCCAACAATGCAGAGAGAATCCCTACCCTCAAGGAGTGAACATTCCAGGCCAGGAGGCAGCCGGTAAGTACTCAACACAAGAGAGAAAGCGTACAGCTTGTTAAGAAGGTGAAAGTGCTCGGCATCAAGTGTGGCCTTTCAGGGAGTGAGAAGTGGGAGCTTCCAGGTCCACTTCTTTCCCTGCTAGACTGCTGGTGCTGCGGCTGCCCCAGAAATGGAAAGCACCCCTACACCTCTCCCTTCCCCTCAGCTGCATGGGCCTCCATCCCAGTTCCGCTGCTGCTGCTGCTGCGAAGACCACAGATGGCACAACCTTGGTAGCTTCCTATTGCACTCCCCAGAAGCTGACCTCCCAGTCACCTGCGCCCAGTACTCCAGTTAAAGAGGAAGCAGGCAGAACCGGAAGTGGGACTCCTACCCCAACATCCCCACACTCTACAGGGAACTGGGGTAGGCCTGGGGGTGGGGTGGGAGAGAAGAGGAAGGGGTTCCCCTTAGTCTTGTTTAAAGTCACTAAACATCCCCAAATTACCCAATCCTTGATATTCTTGCAAAAGCTCTGCTTCGTGGCATTTAGTAAGCTCCCACTGTATGCCTACCCACTAAGCTAGGTGTTGTCTGTATATAAGATCCCAAGTCCAGCCTTTGTTGGAAACAGCACACTGGTGTTTGACTAAGAAGAGGGAGTCGTTGAGTCCAGTTCTATAGTTTTATCTCCCGGGCCATGCATACCAGGAAGTCTTCCAGGTTTTCACTGCATCATCTTTCAAATGGGGAGAGTTACAGGAGAACACCAACGCAAAAAAAACATTTCATAAGCTGGAAACACTGCACAGAGGTCAGCTGAATGCTCACAGCCCAGAGGGAGAGATATGCCCAGCTACCCATTGGGCAGGACACGCTGGGGTTCGGGCACCAAGGATATGCCAACTGGGGCCCACCGGGGAGTAACTCATTCTCATTAAGGGGAACCCTGAAGATTTCATAGACGAAAGGGCCTTGAAGGATGGGTGAGACTCCATTAGCTCAAGCAGAGAAGACAGGGCACTTCAGGTGGAGGCAACACCTGGTAAAGGCCGAGCTGTGCCAGTCCAGTGCCTGTGCCACCGGGAGCTAAGCTTGGGAGTAGCAGAATCAGTTTGTCTTAGAAGTCACCCAGCATTCTAGGGAGGGGAGGAGTGGAATTGTTGAGGCCCAGCAGAGCAATACTGAGGCCTGAGCCAGCTGCTCCCTCCAGGGAGAGGGCAGGCCTGCAGAGGTAACCCCTTGCCCCCCCCCCCCGCACCCCCTACACACCCCCGCCAGGAGGACCTGCCGGCAAAGGCAGATGGACCCCGGCAGCCAGTGAAGGGGGATCTACACCCGGCTGAGCCAGCTGCCAGCCCAGGCCCCCTCCCCCAAGCATCCCCTGTCTGCCCTCCCCCCACCTCCTGGGAGACTGGAGACCTGTTTGTTTTCCTTGTAAAGAGGGGAGCCCTGCCCTTTGTGAGATTTCTGCTTGGGAAGGAGCGAAATGTCTACTAGGGCTGCTGCCTGGATTTCCAGCTATTGACACAGACACCGACAATGAAAGCAAAGGCCAGCGGAGGCAGAGACAAGGTGGCTGATTAAAATGTTCTTCCCTGGGGTGGCTCCGCACTGCCCCGAGAAGGCTGACTGGAAAACCCGGAGAGGAGCCCTCGCCTCCTGAGTTGCAGGCCCAGGAGCGGTGCTGCTTTGAAAATGGTCCAGGGGCTTCTGCACCGGACCTCAGCCTGGCGGGTGCAGCTCTGGAATGCACAGCTTTTTTCTTGCGCTCCTCCCTTAAAAGCCGGGAGTACTTAGCTGATAGTAACGTCTTTAAAGTTCAATTTTGTTTCTAAAACAGGGGCTTTGAGAGTACCCACTTCATGAAGTTGTAATAGACCAGATTCCCCAAGGAACAACTCTGGGATGGAGCAGGCTTGCCGGATACAATGTAGGATATCCAGTTAAATTTGAACTTCAGCTACATAAGGAAAGAACTTTTTATATTTGGGATGTCCTTGTATTAATAGCTTATTTGTTGTCTAACCAAAATACAAACTTTTTTTTTAAAGATTTATTTATTTATACATACAAGAGCTGGGGTACAGGCCAGAGTCTAGGGCGGTGAGAGGATTCACCAGAGACAGTGAGAAGCAGAACAGGCAGACTGACTGAAACACACTGCTGAGGGGAGCAGCAGACAGGCAGGAGAGGTCTGCTGTGCCACGTGGGTCCCCTCCCTGGCTGGCTGCAGAGATCGAACTTGTGCTACAGAGACTGTAGTTTGCTTCATAGTGCATTGCTTAACCCACTGCGCCACCAGAGAGGTCCACCAAAATACAAATTTAAGTGGGAGTCTGACAGCTGTAGAGTGGAGAATGTTCATATATGCAGGGGGTTATTGAGTGTCAGCCCTTCAGAGGGGCAAGGGCAGCAGGAGGGGATAGAAAGAGAAGTAGGGTCCTGATACTCAGCCTGTCCTGGGGCAGCGCCAAAGCTGGGCCAGACTTTCAGAGCTTCTCCAAACTCAGGTTGGAGTCCTTATACTGCCATAGCCTGCCTGCCACTTGGATGCTGACATTCCTGTAGGGGTATGACTTGAGGACATTTCTGGAGGAGAGCTCAGCTCAACACTACTAGCTCCCAACATGCCCTGCAATGTGAACCTCAGGGAGGGTCCAGTCCTGAGGGGGGTCTAGGCAGCAGTCAGACACACAGCCATTCTTAGTTGCTACACAGGTTGATGAGACAGTTATGAAAACAGCTCAGCAGGTGCCTGACGCTAGTTGGCAATGATTTTAGCATGTTCTTCCACCCCCAATGAAGGTCAGGTCCCTTGGGCTGGCCTTCAAGGCCATCAACTACCCAGGTCCAAGTTACTGACTCTTGTGCTTCGCGTCAGCTCTTTTGGGAAAGCCCATTCCATCATCAGACATGTTGATTTAACATCTGGGAAGGGGGCCATGTTCCTAGTTGTCCCCTCATGTCAATAAGCAAATCCACTCCAGTCTGCAATGCCATTCCATTTGTTTCAATTCAATTCCCAGATAAAGCTAATGTAGGTCTTCTCCTGAAGACTCTGTCCTAAGCCTCCTCCTGATCACAGTGGGGGGGGGGGGGAGCTTTGTTCTTCCTTTGTCTGGGTCTGGCCTCGTTCCCATCTTAGTTTGGAGTTATGAGGCTGCAATTAATTCGGTTGGACAGGGCATGCTCAGCATTGGCTAAAAGGGGATCCCGGCTTGCCAATTGTGGGGGCAGCCTGGCTCTGGTTCCTTGTGTCTCTCTGGGTTTGGCCTCCAAGGGGAAGGAGGCTGCAGTGGGTAGGACTGTCTCCATGTTAGTTCTTTCCAGCTGATCAGTGCCCCAGCTCCTCCACACATCTGTGACTTACTAAACCCCCTCTTGCATTTTTCCCTTTTTAAGGACTCCTGGGCCCCTGATAAACACCTCCAGCATCTGTGCTTCTGAGTCCCCGTTTCCCTTCTCTCCATGTCTGCCACTCCTGTGAGATATACTTTGACCCTGGGAGCAGAGAATCTGGTTTGAGTAGGAAAGCATCAAAGTTTGGATTTAGATAAAGAGACTGAAGGTGTCTGGACACAGAGAGACCAAGTGGTTGATGTGGCCTCATTCATTCAGAATCACCGACAGTCACTGAAAGCTTGCTGTCAGCCCTTTATCCCAGGAATTCTCACATTCACCCTGGAGGGAAACGTAATAGTCCCATTTCACAGATGAGGAAACAAAGGCTTAGTAAGAACAAGCATCTTATGCACTGGAGAAGGAGAATCCGGATTTCCACCTGCATCTATCTATAATAGCACTTGATCAGATAAATCACAGTGAGCCCTTTTAGGTTGTGTGGGTTCATCTGTTTATGTGCAGCTTCATGGTCATGAGTCACCCTTTCTTTCAATATCACTATTCTTATGCAACAAAGTAAACAGCAGGTAAAAAGACAAAACACCCTATCCCAAGTCAGGCTGAGACTGGCACAGTCAGAAGACTTGCTGGAAACAGCAAACACGTAGGTAGCAGCCAGGGGCTGGGTGCAGAAAAGAGCAGCCACTCCAGCCAGGCAACACAGGGCAGCACGCAGCAGGAGGAATTCCTGTGCAGTCACCACTGGAAGGGGCCGAGGAGAGGGTAGCAGTTGGGCCTGGAGAAACGATGCCCAGACCTCTGCAGAACTCACCTGCCACAGGGGCTGCCTCCACTTCTTTCTTTCTAATTGTGGCAAAAAAGCACAGAATGTAGAATTTACTATCTGAATAACTTTTTTAGTATACAGTTCAGTAGTGTTAACTCTATTTGCATTGTTGTGCAACAAACCTCTAGAACATTTTCATCTTGCAAAACTAAAAGTCACTACCCATTGAACAACTCCTCATTCCTCTCCTCCCTAACCCCCCCTCCCACACCAGTCCCTGGCAACCACCATTCTACTTTCTGTTTCTATGAGTTTGACTGTTTTGTATAGCAATTATACGAGGAATCATACGGTATTTGCCCTTTTGTGACTGGTTTATTTCACTCAGCTAAATGTCCTCAAGGTTTATACAAAGTGTAGCATGTGACAAGATTTCCTTCTTAAAACTGAGTTACAGTTCATTGTACGTATATATTACATTTTATTCATTCAGCCATCTGTAGATAAGCATTCAGGTTGCTTCCGCCTCTTGGCTACTGTAAATAATGCTCTGATGAACATCGTGGCACAAATGTTTCTTCCAGCTCCTTTTTCAATTATTTGGGATCTATACCTAGAAACGGAAATGCTAGGTCACTGCAATTCTAGTTTTAATTTTTTGAGGAAATTACAGTCTGTCATAGCAGGGGCACCATTTTACACTCTTACCAACAGTATTCAAGCATTCTAATTTTTCTACATCATCCCAACTCTTGTTATTTTCTTATTTTTAAAATAGTGTCATCCTTTTGGAGTTGAGGTGATATCTCTTAGTGGCTTTGATTTTCATTTCTCCAATGATTAGTGATGTTGAACATCTTTTGATGTGTTTGTTGGCTATTTGTAAATCCTCTCTGGAGAAATATCTATTCAAGTCCATTGCCCAATTTTTGATGTAGTTATTCTGATGTTGAGTTATAGGGCTTCTTTATCTATTGTGGGTATTAACCCCTTCTCAGGCATATGATTTGCAATTTTTTTCTCCCATTGTTTCTCCCATTGTTGATTGTTTCTTTTGTTGTGCAATGGTTATGCTTGATGTAGTGCCATTTATCTATTTTTACTTTTATTACCTGTGCCTTTAATGTCACATCCAAAAAATCGTTGCTATATCCAATGTCATGAGACTGTTCTCTTGTTTTCTTCTAGGAATCTTAAAGAGAGAGTTGCCTCTTTTGGGATACTCAGGAAGAAAGTAAATAGACAGCCACTTTTAAGTGCTCTAACTTCATGAATACTTGCTCCCCACGATTCAGAGCTTAGCAAGCTGTACCATACTGCCCCACACCACAAGGTAGCCTTGACATTTATGAAGCTAGTGATTCAACATTGAGACCTGAGTGCAGAAAATCCCACTGTCTCCACGAACACATTCCCAGTCAGGAAAGACTGGGGTAGCCCAAGATGATCTCTGCCATATAACTGCGTCCCAGGCTTGCTTGGGATCATCTAATTGGGGAACCCTGTTTTCCTTCAATGCAGTAACCCAGAAGTGTGCAGATGAGCTGTCAGCCGCTCTGCAGGCAGTTGCCCTGTAAAGAGGTTGGAAGGGATGATAAGTGTTGAGGGCCAAGGTAATAAATTAGGTGATCTGTCAGTAAGTGCCAGGTTCCTGCATAGCAGAGAGTTATATAATTGACCTTCTAGACATAATGTGGGCTGATGAGGCAGGCTGGTACTGGGGAGGGGACTGCAATGGTTATGGGCACAAACTCTGCCACCAGACAGGGCTGGTGTGGAATCCTGGGTCTACCGAGCATGAGTCTCACTCTCTGCTGAGCAGGAGACTGGTGCTTTCTGAAACATCATCTAACTTTTGGTGTGACTCCAGCAGCTCATGATGTCTCTCTGGGTCTCCCTTTTGTCTCTACAAAAGAGCTGGGTGGGCCAATCCACAAGGGCAAAAGGGACGCTGAATTAGAGCTAAGGGGTGCCCTGAGTGTGAAGACAACACAAGGTCTTCAGGATGAAGCATCATCAGGACCGTCACTGCACTGGGAACCCCATAGCACTCTCCGTAAGTAGAACATTCTATGGTAAGGACTCAGAGACATTATGTAGTTTGAGCATTCTAAAACTTCTGTTTTAGCCCTAGAACCTTCCCCTCCCATTCCCAATCAAAGTCCTTTGTAGAACCTCACTAAAACCAGGTGCGAGTGGGAGCTTGTACAACTGAAGTAGCAGTGGCCACTTTTTTCACTTTCCCATGTTGCTCCCCTCTGTCAATTTCCGAAGATGCCAGGATTTCCTTACAGAACAAGTTTAGGACCTGACCTCTTTATGGAAAGAATGAATCCTATGCCAGAACAGCCCATTCTAGCCAGAACTCGACATGAACAGCTTGTGGGGTGGTAGAGAAGACACTGAACTGTTATCACTCAGTTTCCTCATCTAGCAATGAGGGCTGTACCAATGGACATGTTGTGTCTCACAAAGGAGCCCACAGATGAAATGGTGCTTCAAACTGAGACCACAGAGCTAAGGTGGTGCCGGGCTTGTTTGTTCCTTGCTTTGTTTTGCAGTAGGTTAACAGTCAAATTGTAAGTTGGAACTTCAGACTTTCAAAATGAGTCTTTGTTGCAGTTCTACTATGACATTGAAGTCTGTACTAGCGGTTTAAATGCCTTATTTTCTCCTTCCTTACAAATGAACAGACACCCTCTCTTTTTCTCCAAGTTCTCAGAATCAGAGTCTACCGGTAGCCTGGACCATCAGGAAATTCCTCACCCTCTTCTCTCTCTCCCCTCTACGGGTGCTCCAGCCCACCCTTCTTGGGCTGCCCCAATCTCCCTCCTGCATTCCCAATTCTAGGAAGAGCATGCCTAGGAAGGAAAAGTACATCCCATTCCTAGGCCACACAACCCCCAAATCCAGACAATGTAATTTTATTTAACATCCCACCCCAGCATCACCTAGAGCAAGGCCAACAAGTACTTCTGTATCCATTTCCCGGTGTAACACAGGTACTCAAGGAGGGCACTATGGGGGTCCCAAGACATATTTTTTTTTTATTAGTTATATTTGACATCATTTGTAGTCCCCAGGGGGTACCCACCACCATTTCACCCGTGCACCATCACCTCAGTCCCTTGTGCA
>JAGFMF010012177.1:3731858-3766249 GCA_019455555.1 Galemys pyrenaicus | reverse complement strand
CAGAAGCTTTTTATCTTGATGTAGTCCCACCTATTTATCTTCTCTCTCATTTTTATTGCTTTGGGGACTGCCACCTCGAAGGCACTGTTGAGGTATATGCCCAAGACATATTTTAAATGACTTAAATTCTACACAAGGTAGAACCCAAGAGCTGGTTTTAATGACTTTCTAGTAGAGACCACCATGAGTATGACAAAGATGTTGACTAAGGATCTGGAGAGCGAGGGTTTGAGCTAAATAGTCCTTCCCGTCCGCACAGGATAGTTTCCTGCTTGCCTCTCACTTTGCTGAGCTGCACGACAGAAACACAGAGACCCAGCTGTGGGTGAAGATTAGTTAAGACGGCGATGTCAGGTTACTGAACCTCGGCGTTATAGGCATTTGGACCAGGTAGCTCTTGGTCATGGGGGCTGGTCTCTGTGCAGGTTTCAAGGTCTCCCTGGCCTGTACCCACTGGGACAAGTGGCATTCCTACCCTGAGTCGTGACAACCAAAAGTGTCTCGAGGAATGCCCACCACTTGAGAATGATCGGTACACGCGAACCTGGTTAATGAATAAAAGTCTTCAGCATTGTGTGTGACAGGCACGTGTGTAACTTCATGCGCAGTAAGGACAGAAAACAGAAAGAAGATCTGGAAGGCAACAGCAAAGCTGGCAGGCAACTACCTCTCCATTCCCCCCCACCCCCCACCTCCCTGCAAAGACCAGGTGTGCTCCCCGAGAGCCCTGCCTTAATCATCCCGCTGACCCAGAGCCTCGCCTCCACTGGCCTGGATAATTCTTGCAGCATGAGCCTCACCCTTGTGAAGTTGGATGCATTAATACCAGCAAAATATTTCTTAATCTCCTAAGCCTCAGCTTTGAATCCTTAAAAAGGAAAGAAAGAAGCGGCACAAATCTCTTAATTAGGACGCCCAATCACTTCGATAAATATTTACCCGGTTCCCGGCATGAGGCATGGAAACCCAGCGCCATTAGTCAATAGAGGTCAGCAAAGTGCACCTTGGGAACAGCGGGATACACGCAGCTTGGCTTTGGATGGAGCGTTGGGAAGATGTTTCCAGTTTATGCTTCCGCTAAAGACAGGTGAACAAACACATCCCATGACAACTCTGCACCCCTGCATCCCCCAAAGTGCCAGGTGGACACTAGCGGCTCACTGTAACTCACTGTCTGGCTTTTTTAGCTTTCTAGCGAGAATGATGGCAACCTTCTCTGCTGGTTGGGCCACCCAGTAAATGAGGCCATCCTGGCTTTCTCTAGAGTGTTCTCACTGGGTACCTTTGCCCCTCTCTGGAGCTCTCAGTCCTCTCCACAGGCAAGAGACGTCTCCTTCACCCAGAGGGCTGTCTTCTCCAGACCGCTGCCCTGATGTCAACGCTCGGCCTTCTCCCCAATACTGCTTTCCTGCTTAGACTCTAGTTGAGCTTTTAGGGCTCTATTTAAGCCTGGAATTAGGGGTGTCTAACCTTGTGCATATCCCCAAGGTGAGGGACTCCCTTGGATCTTGGTATCTCCAAAGAGGCCTTGCATAAAGTAAGCTAGCAAATTGTCACCAGGTAAGTCATCAGGTGCCATTTTACAGAGGTGAAAACCAGTCCTTGAGAGCTTCAGGGGCTGCCCAGGATCTTGGAGATCCTCAGGCTTCCTGGCTGGCAGGACAGGGCTGCCACACAGCTGGTGTGTGGCATCCTTCTCTCCTGACCCCAGTAGCCTTCATAGATAGAATTCATTAGAGAGTGGAGTGGAAATGGGATGAGGGCTGGGATCTTAGGGAAGCAAACGCTTCTGAAGAGCAAAAATAATGTGTCAGGTGGTAAAACAAAAGAAGGACCCCCCCCCCCCCAAAGCACCCTGGTATAGGTTAAGAGGCAGCAAAGAGCTCTGTTAGAAGGGTTTGCTCATTCTGGCCCCTCTACCACCAGGACTTCTGTCCATCCTTCTGGGCTAACCTCAGGCAACATTCTCTCAAGAAGTTCTCTGAGAACCCCCTTTACAACTCCCGCTCCCCCTCAGAATCAGGTTATTTGATGCTCATATACTTCATTTTTGTGGCTTGTCTTTCAGATGTTCTATGGACTACTGCTGTCGCAGTCAGATTTCTCTGGCTCCACCTCCCCACCTTTCACATCCCCCCAGGGCCTTGAATCCCCTCCATTCTTTCCCTCTTCTCCCCCACATCTCAGAGGACCTTGGGCAGGCAGTAGGGATGTCCAAGATGATCTGAGGACTGCGATAAAGAATGGGATTTCCAGAAAGAGAGGGGAAGGCCCCATGACCCTGGGGGGGCATTCGGGGAGCTCCAGGGAGGGGTGCTAGGTGTTCCCACCAAGGCTTGACTGTGTCTATGGAAAACAAGGTTTGGGACTACTGCTTGGTTCACTGCCCCCAAGGGCTGGGACATCAGACCTTCTTTATCTCTGTAAGCACCCAGAAAATGCAGAGGAGTTGAATCACCTGATGGTACTACATCACCATCATGGCCACCATAGCTAACTGGTATTGATCCCTTAATGTTCCGGGCTCTGTACTGAGTATATCACATGCATTATCTCCATCGATCCTCAAAACAATCCTCTGAGGAGGACAGGATTGCTATCTTCACTCTGCAGATGAGGAAATGGAGGCTTAACAAGATGAAATAAGTCCCCTAAGGTCACATAGCTTGAACCTGCTGTGTTGGTTGGAAGAGGGTCTGGGAGACCCTGGGAAGTCCCTCAATCTCCTGGAGGTTAGTCCCCTTCCCTGAAATGAGGTGGCTTTAAGATGAGCGCTACAGGGACTCCCTCTGGGACTTCCTGGGCCCCTTCAGGTTCCCGTGGTCTCTCCTGTAGCCTGAGCCAAACTGCCAGGAAAGCCAAGCCGGTAGAGACAGTGAGTGTGGCTGTGAAGACTCCGAATTGCTTGGGTTCAAGTCCATCAGCCATTGAAGTGACCTTGGACAAATCATTGTGCCACTGCACATCAATTGCACCCATTGTAAAATAGGGGTGATATGATAGCACCCACTTTGTTCATTGTGAGAGGATTAAGTGTGTTAATATTTGTCGAGTGCTCAGAACAGTGTCTGGCACAGAGTAAGGACTATGTAAGAGTTTGTTAAATAAATAAAATTCCCTTCCCTCTTGCTCTACGTGAGGTGCTTGCTTGTGGAGGAAGGTAGACCTCAGATGACGCGTGGTGGTGGTTGGTGGAGGGTGGGGTGGAGGAGGAAACAGAATTGCCCTAAGAATGGAACAAACGGCCAACCATCAGAGGAGACTCACAGAATCAACCGCAGGGGTCAGCGTGCTGGAGGTTTTTCTTTCCTGGGCAGTCCTAACTAGAGGCCTCCAAAAAAATCAAAGCCAGTGGAGGCTCCAGAGGAAGGGATGGCAGGGAAAGGTTCACAACCCCACCCAAGACACTGTGATCAGTTCCTCAAATGGGAGACCACAGCCCGGTGGCTGACCTGAGTTAGACCCTTTGATTCCTAAGAAGGGAAGAAGACCTGTATCAACACTATTTAAATTGTTGGGACAATTTTTTTTAAAGAGCCAGAGGCGCATCTCTCCAAGCTGGCAGACAGCTGCCCGCCCACCACTCTACAATCCCAAATGAGGGGCAGGGGAGCCTCCGCTGTGGAAATCCAGACCGGGCTTTCCGTCTCACCCGGGTGACTTTTTTTTTTTTTAAATGTGCCAGGAATTCCTCTCCCACGTGGGGTGGACTCCGAGGTACTCAATTAAGCAGCCAATGAAAAGTCAGCTCTCCGGTAGCAAATGACCCTGACACTTCTTGTAACATAAACAGTTGAAACGTTTCCAATTAGAACTGGAGACAGAGACGTTTGAACTCTTTCTCTCCACTCCCCTCCTTCTTTAAAAATAATTGTCAAGCGCTTTGGACTGGGTGTTGTATACATGTTTTTTATTTTCTTTTCTGTTTCTGGTGCATAAAAGAAATTTATTTTTCTCCTTGCTTTCCCTAATTTGTGGGGTGGGGTGGGGGTGGGGGAGTAGAGCTACAGTGAGCTTAATGGGGTGCTGGCCCGGCTTACCTCCACGCCCCTCTTCCTGGGCTCAGGCAGTCCTGGAGAGCAGGGAGGGACACTTAGTGCAGAGCAAGTGGGAGTTGGGGCGGGTGAGGTGGCCCTGTGACTCCACCACCTTAGACCCTTTACAAAGATCTGGGAGTGAATGAGTGAATGCCTTCCCTTTTACGAATGCTAGCACAGAGTCTGTTGGGGGCAAGCTAAGGGAGCGCTGAGATTGGCTGTCCCGGATTCAAATCTTGCACCTCTGCCCAGTTTGGGGACACATTACTAAGCGTCTTATCCTTTCCATTTTACTCTCTAAAATGGGGCTACAGGCCAAGCTGTATCCGTCAGGAGCCAGGTGAGGATGAAGGGCTCTCCTCCCGGGAGCATCCTTGTAGCCAGTAAGCGCTCTAGCACCGTTAGCACTCCGGATTGCGCGGTGGGGTCCTTCACTAGGCCCTGCAGAGGAGGCAGCGCTCTGCAAAACCGAGACAGCACTTGCAGATGCTGGATTCTGCCAAGTGCCAGGCCTGGTGACGGCGCTGAGGCTCCCAGGTGAACTCCACTGTGAGCTGCAGGAGCGCCCTGGCAGGTGGAGTCCAGCGCGGACGCCAGGGTAGCAGCGAAGCCCAAACTCGAGACAAAGCTGCTGTGCTCTTCGGCCCGCTGTCCGCATACACCCAGTCTGGAGGCCAGGGTTCACTGGTCGTCTGCAGGCTGGTGCCATCAGAGCCAGTCCGGAGTGAGACCAAGAGGGAGGCCCGACAAGGCGCCTTGTCCCGGGCATCTTGAAGGCATTGTGTTTAATAAATCCGACCGAGACGTACCCCAGCTCTCCCCCCTCTCCTTTCAGTTTCCAAATCGAGACCTGCTGTGGGATCCCCAGTTTACGGGGTCTTAAAACCCCCTCCACTTTGATTAGTAGCTTCAAAGAGCTCCCTTTAATGTTCGCCCCCCTCCCCGCCCCCACCTTCCCTTTTACAGGCCACCCCTCCTCATCATTCCTTCTAGACTTCTGGACGACAACAACAAAACACTTAATGCAAGTTTAAGGTGGGGGAGGGGAAATCATCAGGCTTCCTCCTGAACGTGGGCCGTAGAAATTACCTGTTTTCAGGCGTAGCACAGGAATCGGAGAACCGTGGAGTCTGCTTATTTTTTTTTCTTTCTTTCTTTTCTTTCCCCTTTCTTCTCGTTTTTCTTTCTCTCTCTCTTATTTATTTATTTTTTTGGGTTTGTGTGTGTGTTTTTACCTTTTATTATTTAAATTGATACGTTTCATTACTAGGGAGAAAAATAAAATATTCCTTTGATACACAAAATCAAATTGATATTTAGCCTCTGCTTACTTTTTTATGCATGGCTCCTTTATACCACATGGTAGTGACAGATTGTTTGAGCTGGAAGGAAAAGCCATTCAAAGCTAATTAAGCAGCCATTCCAAGCACTATTTGCAAGCGGGAGGCTCAGAAGCCTCGGCATTTGTCAGCGCTCCCCCACCCCGCGTGGTTTTGACTGACAGCTCAGGCCGCCGACTGACAACTCTCGGCTGATTCGCCAATCAGGAACGGAGAGCCTCCTCTGAGGTCTCTGATTGGCCTTCCGAGCCATGCTAGAGGGCGGGGTCGACGGCACCCACGTGGGGACAGGAGCGAGAAAGGGGCGGGGCAGGTAGAAAGCGGGTGCGCCCACCCGTGACGTAAGGGGGGAGGGCAGAGAAGGGGGAGGGGAAAAGGAAGCTCCAAAGAGGAGCCATTTTGTGTCTAATGAATGCGGCGGCCAGATGCTCGCATCTGTCGAGCTGGGCTTCTCTCCACCCCCCCACCCCCCTTCGGTGCGCGACGCACACGATTTATGTTTTTATTTAGGAGAATAAATAAATGAAGAGAGAAGCGCGGTTCAGGGCTGGCGGCCGGAGCAGGCGCGGGGAGGCTCAACTCTGAGGCGGCCGCTCACGTGTAACTCCCCTGCGCACCGGCCTCCGAACGCCGGCTTGTTCTCAGCTCATTAAGATGCAAAGCGAACTCCGACTCCTAATGAGGGGAAAATATAGATCCGGAGCGCGCGGAGCGCGCGGCCGTCTCGCGCGCTCCCGCCGCCAACCCCGGGGTGCGTGCGGGTTCTTGGTGATTCCGCGGAGCGACCCCTGGGGCCCACCCACCCGACCGTGCCCGCTGGGGTCTGGGGCGCGGTCGCTCCCGCTTCCCAACTCGAGGGCTGTTTCCTCCCGGCCGATATGCCCTGACGTTACCCCGAGCGCAGGAGAGCGAGGCTATCGGTTTGCGGGCAAACTGGCCCCCCGAGTCGAGTGGCCTGTGCAACCGCGCGGGGAGTCCCAGAGGCGCGGCGGCGGGGGCGGGTGTGTGTCTGCGCCTCCCGGGGCGTCGAGACTGACGACCGAGAGAGACACCCACAGACTTGCACACGCGCCCCTCCACAGCTCCCGCCGACGCAGCCGAGTAAACCTGGTCGGGTCTCGGAGTCCCCGGTCCACAGCCCCGCAGGCGACCACTCCATCCCCGGCTCCGCTTCCCCCGGTCCCAATGCGCAGTGAGAAGCTGTGGCAGAGGCGTAGCTCGCCCCCTCAGGCAGGAGCCCCGAATGGGGACAGTGAAAATTGAGTCGGTTGTCGGCGAGCAGCCGACCCTTCCATCTGCGCTGCCCGCCAAGCAAGAGTTCTTCAGACTTCTCGCTGGCAGCCGTCGCACATCAAAGACGCTGTTTATTTGGCTTTCTGAAAAGAAGGACGAAGGAACAAAGAAGGAAAGCTGGGGGCCAGCGGGGGGGAGGTGTGCAGGAGTAGGGGTAAAGAAACACCGTCAGTTCGGAACAAAATCTTTAAAATGGGAGGCAACTTTGGGAGCCACCATTTTATCGGTCCTAAATCTTCTGAAGTGAAAACATTAAAGTGACAAAGTGATTCTGTTTGTTTTATAGTATCTAATTGGGCTGCTTTGCAGACCTAATGAGATTAGAGGAAGGAATCGTTCGCCGCCACTGCAGAAAAAATTGATACGTTACTACCAGCCACAGGTTTTGAGGACTGTACAGCTTGTCTTTTTTCTTTTGTTGTTGTTATGCCTCTGCCTCTCTGTTTCCTCCTCCCGCCAAATAATTATTTGCTAGTAGATCGTGGGAAAAAAAGAGTAGAAAAAAAATCTAGCAGCCCAGGACTATAATATATATCTATTTATTATATGTCTTTCGGTTAATTCCTGATCTGAGGAGCGCTGTTTTTCACTCCCATGCGAAAGTCACCAGCGGGTAGGGCCTGATTGCTACTTTTCATGCATAGTTTTAGACACAAGAGGGCATTGTGACGTTGCGCCCGGCGGCGCCCAGTGGCAGGCCGAGTCCGGCTGCCCCACGTGGGGGTCCCGCGCTCCCATTGGCCGGCGCCGGGCGAGGCTGCCACATTATTTTGTTACTTTTCAGTCCCTATTTGGAACTGCTCTCGCGGCAGTTCAGACCTCGTGCTCGTCCCCCTTGCTTGTCTGTGTGTGGTATCCGCAGGTCCGGGGCACTTTTTTTTGGGTGTGTGTGTGCGTGCGTGTGTGCGTTAGGTGTGTGTTTTGGGGGTTTGGCGGGGCGCGGAGAGGAGAGCCAGGCCAGAGGGAAGGAAGGAAGGAAGCCGTAGAGCTCCCCGATCTCGGGCTGCGTCTCCTCTCCAGCGCTCTCCTGCCCGCGCGCTCGGAGGCGGCGGTGGCGGCGCCGAGTGTTCCTCGCTGGGGACACGGCGCGACCTGGGAGCAGCGAGAACCCCTTGGCGGAGGCTGCCTGTACCCGCTGGAGTTAGGATGCCAGGGCGGTTGATTTGCACCTACTGAGCCCGGAGTTTCCTCCTCGGCCCTGGGAAGGGCTTGCTGCGGCGGTGGCGGCAGTAGCAGACGGAACAGCAGGCTCCCTTCTCCGAGGGGGGGCGTCGAAGTGCCCGCGCCGGGCTCCCGCCCTCACCCTCCGGCGTTCCTGCGGCCCGAAGCCACCACCTCGGAGCCTTCCTCCTTCCTCTTCTCGCCGACCGCCGCCTCTAGGATTGGACTCGCGCGTCCCGGATGCTGGGGCTGCCCCGGCGCGCCCCCCACCCGGTGCGACGCGCTGAGTGAGCCGAAGAGGACTCGCGCTCGCCCCAGGAGGGGCCCCGGGCTTGGGACCCGGCCCCGGACCGCCGGGGAGACAACGATGTCCGCTCGGCCCCCGGCTCTGACGCGCCCCACGCAGCCGGGGGAAGGCGGCTGGCCACAGTCCGCGGAGCCCTAAGCTCACAAAGCCCGCGCCCGCCGCCTGGCCTCGGTGCCCGCCGAGGACTTTGCCGCCTGCTCCGCGGCTCTTTGTCTCCTCTTGGGGCGGTCGCCCGATTCTGGGATTTCGCTGTGAGAGCGAGCTGGGGGGGCCGGGGGCGAGCTCTCGGTTTCCCGGCCGCCCCCCGCTCGGGCTTGGCTACCCCCTCCCCCGCACCTCCCCGACCCGGGCTTTCGGCACTTCCAAGCTCTCGGAATCACGACCCCTCCCTGCCATGTATCCGCAAGGCAGACATCCGGTGAGTAATTGCAACTCGGTTTATTTAAGCATCTATCAAGGCAGGGTAAACGAGGCAGTTTATCTGGCACCTCCATTTTCCTTGTTGCTACCTTTATGGGGTGTGTGTGTGTGTGTGTGTGTGCCCGCGCGCGCGCGCGCTCACACAAAGGGGATGGAGATGGGGGGCGCCGTTGAGAGGTTAATTCAGCCCGTGTGGCGTGGGGGTCTGCTTGTGCTCCGAGGGAACAGTTTGTTTTCCTGTTGCCTCCCGCCCCCTCACCTAAGTCTCCCGACTCACCCGGCTCGTCTCCCCGACCGCGTCTTACTTGGGAATGGGAGCCCTCCGGCCAATAGGGACTGATTAGGGGCCCCCTCCCGCGCTGGGAAGCCGAGAAACTTGCTAGGAAGATTCTGGTCTGTGAAAGTGGCCTATCTGATTGGGCGGGGGTGGGGGTGGGGGAGACGAGAGACGCCGCCTGGGGGCCCCGGCGACCTGCAACCCTTTCTAACGCCCCCGCCCCTTGCCCTGTCTTGCCGCGGACTCCCAGGCTCCCCATCAACCCGGGCAGCCGGGATTTAAATTCACGGTGGCTGAGTCTTGTGACAGGATCAAAGACGAATTCCAGTTCCTACAAGCTCAATATCACAGGTAAGGCCGGTGGGGGCCGTCCTGGTGATGGAGGGGAGGGGGCTTCCCCGCCGCTGCTCTGCCACCCCCAGCGGGGAAGCGGGGAGCTCCTGACCCCCGGCGGCCGGTGGCCGGGGCCTCCGCCTTTTGTTTCCCCTTTCGGTGCGCGGTGCTTTAACCCTTAGCTGCTCGCTGCCTCCGGATTCCCGTGCCGCCCCCGGGGCCCCTGAAGTGGGGGTCGGGGGTCGCCGGTGGGTTTGTTCTGGGTTCTGGGAGCCGAGGGCCCGCGTCGGGGTTCCGCTCCCCTCCCCCGCTCCTGGACCTATCCCAGTCCACTTGGCTCAGCTCGGGAAGTTTCAAGTTGTGTTACTGACGTTCTTGGTGGTGGGGAGCCCAAGTCCCCTCCGTTCAGAGGCTGCGGGATGATGGGGTTCCCCCGGGGGTGTCAGGGAAGTGGAAAAGTGGCTCTCAGGAGCTCAGGGGTTCGGAGGAGGCTGTGCAGGCGCCAGGCCTGAGCCGGCTCCTCCTGCCCTCGCAGCCTCAAAGTGGAGTACGACAAGCTGGCGAACGAGAAGACGGAGATGCAGCGCCATTATGTGATGGTGAGAGGCGGCCCAGGGACCTGAAGGCGGGCGGCCAGGCCGGAGGGGGTGCGGTGTGGGTCTGGGAGTCTGGAGCCCTGGAGCAGCCCTGGGAGCGGCTCTGGGAGCATCTTGTGGTCTGAGCATGCCCGCTGACCCTTCCCCAGTTTCCCATAGCCCTAGCTAAGTGGAGGAGGGTGGGTGAGAGCAGGGGCAGAGAGAGAAACCCAAATCCAAGCCCGGCACTGCTTCACCACCGTTGTGCCCTTTAATTTTGTGTTGGAGGTTCCCAGAGGCTGGTCTTCTGTCTTGGCTAATAAGATAGGTTGAATCAGTCCACGTAGGGTTGGATAAAAATCTTTCTTAAAGACCTCCTGGGAGTGTTTGGAAACTTATCTGCAGCCCTGGGATCTGGCCAGAGTGGGACATAAACCCTCTCCCTGCCTTTCCCTTTGCTTCCCCAGGGCATTAGGAGAGTGGTGGAGCCTTTTGGAGCCCTCTGCCTCCCCTGCCTGGATCCCCCACTAGAGAATGTGTCTGTCCTGGGGCAGTGGGCAGACCCTCAGCCCCTTTCCAAGCATCTGCTCCAGCAAGTTTAAATCTTCCGTTGTGAAGGGGCAGGGAAGGCACTTAAGCGCAGCTCCTTGCACTGCTTTCCACGTAAGAGGCCTTCGACACATTGCTAAATAACTCTCAGGGGACATGAGGGTCCCAGTGTACACACGATTCCCTGTTGAACCCGAACTTTGTATAAACAGGTTATGTGGCACATGCGTGCCTGTGGGAGAGGGGGAGGGCCCAGCTCTTTTACTACTGTACATAGAATGTTCTGGTCAGCTGGGAACAACACTCACCCCTTGTAGGCTCTTAAACCTCTCTGTGCTTTAGAGGTTGATTTTAACTTCTTTAGTAAGCACTGTTTGAAAAGGGAACAGATACCTCTGTTTTTTCTATTAATGGCAATTCTTTTTACTTTTAGTACTATGAAATGTCCTATGGCTTGAACATTGAAATGCATAAGCAGGTAAGTGCCTTTCTCTTTAAAAATACATTTTAAATATGTATATCTATGAATTTCTTAGGTCCTTTTCTGTTTGTAAGTGAACCTTGTTCTGTTCCTGGAAGTGTGAATGGATCCAGGCCTTGAAATGAATGGACTGAGGCTTTATGGATTTCTTGGACTGGGTTGAGTTTTTAGCGTTGGAGCTTGTGACATTATCCTGGTCTTGGATTCTGGTGGCTAATAAAGGAGTAAAGGAAATCTGCACCTCTAGGACGACCTGTTCTACAAACTCCTGGAACCTAGAAGTGACTGGCTGCTTTGGTCTGTTTTAATGTAAAATTCTCAAGAGGAAATGCAGGAGAGTGCTTGTAAGTGTGCTTCAGAGTACACTGCGCCATCCTACAAAAATGTGATGTTCTGCCTTGATAAGCTGAAACTTTGAGTCTCAAATGCCAGGTTCAGCTGCCAGAATTTAAGGGAACAATCCATTAACTGCTTCAAAATATTAAAGGCGAACGACAATTCGCATGCCATCTGTTTATGAGGCTGCTTTCTCATCTCTGTCTTCATTTGAAGGCAGTCTTGTTCCCATTTTACAGAGAAGGAAGCTGAGCTCAGAGGTGAAGTAACTCGCCCAGAGGCAGCTCAGCCAGGACTTTTGTGACGGCTGGGAGTTGAGCTCAGCTTTGAAATCCTGAAGTCAAACCAGTTTAGCTAGTGTGGTGTAGTTTGATGGATATGCAAACCACCTCGCATTGTCACTCTTCTAATAACAGTATACCTCAAACCGAGCAAATACAAACACCATTTATCTCTGTGCATATCAGTAACTAGTCCGGCTGCTAGGCTGGGCTCTGGGAGAGGCCTGTTTGTGTGTTTGTGTTCCAAGGAGAGGCTGCCTATAATTTGGCTCTGCCGGGCGATTAGGGTTGACTTGGCACATCTAAATGGTGCAGACCGGTTGTTCTTTTTAACAATTGGTGTTCTTGAAATCTCAGAAGGCTGTTGACTCATTCTAGCCTTTGGTGACCGTGACTTGAATGGATTTGCTGCTTTAAATTAACAGTCATTTACAAGGTTTAAATTTTGCTCTTTAAGGGGGCAGGGCCCAAGGCAGGTGAGAAGGGCAGGTAACCCCTGGAAAGCTTGTAGATTCCTGCCTGCTCCAGTGGCTTTGTTGGGAGGCTTTCCGAATCTGTGGTTTTCTTCCCTCTTCTGGAAGGAGCCTTGTGTTGGGTAAAGGGCAGCCAGAAAGGGGCCTGAGTTTATTGAGCAATGTGGGAAACCAGTGTGTGGCTTCCTGAGGGATTAGCTCCCTAGGAAGGCCCATAAAGGCTACCAGGTTTTTACTTCTTGAACCGTAGAAATAATAAACAGATACCTCTTTGTGTATAAAGATGTCTCTCTTGGGGAGAATAGACTAGAGACGGGTTCTGCCCAACTTCAGGCGGAATGGACCAAGTCTGATTGGTCCAATAAGAATGCATGAAGTGAAACTGGGGTCTCAGGTGTTCAGGAACCTCAGTGTGTTATGCAAGGTGCCCCACTGCCTTCCTTCCTTCACCCCCTCTTTTTTTTTTTTTTCCCTTTCCTTAGCGCTTAGTATCTTGGGTGTGTTTAAAGAGGGTAATTGCACCCAGGTTTAAAATTTATAGCAGCAGTTATTCTAAGAGCTTCGTAATTAAGGTGTAATATGCCGTTGCGTGTTGAGGTCTGCATGGGTGGTGTTCCCTGTGTCTGTGAGTGGATGATTCCTTGGCTGAAGGAATACACGTCGGCTGGAGGAGCAAAGCTGTTCCCAGAGTCCTCAGGACACTCTGAATCCAGGAGGAATTAAACCTCCTGAAGTGCTTTTGGTGGTGAGGCTTGTCTGAAGAGCAGCTGTGTGCATTTAGGACTTCTGGCCATTTTGCAAACTGGGCTCTTGAGGTGGTGGTTGTGGTGGAGGTGGAGCCTGAGGTTTGGCTGCATTGTCTCATATAATCCACACAGCTGCCATTGGCAGAAGATGGATATTTGCTCCTTTTTTTTAATAGGTGGGCAGACTGAGGCTTTAGAGGAGCACAGGAGGGTAGAGCTGGAACTCAAATCCAGGACTCTGGATTTCCAATCCACAGTGGTGCTTTACCCCACACTACGTACGCTCACCTTTGCCTTCTAGCCAGCCTCGGCTCCTGTTTGCCTCCTGGGATGAATGTGTGTACTCTGAATGCCTTGCCATTGCAGGGTTAGGACAATCTCTTGAGGCTCGTGGCTGTGTAGGAACAAAGAGGCAAGGAGGTGAAGAAACCTTGCGCTGAGAAATGCAACCCTGACCTAATGGGGCTAGCCACTCCCTAGGCTTGCGAGGCTTGTGCAGAAGAAACCTGGCCACTAATTGTAGTGTGGGTCTTGGGTGCATTTGGCGGATGGTGGTTAGGCCTGAGCAAACAAGTTTATCAGCTGACCTGTTTAGCGGTTGACTGGTGTTTTATCTGCACACACAATCAAGTGACTGGAGTGCTTGAATTATTCATGCAGTGTCCTGCCCTCTAGACTTGACTGTTCGTGTGATTACATCTGCCTGGGACAAACAGGCTGGATTCTTCATCTTTAAGCTCAGGAGTGGGGGGCGGGGACTGTCTGTACTTTTATATAATAGATCATCTACAGAGCTAGCACCTTGGGAGATGTGTTGGTCCTTACACACGCGCACACATAGACGCACACCTTGCCAACATACATCTTCTTAAAAGCTCTTTGCTGGCTCTACGGAAAATGCCTATGAATTTTGGCACTCAGGTTCTGCCAGATGTGCCCAAGTATTGACAGAGGGCAGCTGATGAGATGCATCCTGCCCATTTTCATTTTACTGAGAGGTTGGATTCACCGTGTGGCTGCCTTCTTTCTTTGCTTATGTCTCTGTCTCCCTGTCCTGCTTCCAAAATGTCAAATCCCTGGGAAGTAATAGATGGTTTCTCCTCCCACTGTGCTGCCTCCCTCCCTAATTATGGGAAAGCAGAGATTACAGAATCACGGGCCTGGCCCAAGACTTTAAGAGGTCACCCACGTCCTTCCAATCCCTTCTTCCAGGCAGAACGTCAAGGGTGATTCAGCGAGACGCCTTCAGGGAGGCGATGATGGCCTAGCAGTCCATCAGTTCCATCTAGGCTTTCCAGTGTTAGCCGCAAGTCTCAAAGCCAGCTTAGAAGCTGCCAGAGCAGCTATTTGTTGTACATGGGCCTCGAGGCTCTGACACTCTGAAAAGCTGTTTTAGGCGGGCTTTTCACCCCCTGCTTTTGAGCACTGATGTTTTGAAAGAGAACTTGAGGTGTTTTGATTTGGGGGCAGTGTCTGTGCCAACACTTAACAGTCACCTTTTTTTTTTCCTTTCTGTAAACTGAGCAACCCTTTACCTTTCTTTCGGCATCCTGAATCTGAGAGAGCCCTTTTTCACATTCAGCCCTGTTTGGGACGAAACAGGCCCAGAGAAGGGAGCTGAAGGAGTACACGCATAAGGAGACTCATAAGGCCCCATGGTAGCCACTGTAGCCTGTGTCTCCAACTCCAGGTCTCTGTTAGCAAGACTCAAGCAGTGAAGAGTTGCTGATAAAACTCTGCCTTTAATTACTATTGGCTGCTTTTGGCATTATTATCTGCAGAGGCATGGGCAACAAACTGGCGACACCAAAGTCCAAAGTATCACATTTCGGGTTGTATAATGATATCAGTGGAATCCTCTTCTGTCCACAGTCCTGACCTGAATTGCCAGCTATTTGCACAGCTAATGATTTGATGTGCATTGCAGTAAATAGAACATACAACTAGAAGCCCCAGAGGTCAGGTTCAGGGGTTGAGGTAAAGTGGTTAAAACTGTGAACTTTTACCCAAGGCTCCAACAGCCATGGGAGTGGCCGCGCACATAGGGCTGGAGAAGGTAAGTGGGCAGTCTCCATTTGTCACCTCCGCTCTCAGTCTTCTCACCTAAGCAGGGCCTGGTGTTGAACTTGTACAACAGCTTGAAGTTACAGGTGGCGAAGTTACAAAGACCCTGACCAAGAGTTGTCTGACTTGGAAGGGAAAAGGGGGACCCACTCTCAGGAAGAGAAAAGGGGGCTCACTCTCAAATTGAAGGGCACCTGGGTCCTGTACTAGCATGGTACCTGTTCGGTGGCATCTGGTTGAGCTAAGAAGACATTTCTTCGGATACCCTTTTTGGCCAGCGTGCTGGCACCCAAGAGCCTCTGCACCCTGGTTTCCATCGAACTTTCCCTACCTTATCACTCTTCCGAGGAACGAACAGTAACACACGACTGCTCTCATGTCTGGGTGCTTGCCTCTCCCAGCTTTGGTTTATAGAATTAAAGCCCCCTTTCCTCTATCCTGTCCACCTAGAAGATGCCCCCCCCTGCCCCTCCCACCCTTCCTTGAATCCCTGATCTTTAGTTGTACCTCTGGGGGTTGGTGTGCTTCTCTGGGGCCTGTCCTTCTCATAGGTGTGATCCCTGAGTGATGGGGAGATGGTCCAATGGCGTCTTGTCTTTACTGATGAAGGAAACAGGCTGGTTGGTGACCTGGCCCCTATTTAAGACTTCCCCTGAGTGTTGCTGGACTGGGAGCCTCTTGCCAGTGTAAAGCTCTTTTTTCTGTCTAAATTCCCCCACCTAAGTTTATGTTGGAGGCTCTTCCCAGGAAAACAGTGACTTCCCTTTGCCCATGAAAACATTTTTCTGGATTCCCCCCCCCCCCCCCCCCCTTNTTTTTCTGGATTCCCCCCCCCCCCCCCACTTTTTGGTACAAGAACCAAGGGCAACTAGGATTAAGGCTAACTAACCCTCAGCGGGATGTCCGCCTGTGAGCTGGCCTGGATGTTCTTTCTCACACCTCATAATCTTAGGATTTGGGGTTTTTTTTAAGCTGTAGAAAAAGCTCCTCTGCCCCCGTCTTGTGTGCACTTAGCACGAAATAGATGCTAATCAGACATGTTGAATTTTCTTCACTCAGAATTACTCAGGTTGGCGTAGGGTAGAATTCTAGTCCCTGAGCCCAGTGAGTAGGAAGCGAGGGTTTTAATTGCGGCCTGGCCACCAGCTCGGCGGCCTTCCTCCTATGGCTCAGCATCCAGTTTCTTCATCAGTAAAATGAGGGGTTGGATTCATTCCCAAAACGGTTATTAGGGGCCTGGGACTATTAGGTGCCTGGGACGTGCTTGGTGTGGGCTGGAGCTAGTTAACGCGGACAAATAAGATACCATGCTTGCCACGGGGGAGTTGGGCATCTAAATAAGCCATGGGTGGTAGGTGAGGTAAGTGCTAATGTGGTTGAATGTCACTGGGGCAGCCCTGGGGACAGCAGCTCATTCTTCTTGGGAAAGGAGGGTCCCTTGGGAGCAGACTCCCCCAAAGGGCTGTTCCTTGGCCAAGTTGTAAAAGGAGGACAGGGGCTCATTAGGCAGAAGCCAGCGGGTGGCGGCTCATCCAGGGTGGCAACAGCTTGTGGAAAGGCAGAGGTGTGTTCTGGAAGCCGTAAGTCCACAAGTCATGGCAATGGTTCAAGGTGGTGATGGGGGTGGGAGTGGGGGGGCGCGGGGGCGGTTGTCCACATGGGGAGTGAGGCAAGGTGGTGACATTTTACAGCAAAGTGATCTCCTCCAAGGCCTCTCTGCTCTCACTCCCGACTCTGTGACTCCCATAAGGCTCTGCAGGGGCAGATAAGGCTCTCCAGAGCTGGCCCAAATCCATCTGCTGCCAGGGTGGGGGGTGTTCCTCCCTGCCCCCCATCTGTGGCCTCCACTGCCTGCTTCCCCACTGCTGTGAGGCTGGTTTGAACTTTATTCCCCAAAGCGGCATTGTCTTCCTTTCTCATATTGGTAATTCTGTAATGACTGGTTATGACCCGCCCCCTCCCCCATATTTAATTCTCATCAGCCCCTCTCTCCACTTGGCTATTAATGATAGCAGCCAGCAAAATAGCTTTCAACATGCCATTGACAGTCTGCTTTAAGAGAGCACTTGAAGTAGTGCTAGACAGCTGAAAGCACCCATAATTGTGTACCAGAGTGAGAACTGCGTGCTCAAGGGCCTTGTTTTTATATGCTTAAAGGGACAATATCGTGTTTTCAACAAATGCTCTCTGCGGCTCGCATCCAAGATGCTGTGCTTTCTTCCCTCCTCTTTCCAATTTTCTTTTGACTTCCTGTTCTTCCCCTTACCTTTCCAAACAAATGTTCCTCCTCCAGTTGGGACTAAGGAGAAACTTTGGGAAGGGGTAATTTGCTGCCGTCACATCAGGAATACTGGGGCTAATGCCTGCCCTTCCAGCTCCCCACCCCCGGCCCCCCAGGTGGTTTGGACTGGGCTCCTCTGGAGGAGGTAAATGGGGGGTTGGCAGTTCTCACCCACATTGATTGGGAGATCTTTTGTTTGCTAAGGATGTTGCACAGTCAGCAGGAGGGTGGGGCTGGCAGCCTCTGAGCTGTCACTGAATATTTAGGCCGAGGTCACCTTTGTGGGGGCCACAGGAGACTGGCCGGCTATTGGAGGGTCGGATCAGGGATCTCTAAGCCTTTTTCAAATCAGATTCCAGGAGGCTGTTCAGTACACAGAGGCCCCTCTGGAAACCATGAGGGTCGGGAGGCAGGGACTTAAATTCTTAAGTGGTGGTTTATCCTAGGCTTAGGGGTTAACCAGGGGTCCCATCTACTCAGCCCTGAAGCTTGTGCTCAAGAGCAAATACCTCCTGCCCCTTTACATTTGCAGACTTAATATAACCCGTCTGCAAGAGGCTTCTTTTACCCCACTGTCACCAAAGTTTCCCTTTACCAATTGCATCCTCTGAGGATGAAGAAAGACCAGGGCGGAGGGGGTGGGGGGAACGGGACCTGAGGGCCCAGGGAAGCCCTGTGGGGTTCTGAAATCTATAGCCATGGGGTTGCCCTGTTCTCCCAGAGGTCAGCCCTCATGGAAAAGGCTAGGAGCATGGATGGGTGTGGCTCGTGTGTCCCACACCTGCCATGTGGGTGACCTCCATGGGGTCTGGCACTCAGAGGCAGCTGCCACCACCATCACTACCGAATATCCCAGGAGAGGGCCTTGAGTGAAGATTAAAAGTTTGAAAAATTGATCACCAAATATTATATACTATAATATACTATAATAATTTACCAAAATAATGTAGCCACTTTATATTTCTGTAGCACTCGATTACAAAGCAGGTCAGACATTTCATGCTAGGTACCTAGAATAGTGGGCATTTTGGTTCAGAACAAGCATCAGGTAGAAGCTTCTGGGCCTGGCATGAAAGGCTTGGGGTGTGGAGAGGACCTGGTTATACCAGGGCATTAGAAGACTGTTCTTAAGTGGGGGCAAAGTGAGCGGTGTGGAGTGACGAGGCGTTGATCTCTTTTGGGGGACTTGACAGTTTCATAGTCGCTGAGGCCCCTGAGCTCTTGCCTCAAGGAGGGTCGTGTTCCAGTTTGGGGTTCTCCTTGGCCCTGTGCAGTATTTTGGACTTTCTGGAAAGGATTCAAGGCTTTCTGAGGAGAACAATTGGCTTCCAATGTTGTGATTACAGAAAGATGTAAAAATGTGTCAAAAACCTTTATTTTAAATCATCTTTTTTCTTCTTACATATAGTTTTTTTAAAGATTCATTTATTTATGCATACAAGAGCTGGGGTACAGGCCAGAGGTGTAGGGGGTAAGAGGAAGAGGATTCACCAGAGACAGAGTGGGGAGCAGAACAGGCAGGTCGACTGAAATACACTGCTGAGGGGAGCAGCGGGCGAAGCAGGAGAGGTCTGCTGTGCCATGTGGGTCCCCTCCCTTATCAGGGATCAAACTTGTGCTGCAGTGGCTGTGGATGCTTCATAGTGTGGTGCTTAACCCTTTGCTCCACCGGGGAGGCCCTTAAAGCATCTTTAGTATAATTCAGACATTCTCCCACCCTCTCCCATCTCACGCTCTAGACAGTTGAAGTGTGTAGGGGGAAGGAAGGAGGGGGTGAGGGAAGAGCTCATTGGGAGGAGAGGTGATATAGACATTTGGCGGGGAATAAGGAATTGGGGAATGGACTGAACAGCCAGAAGTGAGGACCAGTGGCTTGGAGGTAAACTGAACCGTGCTTGTCTCGCCTTAGCAGTCTGGTTGGGCACGGAGTGTGGTGACCTCACCTCACTGCCCTTTCAAATCCTTGATAACCATTGTTCACAACTCCTCAGCTGTTGCTTGTCGTTGTTAGTTCTTAATGAAAACTACACCAGCCTAATGGGAGAGTTTCCTTTTTGAGTTTACCCTGGAAGGCTACCTATTCCTTTGTTAATGCAGCCAGAGTTCTTCGTTTCCTGTGGCGTGTGGCCTGGGGAATATCGAGAGCACTTACTGGCAGGGGAGGGGACTCTTCCTTTCTGGGTGATGATGATGGCTTTGCTTTTAGACTCCTACCCCACCCAGCGTGTGAATGGAAGTTTAGAGGAGGCGGCCTTCTTGCCACTCCCCAAGTAATTCCTAGGGAGAGCCCTCAAAGTAGGTCCCAACCCTGAGTCTGAAATTGATAATCTGGTCAGGGCCATGCTTTGAGAAACAGTGGTGATTTCTCTTGGGGCAGAGGACGGCAGGCCCTGGGATGGGCATAGGAGCTGGCAGGAAGAGGAAGGCATAGGAAGAGGTGGTGGGGCCCATTCAGTGGGCCCAGGAGAAGCTGCAGGTGATATCAGATGGTGCAGAAGGAGGAAGAGAGGCTGCTGGGAAATGAGCAAAGATGGGGAGGGCAGGTGAGGTCATGAATGGCCAGGATTGACTGGTCAGGAGGTGTTTTAGCTTTTCCTTAAACCCTTGCTGTCCCAGAAAGGATGGTCCCTTCTTCTGAGCTCCCTCACCAGGGGACAGGGCCTGCTGTCCAGTTCTCACTGGGCTTTGCCTGAGAGCAGCTTTGCTTCCCAAGGACTCCTGTCCAATAAAGGTTGACACTTGGTATTGCTCTGTCTCCCATCCTCAGGGCTTAGGACCGCACATGTCACACAGGGAAACGGGGGTCTCTGTGAAGCCAGCATGAGAGGAGAAGTTCTGGGGCTCCCAAAGAGCAGCCCTCCCCAGCAAGGATCGCCCACATTGGCTCCTCCACGATGCTGGCTGCTTGTGTGGCAGTCTGGCCTGAGCATCTCCAAAGGGGGCCTTTGGGGACCTTGGACTCTTAGCCTTTTGGGTCTTTATATTCTTTCTTAGTTCTGACCCCACTTTTCAGAGGACTTCTTCCTGGCTGTCCAGCACTATCCCCTTGACCAGGCCTCTTTGTATAGCCCTGCCCGCACCCCCCTCCCCCATGCTGCAGGGACATTGGGTGTTTCCCAGGCCTCCTGGGGGTGGGCGGAGGGGGCCCCTGGAAGCACACTCTTACTGGCACCTGTTTGCCAGTGGATTGGGTTTTTCCTCTGAAGTCACGGGCTACCAGAAGGGAGGGAGCCTGGGGAAGGTGTGGAGCCCCAGGATTTGGGACTCAGTATATCCTTGGTGGTTGAGACTTGGGCTTTGAAGTCAGACAAGCTAGGGTTTGAGTCCTAGATCACGACTTGGTGGCGACGTAAGGAGGCGAACTTTCACCTCTGCGAACTTCACTTTGGCATGGGGATGATAATAACACCCGCTGTTCACTAGGCCTTCCTGTAGTAACAGACATGAATATCTTACTGTCCGCTGGCCACCGGACTGAATTTTAAATTGAATTTTAATGACTGTTCGCTAGCTGCATGTGCCTACTGGCTTCACCTCTTGGACCGAGCGATTATAGGGAGTGTTAGGAGGATTATATGAGATGATGTCTATTAACTGCTTAGCCTGGTACCTGGGGAATATGACAACCCCAGCAAGGTACTGTCACAGTGGGCAGACCCAAAAGTCACCAAGTCCTCAAAAAGCCATGAGCGGTCACATGGTGCCGAGAGACTGCCCAAGACCCTTTCTCATGGGTTACTCACTGGCTCCCTGTGCCAAGGCAGACCACCACTCGCTGGGCAGTAACGTGACCTCCAAAGAGGTGATTCTGTCGTGACAGACCAGGGACAGTGTCAGGACTGGAAACCAGGCCTGTGGCTCCTGAGAAGCCTGGGTCTTCACCCTTAGACCCTGTCGAGTGTGGTCTGTCATGGTCTTCCCGCATGCCCACCAGCACTTGAGGGCTGTGGTTCCAGCAGCACTGGCAAGGCTCCTGACTAAGATTCAGTGAGCTGTGCCAGCCAGGTATCATCTGGGTCTCTCACCTTGGGACTTGGGCTGGAGAGTTCTTGGTGGTGGGGCCTTCCTGCGCATGGAGGGTTTAGCAGTTCTCCTGATCTCTACCCACTAGTGGTCACTAGCAGCAGCACAATTGGGGACACTCCAGAACGTCTCCAGACTTTACCAAATGGCCCTTGGGGAGCAAAAGCATCCCTGATTGAGACTCTTTGATAAGGGGAAGAATTTTGACTCTCAAACTGAGAGACTTAGTCCACTGTCTTGCCTGCTGTGTGACCTAAGACGGCACCTTGCCCTTCCTAGACCTCATTTCCCTCAGCTGTAGAATGAGGGGTTGAATGAGGTGGTTTGGGAGGGAGCAGATTGCATCAGCAAGTTTCTGTATAGCTAATCTTGATTTTTATGGCCTATGAGATGGCACCACTCTTGCCATCTTTGTCTGGGGGAGAAGCATCCCCTGACCTTTTTAGCCCCAGAAGGGCATATTCTTTGGCGGAATCGGGGGTGAGTAGATGGAATGGGGGAGTGGGGCTCTGTTTCTGCCCGCAGTCAGTTTGTCCCCTCCCCCAGCCTCTTTTTCCCTTCCTGCCAGGTCTCCCAAAGAGCCCTGGCCTCCAGAAGTCAGAAGTCATAGTCAGTGTGTCCTTGTAGCACTGACCTTAAGGGGTGACACCCAAAATTTAATGAGCTGCCTTTGCAAGGGTAATGTGACTTTTACAGCCTGTTGAGGGGCAAGGGGAGATTTGCATAATGTTCCAAGGGGGATTAGGTGGCTGGGAGTTTCCATGGCAACCCCACAGGGATGGATAGAGAATTTTTCCTGTTGGCAGGAGTTGGCCAATGGAGTCTGGGAGGGCGGAGGAGGGGCAAGGGTTACCTGAGGGGAGGGGGGAGGGGGCGTGGCAGTGTCTGGGGTGAACTGTGTTGGGGGAAGGTGTAATCTGAAAAGGCTTTCCCTAGTCTGCCTATACAAGCAGTACTTTGAGGGCCCTCCCCTGGTGTGGGGGTGGGAGGCTAGCTGAGTTTAATGTGTTTGGGAACCAAGAAATTAAAGTGAACAAATATTTAAAGATTATTGGATCTTGTTAACAGGAAGCTGGTAGATGTAAACGGAGAGTCTGAGAAATGAGAGCTGTAGAGACTGGGCTGGCAGCTAGGCTGGGCCCCTCTGGCGGAGCAGTGACATCTACCTCACGTTCCTGGTGGGTCGCATGGAATCATTCCGAGGACAGGACACTCACACATGGCACCTAATTCATTTTTGAGGGCTCTGATTGTCAGGGGGACCCAGATCGGCTTCCTGCATGCCACAGAAGCTGAGGCTCAAGTGCAGAACAGACCCAGGACTGGAACGAAACATAAGTCTTTAGACTGTGTGGCCTGGTCCTTCACGGTGGATGGTCTAGGTGTGCCCTTTTAACAGCCCCGCCCACCCCTTCACTCCTTCCCCATTCAGCTCATCATTTTCAATTCCCTTACTCCCTAGGATCTCCGCAGAAAATTCTGGTGGGTAAAGTGATTGAGAAAGCCTTGAATTCCTTTCAAGGGAGCACATCAAGGGGTCATGCCATAACCCTCGCATCCAGCCTCCCTCCCTGTTTGCCTGTCTTAGCTGGGAAGGGACAGGTGCTTGGGATTCCTGCTGCCATCTATGCCCTGCACCAAGGGCGTGTGGGTGCTTGTGCGGGAGTGTCTGTGGCAGCTGGCCCCAGCCAGCTTCCCCTTCCTTCCCCGGGGAGACAGATCCTCAGGGTCACAGCAGGACTGGGCCTTTTCTTGTACCAAGCCCTCCCAGCATAAAGAATTCAGCAGGCTTCCTCGGAAGGCATAAATATTTAATGGCACTGTAGTTATATATAATTTGATCAATATGTCAGTGCTAAAAGGGCTTTAAGGAGGCTCACCTATCACTGAGTGATCTGTGATGTAAGCCCTACCCAGCCCTCCAGGAGCAGGGTCATCATCTTCTCCGGTGGCTGCTAAGTGGATCATTTGTGCTCTCCCTCCTTAAGGACACCGGAGCGCTGCTTTTCCCTGGAGCTCTTGGTGGGGAAGGGAGCTTGCCAACCTATGGGGGCCTTTGCTGGCGGTCTCACCCCTCCCCATCTCTGGACTTAGCTTCTGCACTTGGCAGAACTCTTTCACTTTATTTCGGTGCTCTCAGAGTTCGGCTCAGGGAGAAACTGCCTGGCAAGGAATTTCATCTTGTAGTCCAATAATTGAGGGCCTATCAATTTAGAATTGCCTAGGAAATGCAGCGGGGTATTTTAAGTTAAAATTGCCTGGACACATTGTTCCGGAATCTTCCAATATTTGAAAGCGGATAATTGTGGCGCCTGGCTGCTGGTGCTGGCTCCTTCTGCACAGTCCCCAGCCTCTCCGTGTGCCCCTCTGATTAAATTCACGATGAAGCCAACTCACTTTGAACACCCCGGGACTTGAGGTAGAGAACTAGATAAAATACAATTAAAATTCAAGCACCCCAAAGCCAAGTGAGACTCTACCCCAAATACACATTTCTAGAGACATCACCTGAGGCCATGGATCCAGGACCAGATTTCTAGAGGGCACCTGGCTTGCTGGACAGGTTGAAGACTTAAGTAAGCACCATTTCCACACGGCTTTGGAGAATAACAGCGTCATCGCCGTGCAGATAGGCAGGAGACTTCCTCCTCTCACTTTTCTGTGCACATCACAAAGAGGTCTCTGATACATGGCTCTCTCCAGGACACTGTCCGGTTCCTCCAGGAAGAGGTCCTCGTGTTAGATTTGAGACCAGCATCTAAGTAACATCTCATAGTGGCTGTTCACCAGCCTCAGGCATGGAATTGCGGTTATTTCCCACTCAAGGAAGCGCCCTCTCTGACCGGCTCCTGCTCACAGGCAGACGCTGTAAGTCACGCAACGGCCACAGGAGCGGCTTGACCCCTACAGGAGCAACACGACAGCTCTGATGACAGTTGTGTGCAGTGTGTTGACGAACACATCGAATAGTTCGTGCTACCAAGACTGGCCCTTAGGGCCTCACCCCAGCCTGTGCTGGGGATCCAGGGAAGCCACCCACAAGGGCTGTCTCTTCTCTGCTCGTGCTTCAACTCATGAGCTCTGTGTCACAGAGCGACTCAGCAGTCACACGTGCTAAGTGAAGGTTCCTGATCATCTAAGTTACCTAGTTCATCCCTCGACTGAGGCCCGGAGGAGAGAAGTGATCTGCCCAGAGCGACACAGCTCTATGGAGGCAGAGGTAGCACCAGGAGCCAAGTCATTTCCATGTGATTTTGGGTCATGGCATGCTCTAAAATGGCAGGTTTCCCCCTCTCCTTGTTGCTCTTGGCTTGAGGTTAACAGTGGAGTGTGCATGCTCAAGCAAGAGCTGACAGGGACAGATGACTGGGCCATTTAAAATAACTAAATAGCTGAGAGGTGCCCATGGAATGGTGCACATTGTGGCCAGTCTTCAATGTCTTTTTTTAAAATACAGGCCAAAGACTGGCTGGGGCTTGAAGGACCAGGAGGCAGAGGTTGCTGGTGGCTGGGGGTGGGGGGGCGTTCTAGGCTGATTTCCGTGTTCCTTCTTTGTGTCCTGGGTCAGAGGCGCAAAGGTGACAGGCAGCAGCCAGTGTGAATGATATTGTTAAGGAAATACACTTTCACAGTGCTGTAGTACCCCCAGTTTACAGCAAGATGTTTAGAGGTCCTGCTTTAATGAGAAGATGATCGTGCAAATGGGAGCTACTAAGGCACGTTGAGCAGATTGCTCTTTGGGAAATTACACTTGCCCCCCACTATCTTGTTTTCCGTCATTTATTTGCCTAACAATCTCAATGGAGACGTGGGGCAGATGTTACGCTCAGCGCCCAGTTGGGAGCGCAGATTCTGAATTTTGCAGGATCTCTGCACATCTCCCTGAACTGCGTCTCTTTCTGTGTCTAGTAGGTGAGTCCTTCGGAGGAACAGTGTTTTTCTAGCAGCAAAGCTGCCTTCTTTGAACTACACTTGAAAAGAAACTTTCAAAGGCCCCACCAGCCTCCCCCAGACAGCTCTTCCCAAGGAAGCCGGCCTTCCTTCTCCTTGGTGCCCGCTTCTCTCTGAGGCTTCTGCTCACGGCAGCGGCTTCAGGACCAAGATGGAGGGAAGGGTGTAGGTCAGCTCGCCAGCCCCGGGGGCCTTCTAGATAACAGATTGCCCCGAATTGCCAAAAGGAGTTTTTTGATTTGTGATCTGGTTCCAGTTCTGATTTGTGACCTGTCCCGATCGCTGAAGTCACACATCTTGATTTTTTTTCTCTTCCTTTCTTGGAACTAGTGTTTAGAGCTTGTTTGAGTTGGATTTGAATGCTGTTTTAACAGCTGTTCTAATCGGAAATGCTGTCAATTATTAACCCTGATATGGTAGTTTTTCCTTTAAAAATACTTCTCTAAACTCTCAAAAAATTTGGCTTCTTGGTAGGAGGTCGTTTAGTGAAATTGCTTAATTGCTGGGCGTCAGTTTCCCCATCCGAAAAATGGAGATTTTAGTAAGTGCCTTTCCCCTAGGGTTACTGGTGAGCTCACACATGAAAGAGGCTTGCAGCAGCTGGGTGGGCTGAATTGTCTGTGTGGCTGTTCGGAGGCCGTTCTGTCCAGCCAACTTCCTTGGCCACCGTCACCACCTTCAAAAAAATAAGTAAATATTTAAAAAAATTGGTGAACAGAGCCCTGTTCGTTCTTGGACACACTCAGGCACGGAGCCCTGTGTCGGGGCTGGAGAAACCAGGGGGGAGTGCTCTTCACCAGCAGCGGACAACGGCAGTTACAGCTGAGATGGATGGGATTTGCATGCTCTCACTACCCTCCATGTTTTCCAGAAAAGAACACAGACCCCAGGACAGGGAAGTCCGAGTTTATTACAGAAGTTGTCCAAGTATAAAAGCTCCCCCTTCCTTCTGCCCAGCTCCCAGCCCTACACAACCCAGGCTCACGACAAACCAGCGTTCCTCCTGCCCGGCGGCAGGCCTCCTTGAGTTTGGACCCCAGGATCAGGCCCAGATGCCCACAGCCTGGCCTCTTGCAGGCTGCATAACTCCGTGGAGTTGCGTTCGTATTGCCGTGCTTGATTTTTGTGGTGCAGGGGCGGTAACCAGGCGAGAACTGTTTTTGCTGGGTGAGAGGGAATTTGCTCTGAGCCATGCTCTGGGCTTCTGAGTCACTCAGCGGACAGCAAGCCTGGAGCTAAGCCTGATGGCATAAAATCAGGCAGGTCCCTTTCCTCATAGAGAACCCACTTAGGGTCACATGTTTGTTCGAGGGTTTGAGGAAGGAGGTCAGTTTCCCCTATTTCCTTTTACTGCTGAGGCCCTGACTCTTGACCTATTTGCTAGAGAAAATAGGCAGCAGCTGGGAGTCCTTCTAGACCCACCCAACCAGAAGACCAAGTTGTAGTTGTTGTGAGTAGATCCAAGTGACCAGGAGGATGTGAAACCTCCCGCCTGCCTTCCCGACTGTGGGCACGGGCAGAGGTTGGTCTGGCCTGCTTACCTGTTGGTGAGCGGCATGGACCACCACCTTCCTGACCTGCCAGTTATGTCAGCACTCCAGCCCCCCGGCCCCACTGCCCCGCATAGGTGCTGCCCCCACTGGGGGAGGCCCAGATCACAGCTGGGAAACACCTTGCAAATGTGCATTCTTGAAAAATACATGCAGAGCGGCTGGTGATATTCTTATGGCCAAACGTTTATGGAGCACTGAGTATGTGCTGAATCCCATGGTGCTCGTCATTTAAGGCAAAGGTTTTGGACCAGTGCAGTTCCCAAGCAGTGATGCTGGCTTGGTTAGTTTATCAGTTGTTCTGGTTTTTTGTTGTTGTTGTTTGTTTGATGTACCTTTCTATTCTTCCTTGGCTCACAACTGTGTGACAGTTGAGTGACTTGTTGCTCAGTGCAGCTTTGGGGTGAGATGCAGGCTGCTGTTTCTAGCCATCCTGCCGTAGCCAACCCCAACTCCGAGACTTCATTGCCCTTGCCCCCTAACGGTTGATTTGAGGGAGGAAAAAAATAACAAACGAAAAGCACCCTGTTTGGGGTGCTTCTCATTTAGCTAGACTAATAATTTATATAATAATTATTTGGTAATCTTCCCAGGGTCAGGGTTCTTGTAATATGAGTGATGGACAACAGTTGGGAAGAGGCCGGGGATGCTGCTAGAAAACCTAAAAACGAATGGAACAGCCTCCCACGTGTAACAGAATTATCTGGCCCCAGAGTCCATAGCAGTGAGGCTGACAAATCCAGGCGTGCCAGGCCCTTGCTGGAGTATGCCTCAAATGTCCCGTGAGTCTCAGCTGGTGGTGAGCCCCTCCCCTTGTCCCCAGATCTGAAAGTGAAGTCTGGGAATCTATGATGGTCCTTTAGAGAAAGAATTGTTCCACCCAAATGCCAATAGGGGTGCCTGCTGGGAAACAGGAACCTCGTTCTTGAGGATAACGGGCTGTACCAGGCAGAGAACAGAAGCCCCGATTTCCACCCTGGAGCCCTGCCACTGCAGCGGGCAGCCCCAGCCCGGGACACAGGGCTGCCAGCCCTCACCACGTTCCTCCTTCACCCAGAGGCATCCTCACTGCGCTGGGTTGGAGGAGGGTGGGGGTGCTGTGAGCCTCTGGGAATTTTCCTGAAGTCCAGGAAAGCTTCAGACAGCATTGTTTTTATTCTAAGAGCACAAGGATTTCTCATCCAAAATCATTTGACATGCAGATGATCAGAGATTCTGAAGGCTGTTGTCATGGTTTTTGTCTCTGAAAGATTTGCTATGTGCTGAAGCAAGCTTTGAAGCCAGCCCTGGGACCTCCGTCCTGGCGGCCTCAGGATTCAGCATGAGATGATAAGAAAAGCAATTCTGAGCCTTGTCTCTCCATGGTTCTGGGCTTTCCTATCATGGACTCGGTTAACCATTTAGTACCACTCTCTTTTCTTTTTTAAACACTCTTGATCTCAGGTTCACCTCGGATGAAACAGTTGATGTTTTCTGAATGTGATCTTTGCTGGAGTATTAGGGGTAGGCTGGGACTTGATCTTTCTCTTTTTTAAAATATTTATTTATTTATACAAGAACTGGGGTACAGGCTAGAGGAGCAGGGGGTGAGAGGAACAGGCAGATCTACTGAAACACACTGCTGAGGGGAGCAGCGGACAAGGCAGGAGAGGTCTGCTGCACCATGTGGATCAGCTCCCTGGCTGGGGATCGAACTTGTGCTGCAGTGGCTGTGGATGCTTCATAGTGCGGTGCTTAACCCCTTGTGCCACCGGGGAGGGCTCCTCTATCTTTCTATGATTTCTTCAATTTATATGAAGGCTTAGGCAGCCTTAGGCTGAGCAGCTTCTTAGAGAAGAAAACGCTTCATCCCCATCTTCCCTCTCCCGCCCAACCTCCCCTGCTCCGTTAAAAAAAAAAGTGTTAATGGTGGGATTTGAGGATGGATGGCACATACATGATACGGAGTTTGATTTGAGGATGGATGGCACATGTGATAGGGAGTTTGGGGTATTGGTCTGGTGGGAAAGAGATGGCATCGAACAGTGGAGGGGCTGGTGGTGAGGGAGGACCACCACAAGGCCACCACACGTCTCTGAGAGGCTGGCCACCAGGAACCTTTGGCTTATGTAGCTGGGAGCTTCCAGTCATCCCTCATGCAGCTGAGAGCCCGTCTTGCTGTTGCTTTAGGTCACAGTCGTTCCTCCCTCATCACACTGCCCTTCAGTCTTGTAGAAGGTTTCACGGGTGCAAGCAGGGAGGGGGCTGTATGTGTTTTGTCATATTTAGAACCAAACATAAGCCACCTCCCAGAGTAAGTTGGAGCACGCCCTAAATGTTGGCTTCCTGGCAGGGGCGTTGGAGGTGATTTCTTGGTGCTGTGGATTGAGGGATGCCTTCCAGTATGGAGTCCATTAAAGGGTGTCTGTGGCTTGGAGTGTTTGCACTCCCACTGTCTGACATACATTTCAGTGGCTTATGAGTTCCCCTGAGTTTTACATGGTCTCTTTTCTTTCACAGACAGAGATTGCGAAGAGACTGAACACGATTTTAGCACAGATAATGCCTTTCCTGTCACAAGAGGTAAGTCCTTTTACTGTCTCTTCTTTTTCTTTTGAAAGGTTTTACTTTATGCATACAAGAACTGGGGTGTAGTCCAGAGGTGTGGAGGGTGAGAGGATTTACCAGAGACAGAGTGAGGGGCAGAACAGGCAGACTGACTGAAATTTGCTGCTGAGGGGAGCAGTGGGTGAGACAGGAAGAGGTCTGCTGCGCCATGTGGATTAGCTCCCTGTCTGGGGATCGAACTCATGTTGTCGTGGCTCGTGATAGCTTAATAGTACTGAGACTTTAACCCCTGGCCACTAGGGAGGCCCTGTCTCTTTTTCTTTCTAAATCAGTCTCGTGGCTGAGCAACTCTTAATTAGAGCTTCAGCTTCTGTCTATTCATACCTACTAAAGTTGACAACCTGGAGATTTATAGAAGTTTCTTCAGCCGACTCAGGGGTAGCGGCCACATCAGAGGGACCATTTGTTGGTTCCTCTGGTAGAAATGGTTCTCTGCCTACGGCCAGATGGGCGGGTCCAGGCCCATGACTGGGCTCGCAGTAAGCACCCAGTGATGGCTGGAGCCTGCAAGCACATCCAGATCAGCGTTCCCAGCCTCTGCTTCCCTGTGCCCCAACTTCCACACCTGGAAACCTCTAGGAGCAAGAAGCCTGGCCAGTGCCAAGGGCCTGCCCCTGGATTAGATACCAAAGAGGGGGCACTCCAGTCCCCAGGCACAGTGTGTCCTTATGTTGGCAATACTACTGGTCACATCCCCTTCGAAGCCCATTTGCCGAGAGAGAGTCCTGCCTGAGGCAGGGGCTGGGCTGGGCGCCATACCCGAGGAGAGGGTGCCAGACTGACAGGTGGCCGACCTCAGGTCTGGCTCTGTCCACTAGAGCCCACTCTAGCTGGGGCAGCCGTGCCCTCTCCGTGGCTCGGGTCACCTCAGCTTCCTCCTGGAGTCTTGGGTCTGAGTAAGAGAAATGACCAACCAAGGACACTGCAGTGTCCTTGCAGCATGCAGCTAGGCAGGGGAGACAGCTGCCTGCAAAGCGGGTGCTAACTCCAGGCTGAGGTAATGAATGCGCCAAAAGATAGGTTTTTAAGTATATTTTCGTTTTTTAGAGCAGTTTTAGGTTCGTTTGCAGCGGAGGTGAGCAGAAGGTCCAGAGATTTTTCCAGAGCCTTCCTCATTACCATCATCTCCCACCAGAGTGATATCTATTTTACAATCAATGACCCTCCATCGACCCATCTGTCACCTGAGGCCCAGAGTTTCTATTAGATTCATTTTGCCACTTTGTCTGTCTAAGCACATTCTTTCTGCTTTCTGTTTAGATGGATGTAAATTGAATATATATAGATACACATCCTTTCCTTCCAAACCCTCTGAATAAGCCCTAATGCCACTACTTCTCCCCGAAGCCGGGCCACCCTCCCACATGAGTACGACACCATTACCACATGTGGAACATCAGGGACCATTGAGTAATAACATCTCATGGCCAGCTCATGCTCAAATGCACTGGAGCAAGTCTGCATGTGTGGCAGAGGGAGCTGATTGACTAATAGCCATTTTTTGGCTCAGAACGTACAACAACTTGAAGTTTTTATTACAAAAGTAATACCTGCTAAAAAAGGTTTAAAGAAGAAAGTGAGAGTGTCCCCTACCCCGTCCCCCCTTTGCTGTTTGGGTGAGTGGACCCCCTGCTTCTGTGGGTGCTCTGACGGCCTCGCCCCAGCACCCTCCCTGCACTTCCTTTGTCTGGGGAGGTGCATGCCTGACCCACCCCTGTTCCCTCCAGCACCAGCAGCAGGTGGCACAGGCGGTAGAACGTGCCAAGCAGGTCACCATGACGGAGCTGAACGCCATCATCGGGGTACGTGGACTCCCCAATCTGCCTCTCACCGTGTGTATAGCCCTTTTATTCCTCTCATTTATCATAACAGAGATGGACCTGACCTTAGCTGGCCTCAAAGAATGGCGGCCCCGGGGCTCTGGCCATCCCATGTGAATCATGGACTTGGACCCATTTGGGGTTCTTGCTCCATGGGCTCCCCCATTGTTTCCCTGCCCCTGAATTAAAGGGGTGCCAGGTGCCTCCTAGCCACCTCTACACTTACCAGCCCAGTGCTCCCCACTTCTGAAGGGGATGGGTTCCAGGCTCCCCTTCAAAGCCAGGTTGGCTGCCGACGGAACCAAGCCGTCCCCTTGCCCGTCCCCAGGGGCCTGCCTGCCCCGTGCCTCCTCCCTGGCAAAGGTCTGCCCTTCTTTGGCCACCTGGGATCAGAACCGTCTTCTGCTGTACTGTTGATGTGGAACGTGCTGTGGAATTGGGGTTGGGCCTTGCCGTCCCCTGCTCTGAGTTGCCTGACCAAGCACCCCTTGTTTGCCCTGTGACTGCTCGTTAGGGCACCCAGACAGGAATTCCCGACCTTCTAGGTAGCCCGTTCCACCTGAGGACAGTGGAGAATCCCCACGGGTGCTTAGTGAATGCATCGCCAGTGCACTTTTGGGGTATATAGAGCATCTTTTTCCTGCTTGCTGCTTTGCTGTGAGGCTAAGGGTATAGGAGATAAGCATCTGAGCCAAAAGTATTTTCATTGTGACTTTGGGCAAGGCCTGACCTCAAGGTGTACCTGTCCACCTTTGTCCCTTAGATGAAGCGATAGGTGAGATCACTGCCCCCTCTCCCCCACGTAGGGGACTTTAAACAGTAAGATGCCAGGACGCTTGCCCCAGAGTTCTTTTCCACAGGTCTCAGGGCCTGAGTCTGGGAACCTGCATTTCTGAACTCTTCCAGATCCTGCTGAAGGCAGCCAGACTTGAGAAACAGCGGACTGCTTGGCTGTGGTTTCTTCAGCTCTGACATTCTGGGGTCATGGTTGGTCTTTATTCCTCTGTTTCTTCTTATGTGAGCTCCTGATTTCAAAGTGGAACCAAAAGCCCCAGAATGTTCTTCTGTTTAGTGGGGTAGATGGTGACTTGCCTTTCCAGTCCAGGCCTGAACCCCAGAGACTGTGTTTGTATTGACCCTTCCTGTGTGACCTTGGGCAGGCCTGTCTCTTGTCTCTTCCTCACGCTTCAGTTTCTGCATCTGTAGAAAGAGGGCGTTGAATAGCTCCTCTTTCTGGGCCTTCCCAAAATAGGCCAGGAATGCCGGGAGCAGGGATGGACAGTGATGTTGGTGGATCCCAACCCTCAGTCACACAGTTGGGGCTCATGAGGATCACGTGGCTCTGTCCTGGTCCAGCCCCATGACAGCTGTGCGATACTGCTGGGGGAAGGCCTTAGAAGCAGCAGGCTTGCTGGGGGAGAAGCAGACCCTCCCCCTCAGCTGAGGGCAGAGGAGCCCATAAATGGGAATATCAGCAAGTGGACAGTGTTTTGGCCACTGAACTGGAAGGCAGCCTCTCCGGAGAGATCATAGTGTAAAGTGAGACGTTGCCTTACGATCATCTGCCCTGGGTTCTTCAGGCTCCACACAAGTGAAACGGGCCCAGGCCCTGCTTTGGGCGGGGGCTGCCCTGTGTGCAGTAGGAAGGTTGGCACCTGCTCTGGCCTCCCCACTGCACGTGGCACTCTCCCCCCACAGGGATGCCGCCTACAGTGTCTCCAGACATTACCAGATGTCCGTAGGGGCACAGTGGCCCGGGGGAGAAAGCTAGTCTAGACGTGCTCTTGTTTTGGGGAGTGAGTGCTTCTTGGATGGTTACCGTCTGCTGAAGGACAAAGCCCGAGAGGCCAGAAGCACAAGGGCTGAAACCCAGCCCTAGAAAGAGGCCGTGTCCTCTTTCTTATGACCAGTTCCTGGCTCTGCTATTAGTGGCAGAAGGGGACACGGGGGTGGGCAGTGTGTTGCGAGCTCTGTCCTCTGTTATTACCACCTCCCCCATCCTTGTCCCTATCCCCTTTCCAGAGGACTCTTTGAAGTCTCCTGACCAAGCCCTCCCACTCTGAAGTGGCCCCCAGTGGGTCCCCTCCCCCCCAGTGCCTCCCTCTTTGGGATTAAAATCCTCTTAGGAAAATAATTTTTTTTAAGTTCTAAGAAAAGAATGAAATTGGGGAAGAAGTGCTGCTTGGATTAGCTCCACTTCCTTTAAGTAGTATTTAGGAAGCTACAAGTTAGGTCAAGGCAGCTGGAGGCAGATATTGGAATTCAATTAAAGCCAACGAGTGGGGCCTGTGACCCCCATTTTCAAGGTAATTGCTTCTCCAGCTCTGAGTGAACGCAGCCGTCGCCCTGTCATTAAGCAGGCAGCCATCTAATCGCTGTGCCTGACAGAGCCTCACAAGGCAGGAATTACGGACATGGGGAGCCAGGCTTGACTGCTCTCCAGCGGAGGATCAGGAGCCACTCAGCCAGTTGGGGAGGAGCTGGGAGCAGGGGCCCAGCTGAGCTGCCCCCAGGACAGGAGGTGGGGAAGGCTGGCAGGCCGAGGCTGGTGGCAGAGGACAGCAGCCTGAGCCCCACAGGAAAGGGCAGCAAAGGGAAAGGCCTTTGGGTTTGTCCAGTTGGAGGGGAGAAGTGGCCCAATTCCCTGGCCTGGCCGTCTTTAGGCAAGTCACTTCATTCCTCCATACTGCAGTTTCTCCATTTGTGAAGAGAAGGGGAAGGACCTGTCGGGTTTATATGACGCACCCGCTTCCATCTGATCATGGAGTAGAAGGATTCTCTGTGTCTTGGCTCATCTCAGGGCGATGGGTTAGTTTTGTCTGGTATGGACATGGCTGTAGGTAGTGGTATAGTTACCGTGTAGATTAGAGTATTTCTAGGATCCTCCTTCCTGATCAGAAAGACCAGAATCCAAAATCACTTTGGTGTGGTAGGAAAGAGGGGTGGTGGAGCAGGTGGAGAGAGTCCTGGCTTCCCGGCCCAGCCCGGCCCAGCCCAGCCCAGCCCACATCCTCCCCTGCTGGCCAAAGGGAACTCGGGAGCTCCAGTCTTAAGACGTCTGTCTCCTGGCAAGCCTCAACCCAGTTACAGTACATAGCCCTTTTCCTATGATCCAGGTTATTGGGGGCTCCTTAGAAGGGGAAGATTCCTGAGCATGAGGAGAGAAATTTTGACCTTGGTCAGCAGCTTGCAGGAGATAGTCTCAGGCACATTAAAGACCCCGACAGCTGGCACATCACCCACTTCTGGCACTGTCTTTTCATAGTGCTCTTCGCCGGCCCCAGGTTGCCAGCTTGGCAGGTGGAGTGGCTCTTAAGCCACCATCAACTTGGTGTACTGCCTTGGCAATTATTAGTGGAAGAAATGTTGCAGGGTTGACTTGGAGTCTTTTTTTTTTAAAGATTTATTTATTTATGCGTACAAGCACTGGGGTACAGGCCAGAGGTGTGGGGGGGGGGTGAGAGGATTCACCACAGAGAGCGGGGA
>JAGFMF010012177.1:3715407-3731618 GCA_019455555.1 Galemys pyrenaicus | reverse complement strand
CCCTCCCTGGCCGGCGGCAGGGATCGAACTCGTGCTGCAGTGGCTGCGGTTTGCTTCATAGTGCGTTGCTTAACCCACTGCGCCACCAGGGAGGCCCGACTTGGAGTCTTTTTTAACAAGGGTGGGAGGGTGAGGGAGAAGAGGGAGGTCGTAGCTTCTGACAAAGGGTGTCTTGAAGTGACACCTGAGGTTATTGCATTCAGGCAGCATAGGGATCAGCTGGTTGAGTTTTACATAAGGGGGAAGGGTGGGAAAGGTGTGCTTTGTGCCTTTCTTTCGTCCAGGAAATGTGCATGCGTCCTGGCTCTGGTTGTTCTGGCTTAGTCATTCCTGAGCCTGTCTCCATCTCTGGAATGGGAGAACAGGGTTAGTGAGAGCACCGAAGCTGTGCTAGGGCGTGAAGCTCAGTTCAGCGTGGAGCGGTGGGACCACGGTCCTGTGAAGCAAAATAACAAGCAGAGGCCTGGGAACGCTCCCTTCTTGGAGGGCAGGCAGCGCTGCTTTTCAGCAGTGTGGGCATCCTCTGTGGGTCTGAGCTCTGGAAATGCCTAGACGACTTCACTAAGTCTCACCCAAGTCATGAACGTGAAAGTGAAGCATTAAATCAACTAGCAGAGGCATAAAGCGTGCTGTGTATAATCCAGTTACACATACGCTGCAAGCAGACTCTTCCCTGAAGCCTCTCCTGTAAGTGGCCAAAGCATAGGAACTGGGCACACTTGGGAGTGGGGGGACGGGACGGGACGGGACGGGACGGGACGGGACGACACGACACAACAAGATGCTTCACGGACACATCCTTTGACCTGCTAGTGTTTTGGCATGAAATGTTAGAGGAGCGAGTGAGCGCCCCTGGATGGGCTTGGTTCCAGATTCCCAGCCCCTCTTGGGGATTAGGTTGAGGGGGACCTGTTGACTGGCCTTTGCATCATAGATGAAGTGCTGGGGTTGGAAAATGCAGTAGCAACTGGACACAGGCAGCTGCAAAGCAGTGAGCTCAGGCGCCCTTCAAACTGGGGGCCTGATTCCATTCCTGCATCACAGGGCAGCTTCCCCAGTTGGAAACACCGTCACACTGCCACTCAGGCGGCACTGTTTCAGCACATCTGGGGTCAGGGACATGGGGCAGAGGTGAGAAATGCAGTCCCCTATGGCTGCGCCCTGCCGACCTGCCTGCCAGGGGGCAGGGGACGCCATGGGATGGTGAGACGACTCCCAGGGAGAAAAGAGCTGATGCCAGTTGCTGACGTTGGTTCGCTGGTCCACGTATTGGGAACACAGATACAGCCGGCCGCTCCTCCCCTCGACCGCTCCTCTAAGTGTGTCCCGGCGGGCCCAGGAGGATTGAGGGGTGGGAGGCGGACGTTGCTTTTGGCCAGAGCCACCCTGCTGGTGGACTGCCCAGTAGCGCCATGTGTGTCCTCTCCAACATTTTCAACGTACTCTCCAGCAAATGAACGCCCAGCAAACGTGCAGCGCAGCGCAGGAGGTGCTGTGTAGATAAGACAGAGCCCGGTCTTCTTGGAGCTCTCCAGTTGCCAAGCGTCATCACGTAAAAATGTGGTCGCGCTTGTGGGCCATCGTTTTGGAGCATGGCGCTGTGCTCCCCCTGGGCCCTATATGTAGTAGTGTTTGTGGCCCTTGCACAAGCCACAGAGACAGACTACGTCTGATCCCCAGGAGCCCGTGAGGGAACCAAGCCCCGAGAGGCCGCTGACTCAGCCAAGTTCTCAGAGCTGATAAAGGACAGGGCTGCAGGTCCATTATCTGTCTGGCGCCAGAACCTGACCTGTTAGAACTCACAGGAGGGGACCTTTGACCCGGACAAGATTGAACCCAGGAGATGGGATAAGAGAGCAGACCTTATCTGGTGAAGTGAGAATTAGGGTGTTTGCTCAGGTCTCTCCCTGGGTGCAAATCTTTAGTCAGCTCTTTCTTTCAAAACGATTGTCAAGGAAGGAAGGAGCTGGTCTTGTACCTTCTTGGAAGCCATCCTCTCTCTGATCTTCCTGGCTGTGCACTATAAGAAGTGACTGAACACCTTAGTCCTTGCTTTCTGGATTTTTTCTGAATGGTTAATGCTGACAGAATTCAAGTGCTTGCTAGAAACTGGTCGAAGACCACAAGGCCCCCAGCAGAGATGCATTTTTCTCCAACCACAGCAGCGAATACTGTGTAGTCGCTAAAAAGGACATGTTGATCTGTTCTTCAGAACCCTCTTAGATTACATTCCAAGTGTATACAGTAAAAGGTCTTATTTACATAATTTTGAAAATTTTCTCAAGTCCTTGTAAAGGAAAATCTAGAATAAACTGGGATCTTCTAGGGAGGGGCAATTATTTCAGAAAACTTTATAATTTGTATTTTTAACATTTCCTGATGAGCTTGTATTGTCTTTGTGATCAGATACAACAATTACGTTTTCTTTAAAAATAAAAAGGAGGTGCTCAGATGTGAGCGCCTCTCAGAGGACTGCGAGCTCCTGGGTGGGTCAGGGCTTCTGGCTGTGCTCTGGTAGCTCCTTGGGGCTTTGTTTCTGCTCTGGGGTCAGGCAGGTGTGGGGTCAGCCACACTGGGACCTGCGCCCATGGGCAGCTCCATAGACAGCCCAGCAACAGACCTGCTAGGTCTTGGGTCCCAGCCTTTCACCCAGAGCAGGGAAGTCAGCCTTCCAGGTCAGAGGTGCTGCGTTGGTATTGGCTGCCTTTAACTCTGGGGTGGGCCAGGTTGGTAACTAATTGGGAGGTCAGGGCTTCAAGCTAACCCTGTTGTCAAGCACGACAGGCTCCTGGAGCCTCCCTCTCGGGCAGAACTGTGGGCCTTCGCTGTGTCCTGGTGTCTGTCTTGCCAGAAAGCAATTCACTGACAGGTGAGCCTGTCAGATCTTTGTCTTTGTCACTGCCACCAGCTCTTTACTTTGGGGGCCTCCTCGGGTGCATCCTTAGGCTGAAGATACTGGCTGAGCGATTTTGAGTACAGATCTACTCACTAGTGGTGAGACTTGGCCAGGTACTGGCTATGCCCACCAGTCCCCAAAGTGTCAGCCCCCCTTCTGTCAAATGGGCACATCCCTTCCCTTGCCAGGTGGTTAGAAGGATTAAAGTTAATGTTTGAACGTACTTAGGTATGCAATAAATGTTCTCTTGTGCTGGTTGAAAAGAAAGATGTATGCATTAGTAGATGCCAGCACACCCAAGGTCCCAGCCACTCCTGGGCAGTTATACTGTCCTAAGAACTAGCTGGCCATGGTGTCGCCTCCCCCCCTAGTTCTTGGCGCAGTCTTAGGAATGATAAAGGGCATTTGGGAGACTGGTTGCCAAGCCAGTCACTTGGGTGTGGGAAGGAGAGTGGGGAGAGAAGACCCTGAGGCTAGTGTTGTGGGGGCTGTCTGGGGCCTCTTACCCATCCTTGCTATTGGCGATAATGCTGAGTTAGTGCGTGCCAGGTTTTTAGAGCTGTGGGGACATGTAAGCCCTTAGTAAATGTTACCTGTGATTCCAGCTGCCGCACACATTATCTTAGAGTAATCCCCTGAGCTGGGCACTACTTCCCTGCTTTATGAGTAAGGACATTTGAGGCCCATGGAGTTGAAGAAACCTGCCTAAGGTCCCACAGCTGGGAAGTGCCGGAGCTGGGATCTGAACCCTCTTCTGTCTGGTTCCAAAGCCTCTGCTCTTCTTGTTACCCTCTTTTCCATTCTGATGCCCAGTGCCACTAGCTCTCCTCCCACTGGCTACAAGCTCCTCCTGCTCTTCGTGCTTTTCTGCTGCGGCCTGCCCTGGCTCTGCAAGGCAGGCCCGGAGCCCTCAGAGATAGGGAGTCTTCACGGGTGTCGGCTCAGGGTGGGAGACGCCGGCTGCTGAGGTTTGAAGGCATGTGTGCATGAACAAACACGTGTCTGCTAGGAGCTTACAGATGGATCCCCTTCAGCTCAGAGGGCACCTGGATGACTGTGGTTTTTAAATGCATGCTTTGTTTATCTTGGGCTTGGAAATATATATTGAGAAATTCTGTCCTGAAACTGGGTCAGGGGAGGGATGGGGTATTTGAAGACATAAATCGTGTATCTCAATTGCGGTCCATTAACAGACTTCCTTCAGCAAGACAGCATGTGGCCTGAGCTGGGGGCCAAGGTTTTGGGGGTGTTTTCCCCCTGCTGCCTCTTGGTGGAGTGAGGGGGATGGATAGTTGGGGTGCTCCCCAACTCCTCCTGCTCAGCTGTGCTCACCACCACCTTCATTACAGCAGCAGCAGCTACAGGCGCAGCACCTCTCCCACGCCACGCATGGCCCCCCGGTCCAGTTGCCACCCCATCCGTCAGGCCTCCAGCCTCCAGGGATACCCCCTGTTACGGGGAGCAGTTCGGGGTTGCTGGCGTTGGGTGCCCTGGGCAGCCAGGCCCACCTGACGGTGAAGGACGAGAAGAACCACCATGAGCTGGACCACAGAGGTGCGGCCCCGAGCTGTGGGTGGGGGCAGAGGGCAGGGCTGGGCTGCGCACGAGAGTACCTGTGGGTCCCTCCAGGACTGAACGGGCACAGCAAATGCTGTTACCCTAGGAGTGCGCCAGAGATTTGGAAGCACCTGTCGAACCTGGGGTGCATGGAATCCAGTGCCTGATCCCTGATGCGTACCCAACATTCTCTGCCCTCGAAGACTTATCCATTCATCGATAAACACCTTCCCCTTTTCCTGTACCACCCCCCGCCCCGCCTTCCAAGTATATTCCAGTCCCACTCCTTTAGGTTTCCTTCCTGGCCAGTTCTAAGTTCCCATAAGAATTTAGGAATTGGGATCCAGAGACTGAGTCCTTTATACTGTCCTCTTGTATCCTGCCTGCGCCTGGATAATGTTTCGCCCTCAGCAGGGTCATTAGCCCTCTGAGGACAAGGGCAGGTTCCTGTGTGCTCGACACAGCACGTGTCGCCCTACTGCAGATGCCTGGGAAAGAGTACCAGTTGGCACTCGAGTGAAGACTTGTTAGTTGATTACCTGTCAGCGAAGGTAGTGATCACAATCTGCAAGAGGATGCTTGGGAAGACTTGCAATCGGACCCCCATCCTGGCTCCCTGGCAGACCTTTTACAAAAGTTGCAACCCTGTGTGGTTCTGCCTTTTGACATGTAGTTGACACTGTAACATTGTGCAGGTTTAAGGTGGACAGTCACCAGGGTGCAAGGGTCTGGAATGCCACCCAGGGCCTGGCCCAGGGTTGCAGGTCGGAGGCAGGGCGTGGGAATACAGCGGGGTGAGGGCTGAGTTTTTATCCCTGCAGGAGGATGGTCTTTTGGGCAGAGGGAGAGGAGAATCAGGGGAGTGGCTAGGCACGTAATCAGAGGCCTTAGCTTCCAGGGGCTATTGGCAAAGAATGGTGTTAGCTAAAAACAGCCACCAAACCACTCTCATGAAATCGCCTTTGAAAAAAATAAAAATTCTGTTGTCTGCTCCCAGATCCTACAGAAGCCCTGGTTAGCATGACCCTTCCCACGCTTGCAGCTTTAAAACCTGCCGAATAGTGATCTTGGTGCCCTTGTTGGCATACTGGGGAGACCTGTGCCCCAGGCTTTCTCACCCCACCTGGGACTGGGGGCCAGAACAAGTCTTGGAATTGAGACAGTTAACTTCCAAACTGAGAAATGTCACCTCTGTCCACTTCTTGGCTGACCCACAGTGATGCCAAGAGCCAAGCCTGCGGCACCTTTAAGACCAGTGAACTAGCACTGCATAAAGCCAGTTGTATGTTGAGACTGACCTTTTTCCTTTCTCTTGTCTTTTTGCCATGGGGGGCCCTGACCTTCCTCCTGTCCTGACCGTCTGTTTCTGAAGAGAGAGAATCCAGCGCGGTAAGTGGTTTGGAGCTCTTGTGTTTGTGGGGTGCTGGGAGGAAGAGGAGAGGATATTGTGAGCTCCTCGTGTGGTGGGGGGTTGTTACCATGAAACAGGAGTTGCTGTCACCTGCTGAAAGTGACCTTCAGTTGGGGAAGCCCTTGATCTCTAGGCCTTAGGGCCATCATTTTTTAAATGAAGAGCTTGGGCTGAGTTCTGACTCGCTGTTACATGAGAAACAATTAACTGGAAGATCAGCTGGGTAGCCCCGGATTCTCCGGGTATATTTGTGGAGTCACTAGAACGACCTAGGACAAGGACCCAGGGGTCCCTTTTCTTGGACGAGGGTGCTCCCCTGCCTGTACTCCTGGTTGGTTGCCTCCTCTGTAGATCTGTATCCTCATTTCCTCCTTACGCCTGAGGTTTCTCTCTGTTCTGTGCTTTTTAACTCTGTTTTAGAAAGTGCTAGCAAGCGAGCATTAAGGCCAGGCTGCCTGCATGTCTGCCAGCGCTTAGATTTGTTGTAAATCTTTCTGATCACACTGAGGCTCAGAGGTTCTGTTTCAAGTGAATAAGCCTTCTGAATAAGCACAGTGGAGTCTGGATTTAAAAAAAAAAATCCTCTAGCGATTAGCAAAGCTATTTTATTCCTCATCGCCATCCTTGTATCTGGGGCCACCTCATCTGTTAGGATGGCTGTGGCTATTACCTCGTGTTAAGTAGCACTTGGAAGGTCAGGCAGTTAACTAACCATCTAGACAACAGCTTCTTCGGGCAACTCCTCCAACCCGGCCCACCTTCCCATCCAGCCTCCCACTAGCAGCAATGCGTGAGTCTGCTCAGAAATCAGCTCCACTTGGGCCTGGGAGTGGCTCGGGACAGAGGAAAGGAATGGCTGAAGTGGAAAATCCATTTTGCCTGCTTTAGTGTTGATCCTTAAATGGTGGCACGTTGGGAGAGGTGCGTTGCCCAGATAGTGGAGGGCTGGACTGGGTCCCTGAGGCTGCGATCTGACCCCAGCATCACGGGACACTTGCCTCTTCAAAATTCACTTTCTTTATCCGTAACTTGGGCCCAGTTCCTGCCCAGACACCCCTCAACAGGACCTGGGGTCCAACCGATTACCTTGTCGACAGGGCTGGTTGCAGAGCCAGAGAGTATCTGAAACCCACCCCCTTCCCCACCCCTCCCCGTTCACAGTGTCCTCATCCCCACGCCGATTTGCCTTGGCCTTTGGCTTTGTGCCTCAGTCTGTAAAAGCTTTCTGCTAAAAGAAACCCACGGGGAACCCCCAGGAGGGAGCGCTTCACTCTGCAGTGCTCACCCACATCTGAGCCTGTCAGACAAAGCAGAGGGGGCACGCGGGGGGTCACGGGGGACGCCATCCCGGGTTGGGCTGGGTGGGCTGCTCCCTTCCAGGTGAGGGTGTCTGGCCATGCGCGTGTGGCAGTGCGGTCGGTCGAAGGGGGTGTAGACTGAAGTCATCAGCCCTTTGGAAACCAGGTTGTCAACAGCTGAGGTCTAGGCAGGAAGGACAGGGCCGTGTCGGGGTGGGAGGCGGGCGGGCTGGAAGCTGTCCCAGAGGGGTTAGTCTGGAGCCCAATTAGAGGTAGCTTCATTCATATTTCCTTGCCTAGCTGAAGCAATAAAAAATACTTAGTTTTTTGGCCGCCTGCCAGCCAGAGGCGGGCTGGATCGATGCCGCTAAATGTCTGACATGACTCTCCTGTAGCAGCGAGGGTTTTCAGCCTGACTGCAGGAGAAGAAAGAGCTAGCTGTTTGTGAGCGCGGACTGGGTTGCGAGGAGAAACAGGAGCAGCCGCTGCCGCTCCCCCTCCCCCGGCCCAGCAGCCCAGGCCCCCCCCAGAGGAGAGGGCCAGCCAGCAGCAGGGAGGGGGCTGGAAGCACGGCTGCTTAGCACGGGGTGGCCGCTATCCGCTATCGGAGGAAATGAAATGAAATGACGGTGATTTTTCTGCCGGCGCTTGCAGCAGCTAATTGAATCGCGGCTGTGTGGGCTGTGTGCGCATCGCCGCAGCTCTTGCCGGCTGCGGGGAAGGTTGAGCTGCACTTCCATTATAACCTCCATTTTTTTCTTCAAGCCTTGATAACTCTGCCATTTTAATTTGCTTCAGGCAGAAACTTGGCAGGGAAGGGAAACCGACTTAGGAAGGGAAATGAAGGTCTGCGGCCAGTTCCCCCGCCGCTCCCCCCAGATGCCTCCCGTGGACTGTCCGCTCCTGTTCCCTCCAAGTGCCCGTGCCCGTGAGCCAGCACTGACCTCTGGGGAAGTGCGAGGCCTGAATGACGTTCATCCCTCCTGGCTTTTGCTATCTTCATGTCCGAACAGTCTTCCTTCCCCCCGTGTCCCCCTGTGGCTTCATCAAGCACCCCTGTATTGTACCGGGAGCTCAGTCAGCCTTTTTCATCCCTGTAGTTGGACTGCAAGCCCCTGGTGGGCAGCAGCTGTGTCTTACTCACCCCTCCATCTCCAGCATCCAGCCCGACCCAGGGCAGGTGCTCGGGAAAGAGTGGGCGTGCGGGTGAGCGAGGGACCGTGGAGTCTGGGTCCTTGAGAGAAGGGCACCTGCTGCCTCGTGGAGGGGCGTGGGCTCTGGTCATCTCTTGGCACAGAGGTCTGCCTGCAGGCACCCTGCTGTAGCGCCTCCCTCCCTGCTCCCTGTGAGCTGAGCCTGGCCCGGCCTGAGCCTGGCCCGCTGGCCAGTCCGGTCCGAGCCCACCAGAGGGCGGCGCTCTCACTTGGGGCGGCCCTGTGGGAGTGCTGCTCCTGCGTGGCAGGGCCCATTGCCCCTTCACCCAGACCCCTCGTTCCACACTGTCCTCATCCTCACTGTATAGTCGAAGGGAGAACTTGAGTTCATTAGGCTCCTCCACGCCTGAAAAGTGTTTCCTGCTTGCTGCCTCCTGCTGGGAACTTGGGCATGATTTCTTGTGTTCCAGGACCCCACTTTCCCATTATCACATGAGGCATGGCTGTGCCTGCCCATAGGCCCCATCTTCCAGAAGAAAAGATTCCGTGACCTTTTTTGTTCTTTATTACCCAGGTGTTTATAAAGCTGCTGAAGACTACGTGGCTGAATAGTAGGGTGTTCACACAAAATGCCAAGTCGGGGCCTCCCTGGTGGCGTAGTGGGTTAAGCAGCGCACTATGAAGCAAACCGCAGCCACTGCAGCACGAGTTCGATCCCTGCTGCCGGCCAGGGAGGGGACCCACATGGCACAGCAGACCTCTCCTGCCTCACCCGCTGCTCCCCTCAGCAGTGTGTTTCAGTCAGTCTGCCTGTTCTGCGCCCCACTCTGTCTCTGGTGGATCCTCTCACCAAACTGGACTGTACCCCAGCTTACATGCATAAAATAAATAAAACATTAAAAAAAAGATGCTAAGTCACTCAGCTGCACGTAGAAGGCCTGTTGGCAGCCCGATGTTCTTCCCTCTCAGTCTCCCCTTTCCTGCCGGGCTCCGCAGGTCAAGTACTGCTCACAGCGCGGTTGGTCCGCTCAGCTCCATCTTCCAAGACTGAGTGAAATGCTGCTTGCCGCTTCTGTGAGCAAACGTGTGTGGCAGCCCAAGGTCGCTGGTGAAGACAGATGTGCCCCCTTGCCCTCAAGGAGCGTATGGCCGCCTAGCCCAGAAGGCACACGACTCTTTGCATTTAATTATTTAATAGCAGTGGCACTTCTGTGAGAGGAGTCGTGACGCGCTCTTGGCCTCTCCCTGGAGGACCTAGCCGGGAGTTGTGAAGGATTGCCTAGCAAGGCTCCAGTGGGGCCGAGACCGTTAGGACACATGGGCCACTGCGTCTGACCTCTGACACGCTTAGTTAGGTTTCTGCATTCTTACTTCCAGAATAACTCGGTGTCACCTTCAGAAAGCCTCCGGGCCAGTGAGAAGCACCGGGGCTCCGCAGACTACAGCATGGAAGCCAAGAAGCGGAAAGCAGAGGAGAAGGACAGCCTGAGCCGATACGTATGTTTGAGGGTGTGGTGGGCACCACTGGGCTTGTGATGGGCAGGCCGGGGATGGGGAGAGCCAATGGGCCTGCACCCTCTTGGGATGAGGGAATGAGTCAGAACACAGGGAGAGGCCTTGGTGTCTGTACACACTGAACACGTGAACCCCAGCCCGGAGGGAGTGGAGGTGGGGAAGGTCGTTCCGAGCTCTGTTTGGAGAGAGCTGTGGGCCCACAGGTGGGCCATTGTGGCTCTCCCATGCTTGGCACCCATGCTGGACAGCATGGCATGGTGTCTGTGTGGGGCTCAGACGTGTCATTCAACCGCAGTCTCGAGAGGAGGCTGACCCCATCACCCGTGGTGATAGACATGGCAACACAAGACCAGGGCATTTACTTGCGACTGATACAGATAAAAACCCAGCTGGAAAAGTGTCTGGCTTCGAGACGCAAGTGACAGTGGGCTTCGATATGTCATGGTACAGGTGTTAGGCTGCTGGTGGGCCCAGGATCAGAGTGACCCCAGAGCTGGGGAGCTAGGCGGGGAAGCAGGAGGAAGGCCAGCTGGTGGGGTAAAGAGAACCTGACCTGTGGGCTTGGCCCAGGTCAGCTTCTGGCTGGTAGAATTGGGGTAATTTGGGCTCGTCTGGGTTCAGGAGGGCATGGCCTCCTCTTACTGGCTTCTCTGTGGGTTGCAGGACAGTGATGGAGACAAGAGTGATGACCTGGTGGTGGACGTTTCCAATGAGGTGAGGGCAGGCCCCGGGGTGCTGGGTGGGAGTTTTGCGTTACGATGGCTACATTGATGGCAGCCTGGGCTGGGCAATGAGGCCCTTGGCATGGGGCATCAGTTTGTCAAGAGCCTGGGTGTTTGGACCCCGAGGGGTTGCTAGATGGGTCTCCAAAGAGAGGGACCCAAAGATCCCAGGGGAAGGCGAGCGTCCACTCCGCATGGTACTCTAGTAAGCTCCGTATCCCCACCCATGCTGCTCTTGAGGTGGGGTTGTGGGCCCCCGGGGGCACAGCCTCACCAAGGAAGAGGAACTCGAGGATCTCCACACGGCCCAGATTTGTGTCCTGAACGTAGCTGATTTTGAGAGGTCACCCTTTACCCTACCCTTAGTCTTTCATCTGTGGGACAAAAGGTCAGGCTAGATGATTAAGAACTAATTGCCTTGACTTTGGTCCCCAGAATCTCTCAGCCATCTCTCTCACCATCTGTGCCACTCCCTTCTGCCCATAGCGGAAGACTCCAGGTACTGTGCTGTTAAGTGCAGCTCTGTATCCCGTGTCTTTTTAGGACCCTGCGACTCCCCGGGTCAGCCCGGCACACTCCCCTCCTGAAAATGGGCTGGACAAGACCCGGGGCCTGAAAAAGGATGCTCCCACCAGCCCTGCCTCCGTGGCCTCCTCCAGCAGCACACCTTCGTCTAAGACCAAAGACCTTGGTCATGTATGTGGGTCTGCCCCTGGTGCAGCAGAACCTGGGAAAGGGCTAGAGGGGGTGGGATGGTGAGAGAAGGTTCTGGAAAAGAACCTGGATTGGGATCTTGGAAAGAACATGGATTGGGATCTTAACCACTTACTGGCTGTGTCCTGGGCTAGCTATAACTAGTTTACTTTCCTAAGCTTTGGTTGCTACATTTGGGGGAACAAATAACCATAGTCCTTGCTGAACAAGGTTAGGCAAGAACTGGGGGGCTTAGAGATAGAAGGTTCAAATCCAGGGCTCTGGCATCTGGCGACTGGCACCGGGTGCTGTGACCAGCTGTGGGGGCCAGCTCTTGGGAGAAAGGGGTCTTCATGACTTCGCTTGGTCTCTGCGTCTTCCGTTTTCAGAATGACAAATCCTCCACCCCCGGACTCAAGTCCAACACACCAACTCCGAGGAACGATGCCCCCACTCCAGGCACCAGCACGACCCCAGGGCTCCGGTCGATGCCGGGTAAACCTCCAGGCATGGACCCGATAGGTATAATGGGTAGGCACGATCGGGCTGTGTCAGCCGTTCTTGAAGGGAGAGGGTCTTCCCAGGCTGGGACACAAGTCCCGTGGGTGGGTCGTAGCATGGGGCTCTGGCTAGGTGGTACAGAACCAGTGTGGGGTGTATACTGAGTCAGGCCTGTGGAGGGACAGATGCGACGTCTGTTCTCAGGATCGTTCTTTGAGGCTAGCCAGCCCCCTTCTCTGGGCCTCTGTGTCCCGCTCTACAAAGACACGCACATCTCTTAGCTAGAACTTTCACGAGTGTGAAGACAGGGATCCCATGTAAGTGGGTCCAGTCCGAGAGGGCGGCCCGGAGCAGGCAGGCAGAATGGGAAGGGTTGCTGCTCTGCAGACGCGGCCTGGTGGCCTGCTTTTGTCCTGAAGGAGGGGTGAGGCCCACGCCCCTTGACGACCACCTGTCCACTGACACCCTCCTCCTCACAGCCTCGGCCCTGCGCACGCCCATCTCCATCACCAGCTCCTATGGCGCACCGTTCGCCATGATGAGCCACCACGAGATGAACGGCTCGCTCACCAGCCCCAGCGCCTACGCCGGCCTGCACAACATCCCGCCCCAGATGAGCGCGGCCGCCGCCGCCGCTGCCGCTGCCTATGGCCGATCGCCAATGGTGAGCTTTGGAGCTGTACGTAGACCTTTTGGCTCCTTTTTTGGGGGGGGCTGAGCAAGGGGTGGGGGCTGGTGGGGGGATGCCATTATATACTGAAGGGGGGCCCTTGGGTCTCTGCCCCAGGCAGCTGCCTTGGTGGTGGGGTGAAGGACGCCCACGTTTGGGGCATTTATTAGAAACAAGTAGGACCACACACACTTGGGGGACAGTGGCCCTAGATCCTGGCTCTGCTTGCCCGTTGGTCACCATGTGACTTCCGTAATGCCTCCTCCCTGGGCTCCCCTTTCCCTTGGGAAGTGGGGCTGATCCCTGTCCTTCTGGGTTCTTTGGAGTAGGAATCCAGGATGAGCCTGGGACGCCCCTTAGCAGGTTGGCACCTGAGGCGCACCTTGTCTTCTGTTGATGAGCAGTGTGGATTTGGGTTGGCAGAGAAGAGGGCTCTGTGTTCACGGGAGTTTCTCTCAGTCCCTCCTGTACCTGTGCTGTCCCCCCTGCACATGACGGGCCTCCCGCAATACCAGGGGAGAGAAAAGGGAGTGGCAGGGTGAATGGGGGTGTCGAGGATTCTGGTTCAGAGCTGGGGTTCGGGTCGACCTCGTCCCTGCCACTTTGCTGGGCAAGGCATTGGCCCTCGTGGTTCTGTTTGCTCTGATCTGCTTGATAGATTCAGAGGAGGAGGCAGCATTGTGTGTGCAGGGCCCAGAGGTGGTGGAGGGAGGAGGGGGCGGTGGGGAGGGGGATGGACGTGGTACCCCTCACTGAGGGCTCGCCTTGTCTTTGCCTTGCAGGTTGGCTTTGACCCTCACCCCCCTATGCGGGCCACAGGTCTGCCCTCAAGCCTTGCCTCCATTCCTGGCGGAAAGCCGTAAGCTTCGGTTCTATTTCTGCTTGCTTCTTGGGAAGGGTACTCTCATCCCCTTACCCTCGCCCCTGACCTGCTAAAGCTCCCCAGAGGGAGGGGGTCTGCCCCTTCAGAGGGACAGCACAGGCTAAGGTTGCAAGCACTGGCAGCAGTTGCCTGGCCCCACTTTGATCCCAGGGGCTCATTCTAAAGGGACATAGTAGAGGTCCGGGGGTGGCCCTTGGGTTCTGGAGAGGAGCACTAAGGATGTTAGGATTTCCTACCCAAGTGACATGAGCTGCCCTGACCTTGGGGGCTTCTTTGGGATTGCCCCAGCTGGCCCCCTGGGAGCCTAACGTGGCTGCAAACATGCTGGCTCACCTGGCTCTGGTGTGTGTTTGGGAGCAGACTTCCCTCCCCAGTAGGCCTAAGGGTCTGAGAGCTGGTGGGAAAGGGCATTTCAAGCCGCATGGGGGGCTGGTGACTTGTGTGGAGCTAGGGAGCTTGGGAGCAGAAATCAAGGTTGGAACGCTGAGCAAGCCCCACTTGGTGGAGCCAGGCCCTGGTGGAAGGGGGTGACTGTGTTCCCTAAGATTTGGGGAGAGGGTACCCCGAGACAGGGAGGAGGGAAGGGCTGAGGGAGGGTCCAGTTGAGGTGGACTGGACATGTGGAGCCTGGGAAAAGACCAAGGATGGCAGAAGTGACTCACCCTTCTTGCCCTTTCAGTGCGTACTCTTTCCACGTGAGTGCCGATGGGCAGATGCAGCCGGTCCCCTTTCCCCACGACGCCCTGGCAGGCCCCGGCATCCCACGGCATGCCCGACAGATCAACACGCTCAGCCACGGGGAGGTGGTGTGCGCCGTGACCATCAGCAACCCCACGCGACACGTGTACACAGGCGGCAAGGGCTGTGTGAAGATCTGGGACATCAGCCAGCCAGGCAGCAAGAGTCCCATCTCCCAGTTGGACTGCCTGGTGAGGACCCTGAGGCTCGGGCATCTCCTGTAACTGGCAGGCAGAGCAGCGCGGTGCTTCGTCCCACCTGGCCCGTCTCCTTTCCCCTACGTGGGCTGGGTGACTTGGAGTGAGCTGGCTCACCACGCGAACCCTGTATTTTCGTGTAAGGAGGGCAGATACCAGCCTCCTGGGGCTTGTGGAGAAAGGCCGGAGAGCTGTGAATGGGGGGTGTCACGGGGAGGGCGGGTTGTGAGCAGAGGTGCTGTGAGTGTGTGCGGTGCTACTGGGCCTGCCTCTGGTCTCCAGGAAGGAAGGTTAGGCAGCACTCATCACAGGCCCTTCTCCTTCCAGAACAGGGACAACTATATCCGCTCCTGTAAGCTGCTCCCTGACGGGCGCACGCTCATTGTGGGAGGCGAGGCCAGCACGCTCACCATCTGGGACCTGGCCTCGCCCACACCCCGCATCAAGGCTGAGCTGACATCCTCGGCTCCCGCCTGCTACGCCCTGGCCATCAGCCCTGATGCCAAAGTCTGCTTCTCGTGCTGCAGCGATGGGAACATTGCCGTGTGGGACCTGCACAACCAGACCCTGGTCAGGTGAGGCTGCAGAATGCGGTGGGAGCGCCTCGTCCGTGAGAAGTCCGCCCTGGTCATGCGTGGCCTTCCTGCTGAGACAGCACTTGTCCCCGGGGCCATCGGTGGCCAGAGAAGTGTGGACAAGGGGCACCCAGGTCAAAAGACAGCTTGGCCTGCCTTGTGCAAGTCAGCAGCTGTGTGCCAGATGCTGGTGTGGGCAGAGGCTGGACGTCCGCTTGTTGCAGGAGCTGGCAGAAGGCTCTGGGGAGAGGCCAGCCTGTAGCAGGTCTGGGAGGGCGGAGTTCAGATGGGCAGACAAGCAGGAAGGGGTGGGAGGGCCCAGAAAGGGATGACTTTGCCATCAGAATACTAGAGCCGTGTCACTGGTGGAGAGAGGCCTTGCAGCTAAGCTGCTGGGTTTCAGTCCTGCCTACTTGTGACCTTCCACAGGTCACTTAACCCCTGTTACTCCATTTCCCTTGTGAACTAAGCAGAGTGAAACTGATCCTTGAATCAGGCCACAGCACAGTGTCTGACCAGAGTCGGCTCTTAATGTACACTTTGACCATCAGGTTGAGAATTGTGTTCTGCTTGGACATGCCTATGACTTCAGTCCCTGCAGCATGAGGGGGATGAATTAAGAATGTTAAACTGGATGGTTAAGTGCTAAACTGACAGGATCTCTGTGTCATTACCCCCTGCCCCCCAACACACACACACACACACACACACACACACACACAGAGCCTAGCCCAGACCTAGCTCTGTTGCAGGTTCTCTGGGGACTGTGGCACATGTGCAGCCCCTTCTAGGACTCAGTTTCCTCCTCTGCTCAGATGAAGAGCTGGCCTGCTCCCTGGCACCACTGCCAGGTTCCCTGGGGCTAATCTTCCTTTCTTTGCCTTCATAGGCAGTTTCAGGGCCACACAGATGGGGCCAGCTGTATAGACATTTCCCACGACGGCACCAAGCTATGGACCGGGGGTCTGGACAACACCGTGCGCTCCTGGGACCTGCGGGAGGGTCGGCAGCTGCAGCAGCACGACTTCACCTCTCAGGTGTGTGGCCCCAAGCTCCCGCTCCCCAAGACTGGCACCTTCTCTTCCCTCTCAGGGTCCCAGTGACCAGGTCAGGGGCAGAGATGGTCACTGCAGATGGGTGTGGGGCCCACTGAGCTATCTGGGAAGGCTTCTTGGAAGAAGTGGCAGTGGAAGAGTCCATAGGCCTTGGAGTTCCATTCCCAGCTTCCCTGATAACGAGCGTTTTGGCCTCGGTTTCCTCATTCATTCTTTTTTTTTTAAAGATTTTATTTATGCATACAAGCACTGGGGTACAGGCCAGAGGTGTGGGGGTTGAGAGGATTCACCACAGAGAGCGGGGAGCAGAACAGGCAGATCAACGGAAGTACACTGCTGAGGGGAG
>JAGFMF010012177.1:3644923-3715017 GCA_019455555.1 Galemys pyrenaicus | reverse complement strand
GGTCCCCTCCCTGGCCGGCAGCAGGGATCGAACTCGTGCTGCAGTGGCTGTGGTTTGCTTCATAGTGCGTTGCTTAACCCACTGCGCCACCAGGGAGACGCCATTCTTTTTTTTTAATGGAACATGCTATTAGAATTTTAAAAATTTATTTTCATTTATATATATTTTACACTTTTGTTCATTTTTGTACAATTGCTTCTCCTCTCAGGTGTAGGCCTCATAAAATTTTCACCACCAATTCACCCATGAAAGCATCACTATAGTCCCTTATGCTCTTCCCTCCCCTGTTTTGATCCCTCTCCTTCCTGCCCTGCAGAATGTATCTGCTTTATAGTTCCCTGTTAATTTGGGGTTTTTTGCTACTACTTTTTTCCTGATCCCTTATTTGGTTCCCCTATAATCCTCCTATAAGGGAAACCATGGGATATTTTTCTTTCTCCTTCTGACCTATTTCACTGAGCATAATCCCTTCCCTCTCCATCCATGTGGCTGCAAATGGCATGAGTTTATCTTTTTGATTGCTGAATAGTATTCTGGTTTCCTCATTCTTAGGTTGGGAGCAGTAGCAGCTATTTATGAGCACCGGAAACAGTTCCTCTAATAGGCCTCGCCATAAACCTGGCCCCCAGTTATTGCTTCTTGTTATTTTTATTACTCATTTTCATGTCTCACTCTTAACTATTCAATACTTCAGCATTTCACTTTTTTTCTTAAAGAAAAGCAAAAGTCACAGAAGCAGTGACTTTGAACGTTGAAATTGCTGTGCCACCTTCAAATTTGAGTCCTGGCTCTGCCACTAGAGTCAGCACATGCTGTGCCTCAAGTTCCTCACCTATAAAATGAGGGAGGAAAATGGCACCCCCTGCCCTTGGGCTGGTGGACTGAGGGAGAGGGGAGCTTAGTTTTGCAAATGGCAGGAGTAGCAGGTGCTATTGGAGGGAGCAGAGAGGGACTCCAAGGCCTCAGGGTTCCGACCCCTCCCCCGAACTCTGCACATGCTGCATGCCAGACTCAGATGTTTCCCGCTCTGCAGATCTTCTCGCTGGGTTACTGCCCCACTGGGGAGTGGCTGGCCGTGGGCATGGAGAGCAGCAATGTGGAGGTGCTGCACCACACCAAGCCCGACAAGTACCAGCTGCACCTGCACGAGAGCTGTGTCCTCTCCCTCAAGTTCGCCTACTGTGGTGAGCTGGGGACCCGGGCCCGGTGGGGGTGTGGGAGCTGCTTGGGTGCCCAGCTGGCCCAGTGTCAGCATGAGGCACAAAGCTTACAGAATGGGTCTTGGGTCCAGGCCTCCTGCCCCCGACGTGCATCCTTCTGGGGCTCGCACCCCCATCTTTGACCTTTAGATACAGATACTGCCACGGGTACCAGGCCCCCCTGACACCAGGCCAGGCTTGGCCAACACTGGGGCAGGGGCTGGTGCTCACAACTCCGCAGGAATCCTCTGGGTGCTTTGACCACGGACTAATGTCAAATGGTCTGGTTGCTCTGACGGGGAGTATCTGCCCCTGCACTGGTGAGCCGTGTGGCGCTGAAACCCTTTTCCTCTGAACCCCACGGTCTCTTTCTGTGGACTGAGACTAGGAGGGCAGCACTGCCATGTGGCTCGGAGGGAACGTAGCCACATGAACGCAGTCTGGGCGGTGCTGGACCCAGGTCTCCTGCCTCCTGGGCTTGCTTGTTTCCCACACTTGCTGCTCTCTAGTAGAATTTGGAAGGATCAGTTCACTTTCGTAGCTTTCAGAAGAGTCTTTGGGGGAAGTGTGGTAGCTGCGGTTAACTGCAAATGCTACCTCTCCTTTCCTGACCCTCCCTTTGATGGCAGGCAGGCCTTCTCACTGCCGCCGTGTGTCTTGGTTACAAAGCGCCTCTCGCAGTGGAGAGCAGCAGAAGCGCTGCTTAGCGGTTCACACCGCGTTTCCGTGGCACTTGACTATGCCTGGGGTAGGAGGGCTGGCTTGGAGGGCAGCAAGGCCACAGCTTGACCCTTCCCATGCCTCCCGCCCACAGGCAAGTGGTTCGTGAGCACTGGGAAAGATAACCTTCTCAACGCCTGGAGGACCCCGTATGGAGCCAGCATATTCCAGGTATAACCTGCTGCCATCCCAGTGCCCAGTTCTGCCCAATGGTGGGATAGGGGCAGGGCAGTGGGAGGCAGATCAGAGACCCTTCCCTGGCCTCTGCCAGCCCCTACCTGATGGGGTCTGAGATCACATTCGAGCGACGAAGACCCGGGCACACCAGCAGGTGCATGCTCTGCTCTGCTGCTGTGCCCTCTGTGCTCTGCAGGCCAAGGCTTTTGAGCAGGGATGCTTTAGGATTTTTTTTTTTTAAGATTTATTTATTTATGCGTACAAGCACTGGGGTACAGGCCAGAGGTGTGGGGGGTGATAGGATTCACCACAGAGAGCGGGGAGCAGAACAGGCAGATCAACGGAAGTACACTGCTGAGGGGAGCAGCGGGCACAGCAGGAGAGGTCTGCAGCGCCATGTGGGTCCCCTCCCTGGCCAGCAGCAGGGATGGAACTCGTGCTGCAGTGGCTGCGGTTTGCCTCATAGTGCGTTGCTTAACCCACTGCACCACCAGGGAGGCCCTACTTTAGGATTTTTAGCACGGCGCACAAAGTGCCCCGCGTTGGCCTGCACTCTCAGTGCTCCGGGCTGCGTGCTGGCAGTTGAATAAAGCAGGCGGCATTTTTTCAGAGCAGTGTTAGCTCTCAGCACTTCCATGTTAGGAGGGTGGTGGGCAGGGAGAGAAAAGATGGAAGAGAGGGCAGAGGCTTTCATAGTTCCTCAAGATCTGATGCTTAATATGCAGCACTCCCTCACACACACACACACACACACACACACACACACACTCGCACTCACACTCACAGCCAGCTGGCTGGACCTTATCCAGGGTGTCACCCACGTAATGTGAGTGTCTGCCTGCACCCGACGCTTCGCAGCTCAGGTGCATAGCCTTCCCTTAGCCCACCAGGCTGAGGCTCAGGCCAGCTGGACACGCCAGCTCAGGAAGGCTTCTTCCCACTTGTGAACTCGGCAGAGAGGCTCACGCTAAGGTGTCTGGGCTCAAGATCACGTTAGCCCCCCTGCAGGGAGCTTCTCTGTGGCAGAACAGGTGGGAGAGGCAGTTGGAACACCGAGTGCTTCTCGGGGCGCTTCTGAGCGCTGGGGACCTCATTTATCTTTGCTGTGCAAGCTCGGGGGTTGGAGCAGTGAGATGGTGTTATGTACTGAGAAAGTGAATTCCTTTCTTTCCCCCCCACCCCCTGCCTTTCCTTCTCCAGTCTAAGGAATCCTCATCTGTCTTGAGTTGTGACATTTCGGCGGATGACAAATATATTGTAACAGGCTCTGGTGACAAGAAGGCCACGGTTTATGAGGTCATCTACTAAACAAGGACTCTAACAGGGCTGTCAAACTCTGGGAGGAACAGACTCGGCTGTGACAGGGAGACCCCGGCAAGGGCCCCCCGAGGACGGCGGAGGACAGGCGGTGCGCAGCCAAGCGCCCCAGGGCTGAGCTCCGGCTGGCTGCGAGGGCGCGTGCCCCGTCACGGTCCTGACTCCCGGGCATGGATTGATGTGTCTCGCAGACTCGGTGGATTTCTCTTCTCCTCCTCCCCCGTAACAATCCTGGCAGATGTTACAAATAGATTTATTTGGAGGCTCGAGGCTCCAGCTCCCTAGACCCCTTCATGAGTCTCCCCGCCCCTCCCTCCCCTTTCTTTTGATCTGTACCTCTGTCCTGGGTCGGGGACACTGGAGTGGACCACATTTTTGTGCTGGGGGCGGGAGGGATCTCATTTCCCAGTTGTGCAGCGCACAAAATTTGTGAAAAATGTAAATAACAGACTCCTATCTTGGACTGGTCAGTGGGGGAGGCACCCCCGCCCACCGGACACGCTAGCTGTGTATTCGCCTGCTGTATTTGTATTCCACTCGTGGTGGTGGTTTTTTTGTTTTGTTTTTATGAAACAAGTTCCCATCTGGGAAAGGGAAGTACAGGGAGGGACAGACAAATGGAGAGGGGGGTACAATGGGGAGGAAAATCGTGGGGTAGAGGAAGGAAACGCAGGTGGCCACCAGATCGGCCGTGCCCCTGGAACAGCGAGCCTCCGGGTGGACTTGGGAATTGTCCCAGGCGTGTCGGGGTCAGACGCCAGACAGACGGTGGACAGACGTGCCTGAGCCGGGGCCATGCGGACAGAAGCGCAGGTTCTCTGCACTGCGTCTGCCTCCACCCCCTCCTCTCCCTCTCGCTCAGGTGTCTGTTGTGTTGACGCTCGCGCCCTCCTCCTCAGCCTCGGCCTCTCTTCGGTGCACACGTGGTTATCCTGACGAGCAGTGGATGTTCCAGGCCCCCCCTCCTCTCCTTCCCTTCTTAATCTTGGACACAGCCTATAAAAAGGATAAAAAGTTAGGGGAAAGCATAGCAACTCAGCTCAGGGAGCTACAGAGAAAAATAGAAACTGATGTGGGTGCTTTTTTTTTTTTTTAATTTGAATAAAAAGAATTAGAAGCGACGTCTTTTTATAAAACAAATGCCCTCTCCTCTTTGCAGCCGATGACCCCTGACTGTCTCCCTCGAGGGGAGCAGTCTATTTAACCTGCAGAGTTGCTAGTCTGTGGGCAGTGGGCGGAGGGGACAGGCCCTGGCACTGGGGACTTCCTACAGCTTTCGGTGTTAGGCGCCCATCAGGCTAAGTAAGGCAGGCTGTGGTCTCCCGCGGGGGCCGCCTTTTGGTACCCAAGTGTTCTGAGGTATTAGGATCTGGGTTGTTGTTTTCTTTTGGTCTTTTATTTTTTTCTTCTTTCAAGGAAAAGCTAAAGGCCGTTGAGTCCTGGTGGTGGGCTCTCCGTGGATGTAGCATATGGAAGATAATTTTTATACTGCCTTTTTATGGATTATTTTATAATGTGTGATTCTGTCTGGAGAGAAGGAAGGGGGCGTCCCGTGAAAACTGCCCGACTGAAATGATCTCGCTCCCCGGTGAGCGGTCCCCTCGATGTGACGTGAGGCCGAGGCGCCCTGCACCTTTCTGAGGTCGGGGAAGGGTGTCTAGAGTCTCTCTCTCTCTCTCTCTCTCTCTCTCTCTCTCTCTCTCTCTCTCTCTCTCTCTCTCTCTCTCTCTCTCTCAGTCTCTGTTCATCTGCCACCTCGTGTTAAGGCTCTAGCCACAATGGAGGGCAAGGGTAGAAGAAAATTGATTCCTGAAGAAAAAAGAAAATGAAAAGACATTGTAATGAGCTGTTTTTATATTTTTAAAAGTTACTATTTAAAGGTTGGTTTGATTGTTGTGTTTTAATTGCCTCACTACGCCTACCCGACCCTCAGCAGTCAGCCAGAACCCCTGCCACCTCACCTCTGTCCCAGGCAGTTTGCTCTGTCACACCTCGACATGAGTTCTCATTTCAAGACGACATGCTCCCCCAATTCCCAAAGTCATAATGCTGCAGGACAATTGGGGGTTCTGTAAGATTAAGTCCTTCCAGTCTTGAGCACCCACCTGGGGGTGGTTCGGGGAGGGGCTGGTGCTCCATCACAGGCAATGGAGTCCCCAGTCTAGTACAGCCACCAGTGCTGAACTTGGGGGGGGGCGTAAAAAAGGGGGACCACGGAGCTTTGGTTCGGAAGGCTTTCGAGCAGGGGTTTGCAGAAGGGCTGGGATACAGTGCAGCACCCCAGGGGGGCAGGGCTGGGCTTGAGTGGATTTCAGGCACCCCTAAAAGTGGTCAGTAATACGGTTCCCTGCTCCTTATTTTGTCAGTCACTATAAATCAGCACAAACTCATTAACACAAGAAAGGGAATTTGACACTCTATAAGGGGTTTGTAAGGAGTGACGGTCAGAATAAAGCACAGCCTTTAAGCCCACAGGGACAGCTGGGCTGCACACAGGTCCTTCAGCTCAGGCTTCAGGGAAGGGAGGCTTCTAGCAGGCCTCAGGGACACTGCAGTTTACCTTTTGGATCAGTTGTGTGGACTCAGAATGGCGCCCTTCAGAACGCGCGTTCCTCCGTTGTCCAGGTCCACGCCTGGCGACAGACGGCTGGGAGGGCCGGGTGGCAGGCTCTGCTCAGGACGTTCTGTGCCGGGAGTGCCCTTTGCTACCAAGATAGGGTGACAGTTGGGGCCTGCAGACCCCAGTGAGGGAAAGGGGGAAATGTCTGTCAGTGAATTTCCCATTCCCTGGCTGAAAGTTCCACCAAGTTCCTGGCAGTCTCAGGTGGGGTGATGACCCAGGTCCAGTCCCAGCCCTAGACACAGCTGTGGCAGGGGCAGCCCACAGCCCTTCATTTGGCCTGTTTAAGCGGTGCTGGGGACCCATCCGTCAGTCCCAGCGGCTTGCGTCTGGACCCCTGCCTGTGCTCCTCACTGCCAGCGTCCCTAGCCAAGTTCTGGCCTCCACACTGATCTCAGGCTGCGCATGCTCTGCCTCTGCTCCCACTACCCTTGGCTCCCTCTGACGCTTCCCTTACGCTCAGGCCCCAGCCTGCGGAAGCCGATACTGCACCCTATAACCATCTGAAGGCGAGTCCTCTGCGCTCGCAAGTTGCAAGTTGCGGAGGCTCTAGTCTATGGTGAGGGCCCCACTCATGGTACACAACAACTCCCATCCTTGATCCCCCCCAGGTTGCCCCTGATGCCTACTCAGCAGGGTGGCAGGAAGCTTTGAAACCGATTTTCTAGTTTTTTTTTTTTTTTTTTAAAAAGTGCCGCTATGATCTTCCTACTGTGCAAAAATCCAAGCCCACACCCAGTGGTGGTCCTGGCGGTTGACCTACACAACCCGACTACTTTCCCTGGAGGGCAGCACACGGCTGGCGGCAGCCTGGAACAGCGCTGGTGACCCACGGCCTCTCGTTCTTTTAAGACACTCCTGTTTGCAGCGCAGGCCTTCCGTCCTCACTGACTGAAGCCAGTGGAAAAGTGACCTGACTCGGGCCCATTGGCTCCGTTGTGCAACCCCTGCTTGAAGCAGCTTTGTTTAGGCGAGGGCATGGGTGTCAGAAGTCTGTCTCCATGCGGTAGTTGGCACGGCTTACAAATCAGTGTGCAGGTCATTGTGCGACCGCTCCCCTCCTGGCCGCCCTGTCCTGCCACCCCCTCCTCCCTGCCTCCGTGACTGGCCCCAGCTCGGGCAGTGCCTGGGGGTTCTGGAGAAAGTACAGATCTCTGGACGTTGCCTCCAGAAGCTTCCTTAGCAGGGCTGCTCAATGGTATGAACTGGCCATGGAAATCCCCTGATGATGAAGTGCATAGTTTTTTGTGAAGAACACTGTCAACATTATTTTTAATATAAAATATAGCAAACCTGATTACCTTTTTTAACTTGGATGTTTAGATATCATTTGCTGTTTTTGTGAAGATAAAATGTACTCTGTTGCAGTACTCAGGAGACATTTTAAACATAGCAGCAAAATCGGATCTTTTGTGTTTGAAGGGACATCTATTCCCAGCTCCTGGTTTTATAAATGGGACAATTAAGGCCCCCAAAGGGCAAGTGGCTTGAGTCATCCAGCTTGAGCTGAGATTACCTCACTCCTCTAACCCCTGGGTGCACACTCCATGAGGGGGACAGGAAGCTTGGAGGGAGTGGCCAGTGTGTCGGACAAAGTAATGTCACCCGACTCATCCAGGGGATGAGCCTCCTGTCCCTTCACCAGCAGGACCGCTCAGAAAATACTTCCTGGAAGGGCCTGGCTTGCAATAAAAATCATCCTCCTGCCTTAAGAACATCTAGAACTCAGCCACCCATCTTGTCCATGCATTCATCTATCCATCCACCCATTCTTTTATCCATCCATTCATTACCACTCTTCATCTACCTATCCTATCCATACATTACCCATCATCACCTACTCATCCACACAGTCGTTTGCCCACCCATCCACTGGCCCACTCATCCAGCCATCCAGCCGTCCTTCCATCACCACCCACTCATCCATCCATTTGTCCCGTATGTAACCCATGGACTCACTTCTTCAGCCATGTGTGCATCCATCCGTCGATCTATCTACCCAGTCATCCAATCATTTCTATAATGAGCATTAACATGTGCCAGCCATAGTTTGTAGGTGCTGGAATGCAACACATAGGGCACAATTCTTGCCCTCAGAACTCAGTCAGCTGGAAGAAATACTTAAGCTGACATTTGCCAATCATAAGATGTGAAGGCACAAGCCAGATGTCCCCGCACAGACACTGATCTGAGAGCAGGGGTTCCTGGAAGGAGTGAACTTAATGGAGTCCTAATAAACAGAGTCATTATGCCAAAGTGGTAGGAAGGAAAGCGTCCAGGTAGAGGGAACAGCATGTGCTATGACCTGAGATAGGATGCCATCGCACCCCTCCCCATCTTGTCTGCTTCCTTCTCCTGCCCTGCTCTAATGCTAGTTGAGGTGCTTCAGTCCAGGGCCGACTGCCTCTCGCTGGCCAGACTCTAATGCAGAATCCAGGCAAGGACTCTCAGCTGACAGGCTGGTGACCTGGGCAGATGTGTTTTAACCTGAGTTAGGATAGGCAGGGGGACAGGAGGTGACGGTGGGGTGGGCTGCAATTCAGGAATGAAGAGAGTGACTGTGATGATCCTCCCAAGACTATGTTTTCAACACAATTGGTATATGAAGTCCTGGGGGTCTGTGCATAGGGTCCCTGGACAGGTTCAGTCCCTTATCTAAGTTCCTCACTGCAGTCAAACAGGCACCTTCATGAACTGTACCCTGACCCCGTCACTTCCCTGCTCATGGGTCCTCTGCAGAAAAGTGTCTAACTCCTTAGGCAAGCCCCTGGCTTAAGCCCTGCATCTCCAGAGCCCACCTCTCACCTCCTTTCCTGTTTAACTTCACCTGCCAGTCAAACACACCTCCAATGCCTTGAAAACGAATGCTCTATAATGTTAAGTTTTGGATGTGTTTCTCTTTCAACTGGGAACATCCTGCATCTCTTTTTGAGCTCCTGCTGATTCTTCAGGACCCAGCTTTGGTGCCACTTCTTCCAGGAAGCCTTCCATGACTCCTAGGTCCTCTAGTCTGAGTTGGGTGGGTTGCCTTTGTGCTCTCAGAGCATGCTTTCCCAACTTTCTGAGCACACAGGTCACACTGTGCTGTGCCTATGTCAATGATGTCATCCCTCTGCTGGTGTTAACCTGATCTATAAGATAAGACTGTGTATCTTACATCTCTAGTACCCAGCACATAGTAGGTGCTCAGGATATTTGTTGAATGAATGAATCACTGAGTGTGGGATGACAATAATAGAATAGTATTACTAGAATACTTAGTAATGTCAGTGCCTCATTAGTATCTATTTTCACACTCATAACTATCTTACGAGGTCAAAGCTATTATTAGGCCCATTTTGTAGATGAATGAACTGAAGTTGAACTTGTCCAAGGTCACATAGTTTGTAGTGTTTGTGTAATATTGCTGCTGGATGGGTGGATGACTGGGCGCATGCATGGATGGATGGATGGGTGGGTGGGTGGGTGGGTGGGTGGGTGGAGTGAAGGATGGGAGGTTTGGCTGCATCCTTAAGACAGGTTCAGAAGCTTGGAAAGAACTGACCCATAGGTAGAGGAAGAGATTAGTGCTATCCAAGTGAAGAACTTATAAAGGAAAGTCAGGGCACAGAACCCACCCCACCCAGCTCAGGCCTTCCTTACCTCTATCAGAGCACCTCTATCAAAGCCCAGAAAATTCCACCCTGAATTTCTTCCTGGCCTGACCTGACATCACCCTGACCCTGAACTCTGAGCATCACTCCAGGCAGATCAGACAGGGCAGGACCAGTGGCACAGAAATGGGCCCATGGCACCTCCTGGACTGCTGAAAGCATAGGAAGGGGCTGACCTTGCCTACAGGAGTTCACAGACGGGCCTGCCCAGTGAAGTGTCTGCTGACACCGGTTACAAGACTTAAAAAGAGCAAATCTGGAATTTTCAGTTCTGGCTAATGAAACAAGAAGCTAATAAGGGTTCCCTTTAACCAACTGGACACAGACATGTTGGATAAAGTTAAAACAATTTAGTAGCCTAGTTTGAAAGAAAGGGAATTCTTTCATGTCAAAAATAAAAGCATTTAAAGGCAGAGTGGGGAAATCCTAAGCTCAGAAAAATACCCCAAAGACTATATAGAGCAAAAATGGATAGAATTACAAGGAAGAATGGGAAGTTTTGACATGCCACTAACAGAAACTGGTAGATCAAGCTGAGCGAAATTTATAAGGATACACAAAAGTTGAACAGTGTAATTTTCATTTGAGACATAAAGCCTTACAAGCAACTATTAAGAGCATGAATTATTTTTCAGCACACCTGGAAGAGTTAGACAGTTTTACCAATCAAGAGAAGCAGGCAAGGCATTTTATACAATTCAATATCTGTCCACAACTTTTCTTAAAGTACTAAGACTAAAAGAAAATATCTTTAATATGAAATGGATAGCTAAATTGGGCCAGCAGCCCAATAATAAAGGTTAAGCTTTAGAAGCATTGTTTTAAAGTCAGTAAAATCCCAAAAAGGCTCATTATTCCTGCTTCTATTCAACATAGTGCTGGAGACTAGCCAATGCAATCAGACAAAATAAAAGAATAAAGTATGAAGATTGAAATGAAAGAAAAAATTTGTAATTGTTTGCAGACGATAGGACTATATGCATATAACATAGACAAATAAAAACAAGAGAGTTTATACAACATGCTGGATCCAAAAATCAACATTCATTAATCAATAGCATTTCTATTCCTAAACAGGAACGAATTAGAAAATGTAATGTAAATTTTTAAAAATGCATTTATAATAGTAACGAGAACTACCCATGAATAAATCGAAGCAAAACTACACAAGACCTTTATGGAGAAAACAGTTTTATTGAAGAAAATATTTAAAAGGCCTACATGAATCAAAAGCTATATCATATTCATCGATGAGAAGATTCAATTTCATTTAAAAGGTTACCTTTCCCAGCAATCTATAATACATTATTAAACAAGATCCAAATAGGATGTTTTCTGTATAATTTGATGACCTAACACTAGAATTTCTCTGGAGAGTAAAGAACGAAGTATGATAGTTTTGTTTTTTTTAATACAATCCTCATTCATTATAATCTTTTTTTTTTAAAGATTTATTTATTTATACATACAGGAACTGGGGTACAGGCCAGAGGTGTGGTGGGTAAGAGGAGTCACCAGAGACAGCATAGGGAGCATAACAGGCAGACTGACTGAAATACACTGCTGAGGGGAGCAGCGGGCGAGACGGGAGTTCTGCTGTACCGTGTGGGTCCCCTCCCTGGCTGGGGATCGAATGCTATGGTGGCTGTGGGTAGTTTCCTAGTGCTGCTACTTAACCTCTTGCACTTCCAGGGAGGCCCCTGATGCAGTTTTGATGTGATGACCTGTTCTTCAGATACTAAGACTCTCAAAGACAGTCAGCAGGAAAATGTGCTCTTGGTGTGTGAAGAGGCAAGGAAGACAATGGAATAGAATACGGCCCATAATGCCCTTAGGAGCATATGTCTGTGGAGAAAAGCATCATGCAAAAAATGTGCTGGAGCAATAGGTCATCTTTAAGCGAGGGTGGGTCCAATCTCATACAACAATAATTTCCAGGAGGATTGAAGTCTTTAAACTTTGAGGATAAATACAAGAGAATAACTGTAGGGCTCTGAGGAAGGAAAGGATTATTGACCAAGACACAGAAGCCAAAGCCATAAAAAAAAAAAGAAATCAATTGGACTACGTTAAAATTTTAAAACCCTGGGCAAGAGATGCCATAAAGTTACAAAGTATGAAAAAATATAAATGTGGTACCTATAACTGACAAAGAATACCTGAAATATAGAATGAGTTCTTCTTCTAAATTAATACATGAAATCAAATCAGCCAGAAAAAGAGGTAGAAGACAAAACCAATTCGCGGGAGAGGAAGCAGTAAACCTGAGGAAAATCCACCCCCACCCCAATCTTCCATGATAACAGGGACATGAAAAAAAATTTTTAAAAAAAGGGAAAACAGGGCCTCCTTGGTGGCACAAGGGGTTAAGTCTCAGCACTATGAGGCTATCCCAGGCCAGGGAGCTGACCCAGGCAGCAGACCTCTCCTGTCTCACCTGCTGCTCCCTTCAGCAGTGTGTTTCAGTTCTGTTCTGCTCCCTACTTTGTCTCTGGTGAATCCTCTCACACCTCCCCCCCACACACATCTGGCTTTCATCTCAGCTCTTCTATGCATAAATAAACAAAATAAATTTTAAAATAAATAAGGGAAAACAGAACTACTCATTTCAGTTGGATTGGGAAGCTTTTGAATTTAAAAATATGAAGCTTCTACAAGAATGGAGAATGACCAGTATTGTCAAAAACTGCTTGGGGGGACATCACTGGGTGCCCCTCTTTCACCAGCAGTTTGACAACAGTAAAGTAGAAGCAACGAATCCTATGACCTATTCAACTTCTAGAAATAGGCCATGCCCTAGACAAGCTCCTTCAGGAATATACAAAGAGGCAGATACAGAGGCAGATACATTGACCCACTGGAGCAAAGTTAACCTGGAGAAAAACTGTTTGTGATTAGAAGGCATGCATGAAGAAAATCTGCACATTTTTGTGTAATGAAATTGCATGTAAGCATTCAAGTACATAAGCTAGATCCTTATGTATCAACTTGGCTAAATCTCAAAAACCCAATGTTGTGTGAAAAGAGCAAGTTGCAAAAGGAAATATATGATATGATATTCTTTTTGTCAAATATAAATCCACTCAAAACAATTGTAAATTGAGCGTATATGTCAAAATACAAAAGCCTGAGGGAAAGAACATGCCCATCACCCTATAATGGTGAGGAGAGGAGGAGGGGAGACGACCCGAGGGTCAGGTAGGAGCCGAGCTCTACCCCCCTGCAGGATTACCCCTCACAATTCTGAAGATTTAGATCTATGTGGTGACTTGAGTAGTGTCATCTTATGTTCTGTTTTTCACATGTTTGAAGCATTCCATAATTTGGATTTGGATTAAATCAAGCATAAGGATCAGGCCTTGGTAAAGAATCATTCTCACCATAGTTTCTGGCGACTTGATGTGAGGGGTAGGGATGGGAGAGGGGTGGCAGAGAAGCCCCCAGCTCACCCGTGAGGAACCCGCACATGGAGTTAACGTCCAGCTAACAGACATTAACTAGCTCAGAGTTAATCTAGTTTTAGCTATACCCCACCTACTTCCATCCAGCCTGCAGTATTACACAGCAAGTCCCACCTAACTAACAAATATTGTAATATCTCCAAAAGGGTATCTTCAAAATTAAACTATTTTTAAAACAAAACCATAATTGTACTAGCCAAGCTAAAAATTCAACAGTAATTTTCAAATACCCAACCTTTATTCAAAATTTTCAAATTTCTTCGATTGTTTCAAATATTTTGAAAAGTTTATTTGATTTAGTACCCTAATTAGGTCCATACAGAGCAATGGTAATTGATATATTATAGGTTCTGCCTTCATATTGCATTCTCATTCTCCCCACACATTCCCCATCTCTCACACACACACACACACACACACACACACACACTGAAGAAACAAAATTGTCCTTGGAACTTCTCATAGTCTGAATTTTGCTGATTGCTAAATTGTAGTTAGACCTCGTAGCTTGATTAGATCCCAGCTTGATTTGAGAGTGGAGGGAGGGAATAATACTTCATTGACCTGTTAGGAAGCACATACTACCTCCATGTTTCTCCTTTGGTATATTAGCAGTCACTGATGATTATTGTCTATTCATTAGGGGCTACACAATGATGATATTCTATTTCTATCACTCCATCTATTTGTTTGAATATTGCTATAAGGAGAAACTGACCCTCATCAAACATTCGATTATCTTGAACTATAGCTTCAATGAGGATAAATGCTTGATTCATTGCTTTATTTGCCAGTTTTCAAAATAACAGGTTAATTCTTCACCATCCTCAAAAGTCAACAGTCAGTTTTTTATAAAAAGATATGTATTATTTTGAACTTGTGGATGGAGACATATTTAGCATGTTTCATTCAACGGATTTATCACTATTGCCTCTCAAATTATTCTATTTTAGGAAGCCTCTTAAAAATGTCTACAGTGTCTTTTTGAGATGAGCAATAATCTTTGATAGTTTCTTTGCTTTCTGGTCTAAGACAATGTTTCTAGCTCAGCTCACATATTCTGCCCTAGATCTGAAGCCAGCCATTTCTCCAAGGAGTCCTAGTTCCTTTGAGTGGAAGTGGTATTTAGAGACCATAAACTGGGGACTGAGGGTGCTTGAAGCTAATGGATTGGTTATTATTTTTAGATCCTTTCAGTAGCAGAGTTAAGAAATGTGTATGTGCATTTATATATTTGTTCAAGGTAAAATACATCATGAAATCTATTGATACTTCTAATTCAAAATCAGGGTTGCAGTTTTTATTTAACCTTATTATTTTCTATATGACTCTCCTCTCAAAGTAGATTAAATTCTGAGTGGTTTACATCTAAAGTGAAGATGAACTTCAAATCCTTCCCTGGTGGTTATCCATTTGCTGCCTGTCTCATTTCTCTAATCTGACTGCAGATTTTCTGCAGGTAGAGCTCAAGTTTTGGTTCACAGATACTTTAGGGATACCCATCATGTGATACTTGCTTAAGAAGTAGCTGGCAAGTACCTGGAAGAATGATGCTTTCAATGAAAAGTCTTCTCTCCTTAAATAGAGGTATCGTGTAAATGGAATGTGAAAATCAGAACTTTAAGTCAGGCTTATCCACCCATCGACACCCTCCTCCTGCCCCACTCATTCTGTCCAGACTGAGCATGCCTGTGCATTGATGGTCCATGCCTCAATGGACTCCCTCTGTTGGGAAAACAAAGTCAAACAGTGACAAAACAATGTTATTAATATATAGTGACTGGAGCATGAAATGGGGGCCCTGAAGAAGCAGGTCAGGCAACTCTGAGGAGGGTTAGAAGAGGAGGTTTGCACAGGAAATCACATTTGGACTGGGTATTTACAGGTGAAGAGAGTTGCAGGTTGAGAGAAGGAAAGGCATTGGACTCACTAGTCCTGGAGTCATCTACCCAGCTCTAATTCTGGGCTAGTTTGTTCCCAGATGAATGATGGGTTTGCAGGTCACATGGGGCTACTCCTGGGAGAGCCCCTGGTGTGCCAGGGCCCAGGGCTGAAAGAGGGCAGGCAGGCTGAGTGAAGAAGGGTGGGGAGAGGAGCCTGCCACCTTGCCGTCAGGGAACAGTGCACAGATGCTGCTCCTGTGTGCAGAGTGCTGCCGACTGCATGTCCTTTGCAGAGGACCCAGTTTGTGGAGGAAGGTAATTTGCATTCACATTTATTGGGAGATACACTCTCTCAAACCTGGGAAGGCCCAAGGCCCCTCTCACCCAAGACTGCCAGCTGACGCCCCATTACCCATCATCAGGGGTGAGGGGCAGTGTCCTCTGACCCTGCTGGTGCAGCTCCAGGAGCCCAGCTGGCAGCCTCTGAGTCCTGCCCCCCAACATCTACAGATTCCCCGTGGATGGCTTCCAACACAGGAGCCCCTGTACCCACAGTGTAAAGGATTGCTGTCATTTGTAAATTATCACCTAGTAATATTCACCTGGTTTCCTGAGTTAAAATAGCTATACATTATTTAATAGTTTTCTTGAAGTAAGTTCACTTTTAAAACCTAAATATTTAAAAAGAAAATCTTACTTTCTTAAGGGGATGTCAGTTACCTTAACCAAATCTCCATTCTGGTATTTGCAATGAAAACAATTCTAACTAACTGTGACTCAAGTTCTTCTTTACTCCCTTTTTGGTTAAGAAAAAAGGGAAATGAGGCAGAGTTTGAGAGATGTGGAGGACCCATTAATGCCTGGGGGGGGGGTGTAGGGGAAACCAACCTCTCCCCCTCCCCGCCCTCATTCTTCTAGAGCTAGAAAAGCAATCACAAATAGCACCAGAAGAGTTAGCAAAGGAAACACTCAATTTCATAGCATGCATATGGAGAATTTATGTGGCTTTAAATATGAAAAAGATGGAGCAGACCAGGACTATTTATCCTGTGTTCAAAGACCCAGGGCATCAAGGACAGAGATGGGGAGATTTCACAAGATGGACAAGCAGGGTGACTTCATCTTTACTGCCAGAGAGGACATGTTTACAGATAAACCTACCAGATGATATCCCCAAACTACATTCTTCTGGATCATAAAAGGGAGAGGCTGTGATTACTCAGGAGAAAGGGCAAATGACTGAGGCAAGGAAAAAGTTGCTCTTCGCCTCGGGCCCTCACCATCTTACAATAATCTGCATTCTTAAGTCATGGCAAGAGACCTCCAGAAGCATACTGGGCCTTACTGGCCGCTAGTTCTCCATGTCATGGTGACAAGAGGCCTACTCTGGACCCATTGAGAACAACCTTCCTGCCCCTTTTAGGGAGACCTGTCCCACACACCCCCATGAAATTTTCCCCTTGACCTAATCAGAATGATTGAGAATTGGAAGGGGGTAACTTTCCTCCTCTGGATCAAGAACTTCCAGTGCCTTCTCATCACCCTCCCCCAGACCACACTTTGGGAAACAGATTCAGTTCAAGTCCCAGCCCAGGTGACTTGCAGCAGCTCCGAGGAGGCAGCACCCTGAGCCTCAGTCCCCCGGCGGGGTCCCTAGCTCTGCTTGCAGAATAAAGGAACAGTGGGTTCCCACAGCCTGGAGTGAAGATCGGAAAGAACACCCAGGGACTCCCGGCCCTGTTTTATGCATCGCAAACTCCCCCACCCAGTCCCCAGCATTGAACTCCTCTCCTCAGCTTCCTCTTTCAGTTCTTCTTGGGGAATTCCAGGGACTGCTTCTTGGCCCAGCCTGGACCGGGCTCTTGTACTGCAGCTTCAGATGACCCCCGTGGCTGAAGCCCGTCCCTCGTCTCTCGATGGCAGCAGCTCTGTTCCCTCTCTGGTCTCAGCTTCAGCAGTTCCAAGCTTCATGCCGCAATGCAGCGGAGTCAGGGGTGTCACAGTGGGCTGGTGGCGCGTGGACGGAGGGCCCACGGTGTGGGAAGAGGCCGGAGTGTGGCTCCTTCGCCCCACACGCCCTTGCTCTTCACTCAACGACACCGGTCTCCACCCCATCGTGGCTTGGTTTTGTGCTCTCCTGAACTGGACCTGGGGCAGAGCCAGAACTCACACTTGCCCTGCTGTCCTCAGGAAGCACAGAGAGGATGCTGGGAGGCCAGAGACCCTTTGGACTGGGAAGTGGGAGGCCAGGCTGAGGCCTGAGGCTTATGGTCAAGACTGATGCCAAGTGTGCCCACGAGGTATGCAGGGGATGCTGAGGCCCAGGGCCTCGGTTTCCTCATCTGAAATATGGGGCCAAACACCAGACCTCAGGACCCATCCTCTGCTTTGGCAGGCTCAGGCCCAGAAGGGCACATCCCTTCTCCCCACCCCCCTGGCAGTTGCTGGGTTTCTGGTGGCTTGGTCCGCTAGGGGAGTTCAGATGCAAAGGCTGGTTGAGCACCCAGCAGGTCCCGGTCCCAGCAGGGGAGGGGGTCCCCTCTGTTGCTCAGTCCCCCATCAGCTCCACAGTGGCCGCGCCCCTCGGGCGACTCCGACTCGGCGCTGAGCAGATGGCAGGGGAGGCGAGCGGCCGCGTCAGCTGCTGTGATCTCTCGCTGATGACACGGAGTGTAAATTTTGTTGGCAACACTCCCTCCTGCCTCTGCATGCCACCAGCTTTAATCACTGTAATTGAGTTATAATGAATGATTGTGTGTTCGCTTTGTCTGAGCCAGGCGCAACCGAGTGAGCAAGTGCGCTGGGCCCGCCCGGCCTGGGTTGGGGGTCCCCTATGTCAGAGGAGGGGGCCTTGCCCCCCCTCCACTGCCTCTAGGCTTCAGGCAGGCTGGGGCCTCTGGGGCTCCCCTCCCCCAGCATGGAGGTAACCACATGCCACAGCAGGCAGCGGGTTTGATTTTCACTTTATTATCACTTTCAAATGACAATGAATTCAGGAAGATTGTGAAGTATTTGGAAAATTCAGATAAGCCAAAGGGAAGGGAAATGGAGTCGCTGGAATTCTGCCCCTCAGTGATAACCAGCTCTCTCCCCTTCTAACATTTTGAATGATCTTTCTCTCCAAACAGTTACAGCTGCCTCCTCCCCACCCCCTCCCGCCATTAGCCCGAAGTCTGCTTCTAGCGCCACTTACCTCCCCACCAGGCCTTCCTGGTCACCCCACTGCACAGAGGAGGCCTCTGAGCCTCAGAGGGCATGGTCCCAGGCCAGCCCCTGCTAAGTGGGTTGGCCTGTTTCACACTCAGCTGTGACCGAGTCTACTGGCCCCCTGCGAAGTATGCAAATAAAATGAACAGATTTAAAACACCCTTCTCCCTACACTGTCCACAACTCTGAGAGAAAGGCAAAGTTTAGTCCAGACCTTGAAAGTTCTTTCTCACCTCCCTGCCATAATGTTCGCCCAGGACAATGGATGCTGGCACCAGGTCTTCCTCTTCCAGGAAGCAGCCTCCAGCCAGGGGTGTCAGGGCGGGAAGGACAGTGGGCTGGAGAGCCAGCGATTCTCTCTGATTCACATGGCCCTGTTGGCTGCTGCTCCTTCTGAGCCTGGGGTGCTGCTCACATCTGTAGTGAGGGATGAAGGGAGACTTCCAGGGGGTGTTCTGCCAGCTGTGGTGTCTCAGGGACCCTCCCAGCAGGGTGGGCGGGGGGCTGGTGTGGCCCTGGCCTCCCTGCTCTAAGCACTGAGCTCACCCAAAGAAGAGCGAGGTGCCGTGCCACTGACCGGAGTTGCCGCACGCAGAGACAGCAGGGGCTGGGCAGGAGCTGCTGGTCCCTCCTTCTGCCAGGGCAGCGGGGCAGGGCCTGAAGACTGGACTAGGCGCTGGTCTGATCCCAGCTCCGAGGACTTCCTGCATACCTGCCAAATTTCCCCCAGTCCCTGCTCTTTTGTCCAAATGATGACTTTGGGGGTGTCACCCGGCTGCTTCTTCCACTAATCCAGGTAGCGTCATCCATGTTATCATAAATATATTATCAGAAATATATTACTAGTATTTGCATCATTGTAAGTAAATCGTATTTCTAATACCTAAATATTCATCATAAGTACTATCATCACAGTGACTTCTGCTGAGGCTGGGTGGGCCTGGCTCGAGGCGTCTGTGCTAAGCTTCGGTTCCTTTCTGAGCGAGCACAGCACTTTCCCACAGCAGCATATCAACATCCATTCACAAGCGGCTGCTCTAGCGCCTCGGACCCTGTGTCTGAAAGCCCAGCTCTGGGGAGGTGGTGGCCTGGCCTCAGCCTCGGACGCCCCTCCAGCCCTTTGGATCTGTATGGAGTGAGTCTGCATCTCCTGTCTCCCCGCTGAGACAGCCCTCCAAGCAGGTCGCGGTGATTGTTCTTCTCGGAGTATTTCTTGGTAAGGTATTTCAAGTGCCCTTCAGAGAGTGCTTCTCGGGGAAAACAATGATTACTTTCCCCAAGTATTCTCAGTAAACAGCATTCCTCAGGTTTCGTGTTTTTTAGTGCCTTTAACCTTCCTTTGATGATGGTGCTGGTTTCTAGAATAAAATGTCTCTTTTCCCGATGACTGGTGAGCCTGGGGGACCGCAGGTTCCACCTGCATGTTTCCAGAAGCCCTGGGGACACCAGTACCAAGAGCACACTAGGTCCATTCGCTCTCATCCAATCCTCCCCACAAACCCGGCGCTGGTTCCGCTTTCTAGAGGAGGCGTGTGGAGCACACAGGGCCTGGGTGCCTTGCCCTGGGCCGCAGGCCACTGGTAGGCGCGGAGGTGGACGCGCAGTCCCTGGTCTTCGGAAACAGCCACAGGTCGAGATCCTTCCACACCGCTGACAGCTGAGCTCTCTCCACACATCACCCCTCAAGCACCCCTGCACCCCACATGAGCCACGACGCCCATGACAGCGCTGCCCCCGCTGCCCGCAGCCCTCTCTCCACGCCTACGCCTGCACTGGGCCTGTCCATGTGGACTTGGCTGAGAGGCCTGTAAGCTGCAGAAGGGGGCCCCTGCTCCCCCTCATTCGGAATGTGTGGATCCCCAAGGTTTGAGGTTGGCGCTCCAGGAGACTAAGTCATCCTGACATTGCTGGCTGATTCAGAACCTGAAAGCTGCTTCTAAGCAGGACCTAAACAGCCCAGCTGCCATTTCCCTACCCCACAGCCTGGGCCTCCTGCTCTCCCCAGAGCCGGGGCTAGATTAACTCTGTGGAGGCCCACCCTGTCCTCCCTTCATCTCATCCAGGCCCAGCCCGCTGGACACCCAACCTCTGTGGATCCAGTAGAGTGTCGGGGCGCTGTTCTTGCGTGGCCTGGGACTCAGAGAAGGGACAGGAGCAGGTGGCTATTCCTGTGACCTGGGGGTGGGGGCTATTGGGGTGAGACAGATAGTCTGTGTACTTCCATTCTCTCTTGGCTGACCTCACTTCCCCCTCTAACCCTGCTGCCAGCCTGGTCCTCAAACCCTGTGGCAGGCTGAGAAGATTCGGCCTCTCCGAAGGTACTTACTTATTCATCGCTCTTCTCTTGAATAATATCTTCCTGGGGGAAGGAAGGGAATAGGTGGTAACTGGAATTGGGCTATTTACTATAGTTCTTATTTCCCCTTGGCCCTGGCAATTTTCCTAGGAATGTGGGTTCTGAATGGACCTTAAGCATCCTTACTAATTGTGACTCAGACAAATGGTTGCTGGCCTAGAGATTTACCTGGCTCACATTGTCTTTTAGGGTGCAAAGGCCCTGGGTCTGCACTGCTGACGGGCCTCTCCTGGTGCTCAGAAGGCAGTGGGCCCAGCACCGGACTTGGGGCCAGAGGTGGAACCATCCTGGAGCTGCCCCTCACATGTGAGTGACTCCAGATGTTAATCTTTCTGGTCCTCTGTTTCATCTGTGAAATGGGTCTAAACAGACTTACTTCCTGGGTTTGGAGCTGGAAAGGAGGATATGCAGGACCGGCTTTGTGGACAGCCCGGGGCTGAGAACGAAGCGCTGCCCCTGGTGGCCCCCAGCCACCACGGGAGTTGAAGTTTGTCTCCAGGCCTGAGCTGACTTGCAGGGCTGTCAACCTAGGGAGGGTCGGGCCGTGCAGCTGTATCTGTGAGTGAGAACACGCAGCTGCTTTCTTTTAAAAAGAGTTGCTTAGAGAGGCTCCCTGGGGTGCTTATATGGGTGAGGTTTCAGGCACCCTGAGCGCTTACATGGGTGGGGTTTCCAGGGGTGCTTATATGGGTTCAGGCACCCTGGCTCCTAGTGGGTAAAAGTATTTTGGATGAAGCGAGAGTTTCCTCTTTAAGAGTGCCTGGCATGACTAGTGGAGTGACTTCTCGTCCTGGTTTTCAGGAAACTTGCTGCTCACATTGTCAGTGACCACAGACTGCCTGCCTGGTTGCCACAGAACTATTAGCTGGTGGAACTAGAAGGAACCTTCCGGAGTCCTTTTACCTTCTGCCTGCGGCAGGGATTTAATCCTTACAGCAACCCTAGTGGCAGCCCCATGCCCTGGTGAAGCTGGGACACAGTTTAGATTTAGTGCCAGGTCATAGTGCCAAGTGTACAGAGCAGGCTGACCTAGGCCCAATTGTGCAGGCCCAGACCCAGGAGAGAGCTGCCACAGTTTCCATCCCATGTGGCCTCTCCCTGCCTGTGGGGTGCCAGGGACAGTCTTGCCAGGGGCAGGGGGGCAAAGACGCTAGGATGTGACCCCATGGAAGAAGCTGGAGGGTAAAGGGGCGTGCTCGTGGGGCAGGGGAGAGTGGCCTAGGAGTTCCAGATGAGGAGAGCTGGCCCCCCATAGACAAGGGCCTCTGATTTCTAGAAGGCAGAATGCAAAGCTAGCCCAGGAGAGAGAGCCCCAGGGCCCTGGGTACCCATGAAAAGAGTCCAGAGGCCCCCAGTGGCAGTGCACGTGGCTCCATACCCTGACATTCGGCTACTTGGGTCTCTAATGGGGACTCGCTTCTGACCAGAAGGCTTGGCAGGCAGGTGAGCGCTAGGATGGGTCAATCCCAGGGGAGCAAGGCAGTGGAGATTCTGTGGAGGGCAGACGGTCGCTTGCCTATTTGGAGGAACTTGAGCCCAGAAAGAATGGGCCTTCCGCTTTGCCAAGTGCTGGGCCAGAGGCCTGGCACCATGCTCAGGATCTCTAATCTGCAGTGGGCATCGCAGCCGGGTCGGGCGGAGGAGGGCGGCGGCCGGCACTATGGTTCGGAGGCCTCCGGGTCTGGCCCAGGGCCTTGGCTCCCTCCCACGTTCTGTGACTTCCCACACGATGGGCTGCGCAGCAGGTGCCTACGAGGGCCGACTGCAGCCAGGCTGCCTTGGGCCAATGGCAGCTTTGCCAGTTGTTATCTGGGGGACCTCGGGGAGGTACTTAGTCTCTCTGCACCTCAGTTTCCTCCTTTGTAAAATAGGGATCATGAGAGTGTCCAATCGTGGCATCGTTGTGAGGACCAAGTTTGTTAGAGTTTGGAAAGCACTTACAATAGTTCTGGTCGGGCTCCTGCTAATCAATCAATGCCTAGTCATTATTATTACTTTAGTGACTTGACTTCGCAAGTGGAAAATAGGGCATAGGCTCGTGAGGGGTATTCCTAGCGCTGACGCTCGCTCGGGCCATGACTGTGTCCGCACATCATGGCATTACTGTCATGGTGACGAGGGAAGCCTCCTGACCTGACTGCCGTGTCCGGTCTGGTCCCATCGCCTATTAGCTGTGTGACTTTGGACAAGTTCCTTTGCCACTCTGTGCGTCTGCTTCCTCGCCTGTAGAATAGGTTAGGTCATAATAACACCTTTCTCCTCTGGCAAGAGGGAGGATTAAGTGAATTAATACATATAAAACAAATAGCGGATCATCTAGCACATATTAAATGCTCAATAAATGATGACGAAGAGGGGAATAAAGGGAAGCAGCTGCTTTACCTGAATCGATGTCTCGGCTTTCGCACAGTGCCACGAGGCCCTGCAGGACCCTGGCTCTGGGGGCTCTAGTGGTGGGGACACCAGCCTCCCTCTGTCATCCCAGACATCAGAACCTGGGTGGTCAGCTTTCAGAAGGCGGCAGTGACCTTGGAAGCTGGTCCCTTATCATTCGTCTTGTGCCCCTGCAGCTCAGCACAGGAGCGTGAGACTCAGGTTGGTGGGGATGGGAAGGTGAGGACTGCTGAGCCTGCATGGGGGGGCTCCCCACCCCTCTCCTCCACTCCCCACCCCCTGTCCATGGAGTCCCCTCGGCAGCCCTGCCTGCGTCTCTCAACCACCAGTGCTTCCAGGAAAAGCTGGCACCAGTGGGTATCAGGTATCAGGTGGGCTCCCTCAGGGAGCACCAGGTGGGGGGCCTGCCCACCCGCCAGAGCGCTGATTCTGAAGCAGAACCTGCTCTGTGGACCCAGCCCTGGGTCCCAGGTACGACTGTCCCCAGGTGCAGCTCACTCACCTGCCTCCTTCTCATCTTGGAGGGTGATGCATTTTAGGGCCTCAGACATCTGTGGAGAGTCAGTCATTACTCCATCAGCCACGCCCTTCAGCTTTTCCCAGACGTTATCTATCTACTCACAGGCATGCATCGTTAGGGTCTAAAAATGAGGTGAGCCAGCTACACTGATCTTAAAAAAATCATTTATTTTTTTGAAAATAGGTAGTGAAGAGAGGGAGACCGACGGAAGTTGAAAATAGAGTGTGGGTGGAGGTGGGGCTCTCAGAGGGTGGGAAAATGTCGTGTCAGCCACTTGAATCCTGGGCTCCTGTGTGTGCTTCTACACTTCATTTATTGGGGGGCCATTGTTTTGCTGTTCCGGCCTGGAAAGAGCAGGAATTCTGTGCCCGAGCAGAAACCTCAGGTGAGAACTTGGATACCAGGGGACTAGGTTCATAGTCTAGGCGGTGCTCTGCTCTGCCTTGTCCAGGATAAAGGACCCAGGGAGGCCTGGCAGAGGCCAGGGAGGGTGAGGAGGGCAGCGGGGAGGGAGGCAACTGACACTCTGTCCCTGGATGGGAAGAAACAATTCAAGTAAAAACTGGCAGATGTGCAGAACGCTGGCATTTTACTGCGCACTTTGACTCTTGCTCATCTGCTCCTCATGGCTCTGGGGAGGCGTAGCTCTATCTAGGCCATGTGGAACCCGAGGCTCGGGAAGGGCAGGCAGTTTATTCAAAGACACACAGATGTAGGGGAAGCCAGAGCACTGCGTCCCAGGTCATGCTCTTACCCCTCCACCCAGAATTGTGCTCACGTCCTAAGTCCTGGCTGGCACACAGTTGTGTTGGCAGAGTTTTCCAGCAGTTTCTCCAAGCCCCTTCCCTAGTGAGGACTAAGAAGGAAGGCTTAGTCTCTAAGCCAGGGAATCAAAAGTCCTGGTCACACAGAAACTTCCAGCTTGAAGAGTAGCAGCAGCTGGAAAGTGACCCAGATTCCCTGCCAGATGTTGTCAGCCTCCTGTGCAATGACCAACCCCCACGCCCTGTGCTTACGGATGAGGTCTGAACTCTGTGTCCCCCAAAGCCTGACAAGTGTGGCCTTTGGCTGCTTCTCCAGCCTCCCCTCCCCTCCTACTCTCCCTTCCTTCTCCCCTAAGCCTGCTCCTGCCTCTGGCCTTTGTCCTCGCTGATCACAGAGTCTGGAATTAGGCCTGGAATTACATTTGTTGGTGGCCTTCCTGTCTTTGCCACTCTGTTCCTCCCCCATGTATGACAGTCACTTCCCACCGACCCCCAGAACTGTGATTCTTCTTTGCATCTCTGTAACTGATGGACATTACTGTACCCCTTTGCTGTCTGTCTCCCCGCATTGGAGGTGAAGCTCTGCTGTCTTGTTCTCTGCCGTAGCCTCAGGGCCTGTGAGCACCTGGTGGAAATCTATGGAACTCAAGTTTCCCCATCAGATGTTGACTGTGTCTTTTCTCCCAGGAGAGAATTGGTGAGAGAGCAGTGAGGGGCTACAGGCAAGCAGGGGGTGGTGACAGAGCCACCTCAACAGGGACATGGTTTGGCAGCGGCAGCTGTCCCTCTGTGTCTCAGTCTTGTGGACACAAGTCAGCTGACTTAATCGGATATGCTGCTCCGCTGGCCCTCCAAGCCTTGCTGTCACAGTGGCCCCAGGCCAGCGGTTTCTAGATGCCTGACCGCGACTTGTCTTTGGAGCCCAGTCTTGAGCTCAAGACTGGTCCTTCAGTACTAGCCGGGTGGTCTTGGGAAAATTCCTGAGCCCCTTTGGGCCCCCTTGTCTGTCCAGCAGACACACAGACGGATGGAACTATCCAGGCTAACGCTGAGCAGTACTGTCCTGTCCCCTTCACTGTCTGCACAATGGGGGGTGCAGATGCTGACCTTGAGTGAGAGCGTGAAGAGGAAGTGAGCTAAAGCATTTGAAATGCAGGCATGGGATGGGTGTTCAGATAATATTAACTTTGGCTTCTTCCCAGAACTGTCTGGCTGTAAACCCACCCCGTGGAGAGAGAGCAGAAAGGAGGACGAGGCTGCTGGAAGGGACAGAGGCGGGAGGGAGTGTGTCATTTCATGGCCCCAGAAGGCTTGAAGACAGCTCTGAGGATGTGCCCCAGGCCAGCCAGAGGTCCACTGGCAGAGGGTCTGCTGAAACTTCCTCCCAGCCCACCCTGTTCCTGTCGCCCACGCTAGCTAGAGCTGCATGCCAGCCTCCTCGCCTCAATCTCAGCAAATCTCCCACCAGCCGATGGTCAGATGGTCAGCTGATGGTCACCGGCCTCTGTGGACTCCCTCTGCCTCCTCAACACACAGATCTCAGGGGAGGGGAGAGTGCAGTGGGGGAGCCCCAACACGGCAGCATGGGAACAGGAGCACTGCTCAGGGGCCAGTCTCCCCCAGTGCAAAGAGGGCATTTGAGGTCCACCCTGGAAACAGCGACACTGGGAGTGGTGGCACCTCCCACCTCCTCACTCACGCAGCCTGCCTGCTGCCCCTGCAGGGGTGGAGGCCAGGCGGGCAGGGGCCCCTGCAGGGGTGGAGGCCGGGCGGGCAGGGCGTGTTCCCTGCCTAGCTAGATGGTATCCGTATGTGCCTGTGTGGTCTTCCTGGGTGCCCTAGGACCTGGGAGTCTGAGTCAGGTTGGCTGTTTGTCTGCTGGGTCCGTCTGTCCCTGTGTGAGTGTGTGTGGATTTGTGACCGCCAGAGTGACATCTCTGGGTGCAAATCTGGCTCAACGTGTCTGAGCATGCGTGAGCCTGGGTGCACCTACGTGCGCGTGCATGCGCCCTGCCCGCCGCCCACTCTGGACTGTGCCTGCGAGTGCGTCCGTAGGCGCCTTGCTTGCTGCCACTGCTGTGACTGTAACGTCAACCTCAGCACGTCCACACTACCTGCCGCTCAACTAGCAGGCGAGCAGAGCCCGTGAACCCTATGATGCGTTCAGGGGAGCAGTGGGGAAGCCAAGGCAGGTCTTTCCTCTTTAAAGGTAAATTCCAGGGGGAAGAACACTACAGAGGAATTGTCCCGGAGATAGTTGGCTGGTGGCCAATTCGTCTTGTAAAAAAGATCCCTGGTGCCTGTGGCGCCCAGATGAGACAATTCTTTGGAATTAACCAAGCTAATTTTGACGAGCAAACATTTTGCTACAATGAAAGTTTTTATTGTAGCACATAAAAGTCAAAACAACACCCAGTCCCCTTGGGGGAGACAGGCGGGCGGGAAGAAGAAAAACAGCAGCGCACACAAGCTCTAACTAATCATTGTGAAATCAAAAGTGCTCAGCGCTGCCAAATTAAATGTGACTAAAAATATCCATGCAGAGGAGCCGCTGAAGGGCAGCCCCAGAAGCTGTTGATTCCTTGGCTTACTTAAGAAATCCAGGGGAGTGTAGGCTAGAGGGAAAGACATTGCCAGTTTCTAGAACATTCTTCAGGTCTGGGTCAAGGTGGCATCTCCTGACTGGAGCTGAGAAGAAAAGAGCTGGGAAGACTAGAGCTACTGTGGCTCTGGTGCCTCTCTGACGCCAACCCCTACTGTCCCTTATGCCTTCAGTTTGGGGGCCATCTTTGTGCCTTTGTTCATGCTGGGTTCCCCTTAGGAATCCCCATCTTTTGCCCTCCCCCACCCCCAACTCACCCATACTTTCAGGCAAGGTCATGTCCCAATTCCTCCAAGTGGTCTCTTGATTACTTAATGTCTTGGGTTTCCCCTGTGACGTGACCACCGCACTTCTCCACATTTGGGGCTAAGAAGCTCCCTTTGATGGACAAGAATTTATGTTTGGTGCTGGGCAGATGGGTATGGAGTGGGGGATTAACTGACCTGGGGAGCTGTCCTTACTCAATGTGCTTGGTGTGGCCTGCTGCCCTGTCCAGGCAGCAAGCACTTCCCAGTTCCTGTTTGGTACGGAGAGCTGTACCAGACATGGGCCCCTGGGTCTAGGACAGAGTCGAACTCTCTGGATCCAGGCTTACTTGGGTGGAGATATGCACCTTATTTGCAAGACACAGAAGTCTGTCCCTGATTTGGAGTGGGCAAACATGTATCGTGGGGCACAGGTTTGCTGGGGGCAGTCGGAGCAGGCCTCCAGGAAGAAGGGACACTTGGATTGGCCTTGAAGGAGCTAGACCAAAGGGGGCAGAAGATGTGTTCTTTCTGTTCATTCAGGCTTCCGGGGTGACCATCCCGGATCCCTAACAACAGCACACGCCTTTGAAGCGAAGGACTGGTTTCACGCCACACTGGTACAATCCCATTATCTCTCTCCTTTCAACTCCCAAATATGTCATCCATCTATTATGGCACATTTCAACATGGTACTCATTGAATTCTTGGGGAGGGGTGATTTAGAAACAGGTCTAGGAGGAGTAGAACCCCTCCTTTTTTCTCTGACGTTCTTCCAGTGAACCCAGCTCTCTCGGGGGGCAGGACTGTGTGTCGCTTTGGTGCACAGGTGTGGGAGTCAGACACCTGGGCCTGCATCCCTTTTCTTGTACTGCCTGGAGTAGGTATCTAAAGTGGGTAGCTTCAGTATCGTTTCTGCATCTCAGCTTCCTTATATATAAAAGAGATGCCAGAGAAGCTGCTTCCTCCTGATCCTTGTTATTGTTATCCCTTTTATCACTAGGACAGGTCTACCTGTGGGAAGCAGAATACCAGATAATGGCATATGCAATACCTAATGTATGATCTTCCTTGACAAGACAGGTATTTCCAAGGGTGGTGCAGCAACTCAACAGCATCAGAGAGGTTCTCTCCAGCCTCCTGCTCTGCCATCCTTAGCAAAAGTTGACTCATGGTCACAAGACAGTTGCCATGGTTCCGAGCATCATTTTTTCACCATACACCATTGTCAGCAGGGAGAAAGGTAGAGGTGAGAGAGGGAGGGATCGAGGGCTTTGTCTTTTGTTCCTCCTTCTACAGGGAGAAAAATATCCCCAGAGGTCTCCAGACTTTCTCTCCCTTGCTGGTGGTTGGAATTGGGTTGTTTAGCCACTGCCCTCCCAGTCGCTGGCAGAGAAGAAAAGGCTTAGCATGCCTAATTTAGACCAGTCACAGTTCATCACTTGGGCTGAGCATGTGACTGACTATCTGCACACAAATCTGAACGGATATTGAGTGGACAACCACCTCCGGTTGAACTGGCCTGTACCTGGTACTGGGATGGGCATAGCAGGAAACCAGCTATAACTGAATGCAGAGAACTATTGCCCATGTCTAATCAGGACGAGACCATAATGTCAAGGGTCACACTCGAATGTTTTTAGAGAGATAGGGAAGGCTCTGGGACCCACCCAGCGTCCACCTAGCATCAAAGACCCCAACTCCACCAACCACATCTGACACAAGTCTTTGCAGCAAAACCTGGAGGAGAGTCCACCTTGGCCTGGGCCAGTCACTTGGCTTCTCTGGGTCACAGAGTCCTCCCCTGAAAGGAACGGCACTTGGCTTTGTGGATGCCACATTGCTGGTGAAGACCCACCAGACACGGGGGATCCCCTTGGGAAATTATGATGCAAGTTGAGGTGAAGGGGAGATTCCTCAGCAGAATTCAGGGTTGGACCAGATGTGTTTTAAGGCTCCTTCCAACTTGTGTGTTTGGATCCTGTGCCAGGAAAGTGGCAAAGTAGAGGCCTGTGTTCAAATTCAAGCTCTCTTGCTCACAAGCTGTGTGACCTTTGGTCTATGTTGCTTAATCTCTCTGAACCTCAGTTTTCTCATTTATAGAGATAGGGATGATCAGAAGATTGTAGTGAGGTCCCTTGAAATCGTGCTTGAACAGCCCTCCACTGACCTGCCATGCTGGCATGGACAGGGCAATGGGAGCTGACTCTGCTTTGCAGCCTGCTCACAGCAGCTTCATGAGTTAGCGACTATCCTTCCTTCCTTCACTTTATACTGAGGGACGGCCAGGATCCTTCTGCTCGTAAGCACAAAGGCAAATCAGAGTCCAAGTCCCCCAGCCCCAGCTCCATATCCTGTCTCCTGCACTCCGTTCCAGAGGGGAGATGATCCAGCAAGGAGAGCGAGCACACCCGGATGTGGGGGGGTGGGGGGGGAGCATGTACAGTCTGCCTGTGCTAAGGCTCAGGCACAGTATATGGAACAATAGACAGTCTGCTCACATATAATAGATGAAGCTTAAGACTCCAACATGGAATTGTTCTTTATCTCCATTTTATAAATGATGACATGATGTTCCAAAAGGTGGAGAAATCTGTCCTGCAGCTGCATCAAGACCACCATCTGTCAAATTCCAGATCCTGGGCCCTTTCCTGGGTGGGGCTGCAGCAGGCCAAGCCTGTCGTGGAATCACCGGGCTCCCTTTGGCCCCCCAACATTTCTTTCCCCACAGTCACTCCCAGGCCCCCAGGGCACATGAGCCAGCCACCTGCTTCTTCCACCCAGAAAACCTCAACACAGCCAGTTGCCTCCTCCCTTGGCCTTGAACTGAGGTTGTGGTCACTGCCCCACCAGGGCCTCCTGCCTGCTGGCTCGGTCACCTGCTGCCGCGGGCTGACTACAGGTCCCACTGGTGTGGAGGAGAGCCTGTGTGTTCGTCACAACCCCTGGGTCCCCTCCCTGCAGGTACTTTGGCTATAGGTCAGCAGAGCTGTGGAATGACCCAGAAGGCTAGAGCTAATGGTAGGGATGGAGGTCATGGGGAGGCAAGTGGGGATACTTGAGAGCAGCTGAGCATGCTCTGCACAGGCCCGCGAGACCCCTCCTCGCTGGAGGTCATCACTTGCTCAGTACTTCCCTTGCATTTCCTGTGCCTCCAGCTACCTGGGGGGAGCACTGGAGGAATGCAGGACTAGGCAGCTCTTCCAGGCCCTTTTTCCAGGTGAGGAAACCAGGTCTTACCTGTGCCCCAAATTAAACAGCTGGTAGAGGCAAAGCTCCCAGGCTCCTACCCTAAGCACCTCAGCTCCCCAGGGACTTCAGAAAGCTCTGGATCCAAAACCTTTAGCCCCAAGATGCTGAAGGGTCACCTGGAAGGTGAGGGGCTGTGCTTGGCTCCTCCTCATGCTGAAATGCCATGTGAAGAAACAGGGACAGAGGACGAGGCCCTGGCTGGGGTTGCGAGCCCTGCCTGGCTGAGCAGTGGGAAGCAGAGTTCCTAGTGGGGTGCAGCTTAAGGGAGATGTGAGTCTCAGAAAAGCCGGCCAGCCTTCTGGTGCCAGCAAAATGTGCAGACTTACACTGGGTCCAGGATGTTGAGTCAGGTAAAGCAGCAAAGGTTTGGGGCTACAGAAAGACCTGGGCCCCAAACTGGGCTGTTTTCCACTGAGCCTCCGCCCTTAGGCCTCCTGAGTTGTGGAGGCCTGGGCTTTGTGAGCTGGACGGACTCTCTCGGGGTCCTGTCCCCAAAGCGAGGGAACTTATATGCCCAGCCCTTTCTCCCTCCTACAGTCCTTCCTGCTCCCCCCAACATGGACACATTGGATGCACAGAAACATAGACATCAAATACATGCAAACATAGACACACACAAACACAGATTTACACATACATACAACACACAGATGCACTTATAGACATATAGACATAGACACAACACAGATCTACACACACAACATGGACACACACCCCCTTGCTGGTTCATGCACACATCCAAACAATTCCCCTTGTGCCACATCTGTTCCACTCATCACAGGTGCTGACATCATAAAACAGACACCAGCAGCCTGGTTCAGTGTTTCTCAAGCTTGACTGCACATTAGAATCCTCTGGAACGTTTTTAAAATCCTATCTGTCTGGGCCACGCTCCAGCCACATTACAGCATAGTGGCCACGGGCGGCCCAGCTCCAGGTATCACTTCTAAAACCCAGCAAGGAACCCCACGGCATGAATCACAGGCACCCCCACATTAGATATAGCACACACTTCGAGGGCCAGTTGTTTCTCCTCCGCCTTGTCTAAAAATCTAGATTTCTCCCCAGGAGGGGCAGGATGAATGGCTGACCCACAGAATGGGCAGTTTGGGGAGTGGGCAAGGCCAGTCTCACTGCCTCCGTCAGATGTTGGGGAGGGGGTTCCCCAGACCAGGGGAGCCCATTTGCATCAGGATTTCCCAGAATGCATAACATGCAGGTTCCCAGACCCCTTCCACCACCTGAGTACGACTTGGGCCTCCTAGGGTACACAGTGACTGCTCTGAGTGTCAAAGACAGGGCTGGGGCCCAGCTGGGGCCCTGGCAGCTGGTCATCATGGTTCCGGCCTTTCCTCTGTCCTCACTCAGGGGTGGGGGAGGGTCTGGGAGAAGTAGCCAGTGGCTGTCTGGGAAGAACTTTATCACTGCTGCTGTGGCTTCTGTCCTCACCGTTCCTGCTTCGGGCACCTCTGTGAATAGACCTGGGGAGCGGAGTGGCCTGGAGACCAGAGCACCCCTGTGGCCTGGCACACAGGGCGGGGTGTGGGTGGAGCTCCAGGCCAGCGAGCGTCCCTGGGCCGCCTTCCACTCCTCTATCTGTTGGGACAGCGTGGGAGTCCTGTTGTGATGGGGTGTCCTGTCCCCCCTGAAGGGGCTCCACTGAAACTGTGTGTGGAAGGGACAGCGGAGGAGGCCTGCCCTGTACCGAGTGGTCCGAGGACATGGTACACACGCCGATGCGGGGCATTCTCATTGCCGCTGGCCCTGGGGAGGACATATGAAGATCCAGAAGAGCAAATAGAAACTCATGCCTTGCCCACTTGCCAGCAATGGAGAGCTCTGGAGAACTCAGCAAGTTCTGTCCTCTGACCCACCCTGTCCCCCTGTGCCCCTCTGTGCCCTCTGACCCTGTCCCTCCCTGCCCCTCATGAGTGCTGTCCCTGGCATCACTCCCACACTGCCCTGTCCTTTGTGCTGCCCGCCCCTTGGTTGCACGTGCCCTTCTGCTGTGCCAAGGACAGCAGCTCGCCAAGTGCCTTCCAGCTAGTCGGGCAGGTGCCCAGCTGCAGCCCCCAGCCCTGGAAGGAGCTCTTTCCAGGGATCACCAGCCAGATCCCTGGCCCGGTGCTGCCTTGGCTGCTGCCACAGGAGGCTAAGAACATCTGAAGTCAATAACGTCGGGTTTCAAAGAAAGTTAAGGATCAAAGGCAGAGGAAGTCAAGCCAGAGTCAGATCAGCTCCAGATTAAAGCAAGAGGAGCCAGCTCCCCGCAGGAGGCTGCCGGCTCTGGCTTTTCTCTGCACCCTCGGATCCCAGCCTCTGTCAGGCAGAACCCTGGGACAGAGGGCAAGCCACCGACAGACAGACAGAGAGTGATAGCGCAGGGCAGGGGTTCCCCGAAAAAGAGAGTGAGAAGGGAGGGAGAGACATAGGGAAATGGAGAGAGGGACACAGAGCGAAAGCAAGACAGAGACAGAGCAAGGCAGAGGGGCAGGGAGAGAAGGGCTGGAGAAGAGGAGAAGGCGGGGGCCAGAGAGAGGAGAGGACTCAGAAAGCAAAGTAAGGCAGTCGTAGACATGAAGTGAGGCTGGGTATAAAGAGTATCCAAGGTTATGGAGCCCAGGAGAGACCAAGGGCAAACCTGGGAAGGGGGAGACCTGAGTTAACGGGGTGTCAGGTGCAGTGCTGGGCAGACCTTCTCCTTTGAAGCAGGCGCATCCTGGCCTGGCAGCTCCATAGTCCTGCTCTCTTTCTCCCCATGGAGTCGGCATGTTTTCTAGAAGACATGTGGAGCCTGCCAGGCTGTCTGCTCCCTTTTTCACAGATATGGTTTTCAGAGGAAAATGACCTCCCCTGCAGAGAACCAGTCAAGACTACACAGGCTGGAGGGGGTCCTGGGCTGGGGGTCTCGGGGTCCAGGTTCCCGAGGCTTCTTGCAGCTGGGGGCTACTCTGTATCCACAAGGCCCAGTCCAGCCTGCAGTGGCCAGGGCCCCCATGTTCTTGGGCCTTTCTGCTACCTGGACCTTCCTTTCTCCCCTCCACCTGTGTGCACTGTGCCATCAAAGCCCAACCCAGCTTCCTCCTCCATGAAGCCCACCAGGATCACGGAAGGGGGAGGTGCAGGTTTAGGGATTTCTCAGACTTCTTTGGTCTGCAGGGTTACAGTCAGTGATGCCGCATTTGTGCTGTAAATGCAATACCCATTCATTCTCTGCCCCCTCTCTTCACCTGGATGTACAATCGCCTTCCTGTTCATTCTTCTCCCCCTCCCCACCCAGCATCGTGGCACATGCACACAGAGGCATGTTAAAGTTCTGAAATGTGCTGCTTTGATCCATATTATGCTGCTGCTTTCCCCAGATTTCTCTGGTCAGTGCCGTACTTGACCTTCAGTTTGGAGAGTCTACCTCCAAAAACAGCACTGTGCCCATGGGAGAGGGGACAGAGGCCGAGACAGGCAGTGTGCTGAGCTCTTGGATCTGGCCCAAGGCACCCTGAATCCTGGAACCCCACCAGCATTTGCCACAGGTCACCTTTGCCTCAGCCCCTCTTCCTGAAACTCACTCAGGTAAGGGCCTGTGTTGAAAGGGGGACCTGGCATTGCCCCTTGCTGGCCTGGCTCAGGCCTGAGACCCAGCCCACGGGCCCAGCCTGCAGCCTAGGCCCCGCTCTTTCACTTCCTTTTCTCAGTGGGTCGGCACCTGTCAGTGTCCCACACCCTCACTCCCCACCCCTGCCAGACACACCCTCTTCCTTTCCCCAGAGGCCTCCTTCCTGGACTGGTCCTGCTTGACCAAAGCAAGATACACGAGCTTCGGTGGGCAGGCAAAACTGCCACCTGCCCCCGAGCAGCCAGGCTAGGGCACCCATGGGTCTCCCAGCAAGCTCCACCTTCAGAGCAGTGGTCTTCTGCAGCCCAGGCTGAAGCATCATTGGGGTGAGTATGTATTTGATGGTCTCTGGGCCCTCTCACCCCAGCACCGCATTTGGATGGTGGGGCAATTGCTGAGCCGAGGACCTGGCCTGACACAGCTGTGACCTGCACCGCCTTCCTGTCGTGATGGCAGCGATGACAGTGGTGATGGAAAATGAAAACCTCACAAAGTGAAGCCCTCACCTCACAAGCTGAAACCCACAAGTGGCACAGGTGTCTGGGCCATGTGGGCTCAGTGGTGCAGTCAAGGTCACGGTTAAGCATGGGAAAGGGGCAGACTCTGACCTGAGTCCCAGCTCTTATGCAGCCTGCTGGACCCTGAGCTGGAAGCCAGAGCTGTGGGTGCTGCTGGCTCCCCATGTGACCCTGGGCCAGTCCTGTTACCATGAGCCTCATGTGTACCCAGTGAGTATGTTGAGGACTTGAATTCCTTGGGTTCTGTGTTCCCTCTATCGGTTGACATGCCCACATTCTAAGGGGATGAGATCCCACACTTTCCTCTCATTCCTCTGCCTCCCTCTCCCACCCCCTTTAACAGAATGAGCACTAGTTACACATAGGACACCTGCCTTCACAGACCTTCTGGTGGGGCCAAGAGTGGGTTCTGTCACCTTCCACATGGGGCTGGTTTCCATTTGATGTTCAGGCAAGGGGGCTGTGGGAACCCTGAGGAGGGGCTTGGAGAAGGCTCCCGGAGGAGGGACATGGAGGCAGACTGGAGAAAGGGAGGGCTTGGCTTGTGCTTGGGTTACTGAAGGGCAGGGTGAGAAGAGATGGTAGTGTAGCTGGAGATAGGAGGCTGCAGGATGTTTGACTGAGAAGACCCAGCCAGTTGGCATGGAGAAAGCGATGACCTTCTAGCAATTTCCCTTTCAAGCCTTCCTCTTGTGAGCGAATGTCTTTAATTTATTAAGGGACTGATTTTAAATCATCTGCCCTCTCTCCCTGCCCACCCTCCCTCTTCCACTGCCTATATTTCCCCTGACCATAAATTTTTTTTTTTAATGACAGTTTAGAAAATGAGCAAATCTTTAGTGACACTTTTATCACCTCCAGAATACTTTTAATAAGAGGTTTCGGTAGATTGCCTTCTGGGGGTGGGCGGGGAGAGAGCAGGACTGTGGACTAGCTGCATCTGCCAGGTGAGCCCTCCCCCTGGCCCCTGCCTGGCAGCCTGAGAGCCATTCACTCCCCCAGGGGAAGGCCCCTGCCTGGGACCACCCCCACCACCGCACCCACCCCCAGCTCCCTGAGCATCATCCTGACAACCGCTCACCCTGTGACCTCCACCGCCACCCTGTGCCCCTCCCTCTTGGTCTGCTCATCTGTGAAATCTTGCCTGGGTGCAAGGGATAATTAGTGCAGACCTATTAATAATGGTTAGAAGTCATTAGCTGCTGACATTTTGTACCACACCTAGTTATTCAGATGGGCAAATCAGGCCCAATCATATTTCTCAAACGAAACCCAGAGTCAGCCTTGCTGGATGGGAAAGCTCAGGTCGCACAGCCCTCGGAGCAGCCCAACATCCCAACATTGGTGTTGTGTGGCTCTGGTGCTCATCTGCTCTAGATGTGTGTGTGTGGGGGTGATGCTGGGAGGTCCACATGGGCACCGCCAAGGGTGTCCAGCTGGGAAAGCCAGAAAATCACCCAGGAAGAAAGCCTTAGTGGGCGAAGAGCAGTGGGGCTGGGACTTCTGCAGAGGGAACACCCCCAGGGCGGGAGACTGACTCGTGGGGTTGCTGGAAGGAGGGGGGCAGGAGGGGCTGTCCCAGGTCAAGAGTGAGGGGAAGGCTTAGAGGAACCAAGAACCACACTTGGGAAGGAGGGGCGCTTGAAAGGATAGCAACAGAATTTGGGGGCTGGCTGGGGCGCATGAGCAGCAAGATTTGGGAGGTCAGTTATGGGTGATCAGTTATGGCGTGTGAAGTGATACTGTGCTCTAAGCAATACAGGGAAGAAAGAGCGAGTTTTGTTTTCTGAATGAAACACATAGTTGAGGGCAATCAAAGTGTGATTTTCTTCTAGTTGAATTAAAGTTAAAAAAAAATAGGGAGAGGCTTATTCGTTAACGAGACTATGGCTCGGGCACCTGCACTGTGCATTCATTGCATGTGGCACGTTTAGGGGCTGATGTGTAGTAAACTCTTAGTACGATGCTGGTTTCAAAAATGGGAGCTGTCCCCACTTAACCCCGCAGCTATAAATGGGACAGTAGATAAACTTTCCTCTTAATCTTTATTATTGGGAGGATATCATCATCGCCGAGTGAAAAATACCCGTTTAGGGCATGGAAAATAATTAAGTTCTATGGAGCACCTTTCCAAGTGCTTTGTGTTTGTTTAGTCCCACAAAAATTCTGGAAGGTAGGTGCTATTACGAACATCATTTTCTAGATGAGGCAGCAGAGCACAGAGGGGTTAAGTAAATCTCCCAAGACCACACAGTAAGTACCAAGTCAGGTTGAACTGGAAGGCTGGCCCCAGGGTTGTGAATTCAGCCACCCTCCCCAACTCCCAAACTGTAGCGCCTGGTTTATTTCTGACCCTGAAGAGAAGAGACAAGGACAAGAAGGAATGAGAGAAGATTTGGAAGTGTTCTGAGAGCCGCTGTTCTTCCTGAGCACAGGGGACTTTGAGGGTAACAGAAGCAAAGAAATGAAGCCTGGGCTACTGCAAGGAAGAACTTGGGGGGCCTTTACTGCCCTACTCCAGGGTTCTGCAGAGGGGAGCCTGCGTGTTTACTACGCATCAACCCCTAAACGTGCCACACGCAATGAATGCACAGTGCAGGTGCCCGAGCCATGTTCTCATTCGGTTCATCGGACTTCCCTGGCATGGAAGCAGAGTGGGAGCAGAGACCTAAAGCAGGACAACTCCATTCTGCGCACCCCAGGCCAGACACAGCTAACCTGACTGACATGTGCTCACCTGCCTGACATGTGCTCACCTGCCTGACATGTGCTCACCTGACTGACATGTGCTCACCTGCCTGACATGTGCTCACCTGCCTGACATGTGCTAGTCCTGCTTTGCTTTTCCTCACATTTTGCTCTAAGTATATTTAAAAATGTCTGGACATGAGAACGAGAAGGTTGTGGGAATGAGAAGCTGTGGTTTTGCCAAAGTTTGCGGGCAAACCATAGACACCCGCTCCTCCCTGAGCCCCCGAAACTGGTTCTCCTGGCTGCAAAATGCAGTAGAGCCCCAGCTCACGGGTGGGGAGTCGCGCCTCGTGAGTTTTGCTTCCTGGCCCAGATTTGACCGTCTGTATTCCATAATTAGTAACTATTATTATTATTATGGCTATAACTATAGATCGTTAATTTACAGTTTAAAAATTCCTCACCTATTTCATTTTGCACAATTTTATGGAAGAATTAAATTTTTATAGGAAGTTCGCCTAATTAACTGGACTCAATGTCATTCTGCTTCTTTCAAGTGCACGTATGATGGGCCATGAGAGGCTGTTTCTGTCGGGCGGCACCTGCCCAGCCAAGCCACTTTCTTTATTGCCTACCTTCTACCAGGGTTGACTGTGCCAGGCGCTGCCTGGGAGCTTTGTGGGCATCACTTTCAATCCTGCAGATGGGATTGCCCTCCCACCCCTTACAGATGAGGAAGCTGAGGCTCAGGGAGGTCAGATGACTTGCCTGAGGTCACACAGCTGGGGAACAGAGCAGGCATCGGGAGCCAGGTGTGTCTGTCTCAAAGCCCAGGCTGCCTCCCCAGGTGGCACATCCAGTGTGAATCGGTCTTGTTAGGATGGAGAGAGTGACCAGCGAAGGGCTGTCCTGTTGGCGACATGAGCTCCCCAGGCACGAGGGTTCCTTCCTTCCTGGATCTGAGAACTCCCAGAACCCCCAGAAGCATCGGTGGAGAGAGCTACTGCTACATGCCAACTGTCCCCCACGAGGCAAAGGACGCCAATTCTGCCTCTGGAATCCCCTGTGGCTTGCCCCCCTGGCTCCCGTCCTGGGCTCATCTGCCTGCTATTCAAGGGACCAGATGTGATGCAAGGAACGGAGCCATAATCATTCCTTACTCTAGTCCAGGGCTTTGAAATTTGCAGAGCTTTTCACAGTCCCCATGGCCTCTGAGCTGGCAGGAAACAGCGTCCCTACAGGCAGCGCACGGGCTCTGGGGCACGATGACTTGGGCTCGAGTCTCTGTTCCATCCTTTATTTGCTGCAGTAAATGACCTTGAGTAAGTGACCTTACCTCTGTAAGCCTGATTTCCTTACCTGAGGACGGAGAAAAGTGCATCAACTTTTTATGAAGATTAATTGAGATGGTGAATATGCACTTAGATAGGATTATATAATTTATATATAAAACCTCATTTAACTCTCATAATAACCTAGAAAATAATAAACACTAACACACAGTAATGCTCTAATAGATTCATATTAATGAGCACAGCCCTACCCAATAGCGAATAGCATTACTCATTCCGCCAAAGAATTTTCATCATATTTTGTTTTTCTTTAACAGTTGTCTCCTCCTTGAGGCCAGAGTCAAGTGCATGGAGGCCAGGGCCATATCTGTTTGCTCAGAGCTTCACCAGAGCAGCGAGCATTTGCCACACGACAGGAGATCAATATGTCTTTAGAGTGGAATTGGAGACCTTTCCTAATTCTCACCGCTGCCCTCTGAAGTAAGAGGCAGCATCATCCCCATTTTACAGACAGAAAGGGTCCGAGAGGTGAACAGACACACGGCCAGTCCGTGTGCCACTGGAGCGCCAGGACCCAGAACGCGCAGCCAGAGAGAACACTTTCCTCTCCAAGGACAGATGGCCGAGACCTGCTGGCTCCCGACAAGCAGCCTCGAGCCTTCCCCATTAGAGGATGCTGGGTGAGGCCCAGCTTCACTGCTTTCTGAGAAGCACCAACTGGGCTATTGCCCAGGAGGCCTGGGCTAACAGCCCATGGACAATAGTACCGTCCTCCCACCCCTCCACCTGTGCGTCCAGGTGGTAAGGCTTAACAGACACACTTCTTGTGTTGTTCCCCAGGAAGCCCCCTTTGGGGCTCTTTTCTCTACAGGAGGGAGCCCTGCCTGGCTGGATGCCCTTTTCTGCAGGGGGCAGGACACAGATGGGGTTACACTGAGCTGGGGGGCCACCAGGACGAGGGCCCTGATCTCAGGCCAGCCAGTGACCTGTCTCTGCAGCCTGGAGGCACCAGAAGACTCTGAAAGCTTTGCAAAGCAGCCCTCCGCAGAGGCCTGTTCTGGGGGTGGAAGGAATCCTCACAGAGGCTGGGGCTGCATTTTCTAAGGGCTCAGAGAAGTTGGCAGGAAGTCTCCTGGGGAGAGACACTGGTCATTTTGGCTCCAGCTAACAATAAGCCCCATTCCCCAATCAAGTGCCTGTTGTTCTTTCTAGGCCTCAGGGGGCTGAAATCACTCAAGTTGCTGGAATTGAAATGCAGCAAGTCTGACTCCAGATCAGCAAGCTGGGGCCTCACTTAACCTCAGTCTGTTTATTTATGGTCAGGTAAAAAGTGATGCTGCCCAGTGACATCCTTTCATAGTGACAGCCCCCAGGAAAGCCTCTTTGGTCCTTCAGGAAGAGCAGGTGGGCCTTGAGGACCTGGGTGAAGAGGGGGAACCCAGGAAAAAAAGAAGGAGCAGGAAGGAGGCCAGGCACTAAGAATGCCCATACCCTTTCTAACACCTCAGTGTGGGTGAGCAAGTTTGGGTGGGTGCTAGGGAGGTGGAGGCTGGGGGGGTGGGGTCAGGTCATATTGTGTGTGTGTGTGTGTGTGTGTGTGTGTAACAGGCTGTGGCTTAAAGATCAGGAGACATGATGCCCTAGGAGTCACTTCTCTCTGTGTGAGGAAGGCTGACAACCTAGGAGCCTGTTGAGGCCCCGCCAGCAGGCCCCACTCCCTTTCTCAATTTCTAACCTGAGTAAAGACGGATGGAGAAGGTCCCATGTGGGCTGTAGCAAGTAGCAAGTGCGTGACAACAGCAACCCCCATCCACCTCCCCTGTCTCCCAGCCTCAAAGGCAAAACAGGCCCCTGCTCTCCTGGATTCCGGAGGATTCGGGAGTTAAAGCTTGTAAATCAGTGAATGTTCAGCAAATAGGAACTGTTGCTGTTGTTACTATCCAGGTTCTTTATCCACAATCCTGAGATCCCAAACACTCAACACCAACTGCTTTTTAAAAATTCATTTGGCAACTATTTTTAGGCTTTATTTGCCGCACGGACTGTGAATAGTCTTTAGTTTTCCTGCAGAAATGTTAATGCATTTGATTACAGAGCCTGTCCCAGATCACCCGATACAAAAGGTGGCATTTCCCCTGCACAGCTCCCCATGGTCTGAAGGCAGAACATTCCTGCTTCACCAGCTACGGTGCTCAAGATTTTGCCCCATTTAAATTAATACTAATAGCCTCTACAGACCCCCCCAATAACCTAATGAAGTCATACCAAATAGAAACAGTCTACGTTCAGATGGGGGGGAACCGTTCTGCCAATTCCAAAAACTATTCCGAATCCTGAAATGCATCTGGAATTCGGATGAGGGACTGCAGACCTGAGCTCTCTTCCAGTTTTCCTGGTCATCCTGAAAAGCAGACTGACTTGATTTCCTTTGTACAGACAGTGAAACTGAGGCTCAGAGGTGTGGAACAACTTGTCCAGGGCCCCACGGTCGGTAAGGGGCAGAGCTGAGCCTGGAGTCCCGAACTCCGCATCTGTCCTTCGGCAGCCCCCCAAGGCTGCCAGCCCCTGGAGCCCCTGAGGGTCCAAGGGGGGTTCAATTCCAAGCGCACATGCTGGGGCACCCAAACAAACAGATGCGCTCGTGAGCCTAAGACACGGCTTCTTCTCTTGGGTAGATGAGCAGCTTCCAAAGAGACTTGGAGAAGAAAGACGGACTCACTCAGCATGAGCTGTCCTCGGGAGCCTGCCCAGTTGACCTGCCATCTGGGAGCAAGTTAGAGTCAGCCTGACCGGGGGCTATTTCTGACTTGGCCCAAACTCTCTGGCAAGGGACCCTGGGCAAGTCCCTTGATTGCTGTGAGCCTCGGCTGCTCATCCACGAAATGAGTTCAGTACTGGTTCTGCCTGAGGTGGCTGCAGGACTCGGCAGGGGCTGGGACGCTTCAGTGGCCTGATAGGTGTTCAAGGACAGCTGGCGTTGGCCAGGCTTTCTCCCCAGTAGACTTCCTGCTTGGTTCTCCTGGGCCCCTGGGAGATAAGCGCCCCACAATCTATGAGGATGCCCCCACCTCATCCAGCACATAGGAGCGCTGAGGGCTCCTCTCTGCTGAGCCTTCAGAATCAACATGTTCCTCCAGCTGCAGGCACAGGCTGCTGGCTGACCAGAAACCTCATCCACAGCTGTCATTGCCCCTTAGCTCACTGCCGTCCCCCCCAGCCCCTACGGAGGAAATAGCCCTGGTGGGGGGAGCCTTTCTGGGGAAAACACAGTTAAGTATGTGCGGTCCCCACCCTGCTTTAAGTCTCACCTGTTTCCCCCCACCCCTGACACACAGTCTGTAGATACTATAATGTTTGAAGTTTCTGGGTTTATAAAGAAAAGCTGCCCATGCTGTGAGTTGGACAGTTTATGCTGCTTAACCTCCCTAACTCTTCTGTTCCTAAGAGCTGGGGTCCCCTGTGCCTCTTCCCTTCGCCCAGAGACCTCAACCTGGCCCCTTCTAAACTAGCCTGAGCCAGCTGTTGCTGCAAGACCCTCCCTGCCTCCTCCTTTCTCTCAATTCCACTGTTGAAATAAAACATCCATCACGCTTCATTTGCCTAATAAGCTTCAGTCTCCATTCTGCTGGGTGATTAACCAGCTAGAATACCATGTGCTCCCATCTCAGGCTCTGGGTGACCGCCGGTGGAGGGGTGGCTGGGGCAGCCCTGTGCTGGTGGAGGGCATTCTTTCCCTCCTTTTGCTACCCCCGCCCATCTTTTTCTTCAGATGAAAAATGACTGTGTGATTCTGTTAAATTCCCTGTGCAATAGCAATCATTCTGGAGAAATTGATTGTGATTCTGTTAGTGACTGCTTGGTCGCATGTTAATATACTCTGAGGCAGTTTACACTGTCCACCTTGCTGTGGCCAGAACAGGGAATTATTCCCTGTGAAGGTAGACAGGCAGGGGATTCGGGTGGGTAAGGTCTGGGTGCAAGGAGGGCGGGCATAGAATCAGGTGGGTGTGGTCTGCGTGTGAGGGGGTGGGGCACGGATTCAGGGTGGGCGGGGTCTGGGTGCGAGGAGGGTGGGCATCGATTGCTGGAGGCGAGCACAGTTTCATTTAAACAGTCGTAATTTCCTGCTTTTTTCAGAAGGGAGTTTCTTGCCTTTTAGGTGTGTCTGGCGAGGGTGGGAAGGGGGGGATTATCCTTTCTTGTATAACCCTCAGCTTTGGAAGTCCTATCTTGCTTCAGGAGGTGACCCCAGAAGGAAGAGCCTGAGACTGGGAGGGGGAGCAGCACGGAGGACCCTGCCGTGAGTGATGGACTCCACGTTGCTGAGACCTCTGCAGTGGCCGGAAGCCTCGCAGATTCTTGCGCCAGGACACAGCGGCGGGTGCTTTCGGCCACTGACCCACGGGCCGTGGAGTCTGAGCACTGAATGGCTCAGCAACAGCTGCTGAATCAGGCTGAGATGATCACCCTTCACGGGCCCAGCGGAACTGGGCTGGGGATGCCCCGAGTGGACTCCGCACCTTCCCAGGACCCTTTCCTTCCTCCAGGTGCTCATGGTCTCTGAGTACCACGGTTGTTGGGGGAGACAGAGCAGTGCCCTGCCCAGGGCAGCACATTACCCCTCAAACCTTTCAAAGTGGTGTGTGTGTGTTTATGGCAGGGATTAGACAGGATTGTAATATATATATATTTGTAATTGAGTCTTCTAACTGCAAATCAATACAACTGTTTTTGTCTATTGAAGTAACTTGGGGTCCTAAAGTTCATCGTATCCTTATCTCCTGTAAGAGAAGGACTTCAGGTGAGGTGAGATCAGGTATGTCTGAAAGCACCACTCGTGGGTGACAGGAGGAGCAGGGACCTGTCAGAGCAGGAGCTGGGCCCTCTCTCTTCTCCCGTTCTGCCAGGACTAGCACTTGGGGTGAGGAGACTCAGCAGATGCAGAGCTGGCCACCAAGCGGTCCCTCCCATTTCTGAGGGCTGTCTCCTGTTAAGGAGTTTGACACAGAGTAGAGATGTCTTCCTCCCTGACGCCTCTCAGCAACTGTGATAGGAAGCCTGGAAATCCACTGACCCAGACAGGACAGGCAGGTATTTCCTGAGCATCTGCTCTGTCCCCGGCTCCAGGTGGAGACTGGGGATGCCATGGTAGACAGGACAGTGAAGGCGGATGATCTCACAGAGACACTGGAATTGAATGACTGTCCGTCAGGATTCAGCTGCCCAGCACTGAATTCTCTCTGGCTCCTTATACAGGAGGGGATTTACTGCAGGATGTTTGAAGTGACCTTCAGAACTGCAGGGAGGGCTGGAGAAATAGATGTTGGGCTGAGCTTCCAGGAACGACTGTGAAGAACCAGGCCACTGAGAATGCCCCATTGGGGCTACCTGTGCTACGTGCAACTGCCGCCACAGTTGCATGTGACAGGAGCCTGAAGTTTCTGTTGCAACATGGAAGCTTCATGCTTTCCTCTTGGTTCTGTTCTGAATTTGAGTTTCAGAGGAAACCACTAATCGGCAGAAGTCAGCATAGAACCCTAGCAGAAAGGGAGTCCTCGCATGCTGGCTCCAAGCCCCCAAGAGGGAACCTCAGGGGAGGAGGGAGGAGTGCATTGCGAGTGAGCAAATCTGCATTTTCACTGAAGCAACCGACTGCACATTGTATTAATTAAATACCTTTATGGTAACTGCCTGGCAGAAAGAGCAGGGGGAATTATCAAAAGGAACTTTATTAAACTCTTGGCAAGAATCAAGAGGAAATTGTGTATGGTGGGATCATACATGGACCTTCTGATGATAGCAGTCCAGTCCCAAAGCCTCGGCCACCTAGTCTCCTGAGACTTAGCCATGACCCTTCCCCTTCCCCTTCCCAGTCGCAGGCCCACATGGTGGTCCCCATGGTGTTCCCAGCATACCTGAATGAGATCCCCACAGTCTCTATCTCTGCTCAGACCCAAGGACCCTTGTTCAAATGGTCTGTGTATACTAAGGTGCACCCGTGCAGCTGAACTCCCCGGACAGGCGGTTGGGGTCACAGTGAACTCCCTCTCTCTTGACTCAGGTTATCAGTTCTGCCTGTCTCTGAAGGGCTCTGCATTGACCTTCCTGGTGTGAAGCCCCCTTCTCTCCCCACAGTCAGGGGAGTGACCCGGTCCTCTATAGAGCCATGTTTCTTTCTTTATTATGTAAAAAAAAAATATATATATATATATTTTTTTTTCTTACAATGTTTGCTTTCTTTTCTAGGTGTAGTGCCCACAGAGTTTCCACCACCAACTCACCTGTGCGCCATCACCACAGTCCCTTGTGCTCTTCCCATCCCGGCCTTGATCCTACTCCCTCCCTCTTCCCTGCAGAATGTTTGAGCTATGTTTTTTGACGTTTGATCTACCAACAATAGATCCACCTGTCCCCAGGTATGAATGACACATAAAAATTGTATAGATTAAGATGAACAAAAGGATGTATACAGAATATATGTACATTGTGATATTAGCACTGCAATCAAGCTAATCAGCATATCCATCATTTCATGTAGTTACCATTTGTGGGAGTGTTGAGAACACCCGAGATCTATTCTCTCAGCTAATTTCAAGTGCACACTACATCATTGCTAACTGCAGCCACTGTGCTTTCACCAGGTCTGTAGACATCAATCATCTTATAATTGAAGTTTGTATCCTTTGGTCACTCCCACTCACAGCCTCTGGAGTAGAATTGCTATTCTACTCTCTGTTACTATGAGTTTAACTCATTTTCAGATTCTCTATGTAAGTGTGATCATTTGATATTTCTCTTTCTGTGTCTGACATCTTTCTCTTAGCATAATGTCCTATAGGTCCATTCACGTCATGAATGGCAGAATTTGCTGCTTTTGAAAAAGGTTGAATAATATTGCATTGTCTAGATAAATTACATTTCTTTATCCACTCATCTGTTGATGGACACTTAGGCTATTTTCATTTCTTGGTTACTGTGAATAATGCTGCAATGAACACAAGAGTGCAGGCACCTCTTTGAGACGGTAATTTTATTCCCTTTGGGGATACAGCTGAAGTGGGATTGCTGGATCGTAAAATAGTTCTATTTTTATTTTTTTGAGCAATTTCCATACTTTTTTCCGTAGTGGCTCCATCAATTTACATTTCCACCAACAGTATGTAAAAGTTCCTTTTTCTCTACATCCTTGCAAATTCTTGTTAACTTTCCATTTTTTGATAATAGACAACAGATAATGAGGAGATCTCTCCTCTTACAGCTTTGACTTGCATTTCCCTGATTAGTGATGTTGAGTATCTTTTCATACGACTGGGGTTATTTGTATGTCTTCTTTGGAAAACTGTCTATTCAGGTCCTTTGTCCAGATTTTAATTTGGGCTATTTGTTTTTTGAGAAGGTGTTCTATGTATTTTGGATATTACTACCTTATCAGCTATAATATGCAAATACATCTTTTGCAAATATTTCCTCCTATTCTGTAGATTGCCTTTTCATTTTGTTGATTCTGGAGAAATTTTTAGTTTGATGTTGTCCCATCGTGCTTTTGGTGTCAAATCCAAAAAATTATTGCTAAGTTTTTCAAGGAGGTTTTTTCTTATGGCTTACTTTTAGGAGTTTTATGGTTTCATTATCTTACATTTAGTCTTTAACCTTCATTGATTTTTCTGTATGGTTTAACGTAGAACTCCAATTCCATTCTTCCATGTGTGGCTCTCTGGTTTTAACAACGCCATTTACAGAAGAGACTGCCCTTTCCCCATTGTGTTTTCTTGATACCATTATGGAAAATTTGTTCATGATATATGCAGGAGTTGATTGGGGCCCTCTATCAATTTCACTGATCTATGCATTTGTTTTTTGCCAGGTCTATACTGTTTTGACTACTATAGCTTTGTAAAATAATTTGAAAGCAAGAAATGTCATGCCTCCAGCTTTGTTTTTCTTGCTCAACATAAATTTTCACTTGAAAAAGTTCTGTCTCCCAGGCCCTGCCCCAGACCTACTAATCCAGATCTCTGAGGGTTGCAAACACATTCAGGGCATTTCCTGCAGGCTTCTCAGGTGACTGGTGTGCGTGGGCCCAGGACCACTGCTCTAGGCAGCCGCGCAGGTCGTGGGAGGCACCGGGACCTCATGCCCAGGTTTACCTCCTATTTTCACTCAGTCATCTAATTGTGGGTGTCCTGCTATGAGGCTCACTTTCCTGACTTAAAAATTGGGGCAAGGATATTGTTTACCTCATGAGTTTTTTTTGTGACTGTGAAATAGCTCATGTGAAGCTCTGTGAACTGGAAGTCACTATTCAAATGCCTGACTAGCCCTGAGGAGCCTTGGGGAGTGTGGCATTTAGGAGGCAGAGTTCAACATTCCCCAGTAATTAAAAAAAAAAAAATCATTCTTTACTCAAGTTTCTCAAAGGGCATTAAAAGGAATTTAAATACACAGTCCACAGGAATATTTGTTAACCCCCTTTTCTCTTCCATCAGCGTCCTCCATGTTCCATTGGGCCCTATGCCTTAGCACCCACATTTCCCTCCTTGCTCCAACTCCTCTCTATGGCCCTTCTTTTCTCCTCTTTCCCTGGCCCTGTCTCAGCATTGTATAACTCACAGGTCAAGTTAGTTCTCCTGCTCTCAGAAAGGAGCCATAATATCCAAGAGGAGGGAGAAAGGGGCTAAGGGAGATTGGGATGTACTCATGGTAATATAAATTTTTGGTCTGTTGCATCAGTCAGTATGAATATAGCAGAATCAACAGAGGTAACACTTTTCAGGGTTCACACGTAATGAGTGTTAAGTGTTAAGTGTGAGGGGAAGTCATCCTCACAGCGAAGGGAAGAAAAGTCCTCCCCTCCTGCCCCTCCCTCCCACCTTTCTTTTCCCTGCCTCTTCTCTCTTTGTTTCTCTTTGTCTTCCACTTAAAAAGCTGGTTTTTCCTTTTATCACACATACTTAATCTATAATATTTGACTAGTTTTCTTTCCAACGATAACAGCCTGTGTTGAGTTTAAGGTTGAAAAGCAGAATGAGTCCCTCTGTGTATCAGTTTCCTCGTCTATAAAGGAAGTAGGAGTCACAGCCCTGAAAGAATGAGGTGTCTCTGCACCAGCCCCTTACGCCTTGCTCAGGGTTGGGGGGCCGGCTTTCTTCTCATTCCTCTCAAGGAGTAGGAGACATGGGAGAGGAAGGACGGATTGCTGCTGCTGCTGTGTGTGTTTGCACATGTAAAACTGGCTGGGGACATGGGTGTCAGGACAGCTCCTCGCCAAATGGTGACGTGTCCTGTTCCCCACCTTCTCTCTGTAGCTGGCTCCTCCCTTTCCTCCCTTCCCAGTACTAGACCCAGATGGAAGCTCGGCCATGGTCTGCTGTCTCAGGGCAGGAGAAAGAACTGAGTAGGTATCACACTGGGTCTGCTGTGGTCTTTGCAGGGAGCTGAAGAGGACTGGAGGAAGTTGTGGGTGAGCGAGAAGAGGTGAGCTAGATTTTAGAGGCCTGGCTGGAGCTGGGGCAAGATACCTGAGGCTGAAGAAGGTCCTCCAAGTTGCCCAAACACCGTGCACAGGGGGCTTGAAGAATTTAGGCTGGTTCCAGATCCTGTATGCAATCTGACCTATCCTGGATTTATTCTTTCAGTCAGTCCATCAAAAGCTAGGGGTGGCATGGTTGGCATCTAGTGGGCTAGGCCAGAAATGCCACTATACATCTTGCACTGCACAGGGCAACCCCCAAGCAGAGTCAGTAGTACCAAGGCTGAGACACACCTTCATGCACTCGCTTTCAGAAGTGTAGCAGGTTGCAAAAAGCATGGCTGCAAAATCCCTCTCATTGCTGCCTGTGTGCTCCTTCACCTAATAAAGAATTGCAGTGGATTTCTCCATCCCTGAGACTTGCTTTGGAAAGTTACCTAGGATTTCTGAGCCTAGACCTCAAGGGGTACTGCAGTTTCCGTGGCTACCCACCAGAGTCCAGGCAATAATAAGGACCAGCTACCAGTTCACGGTCATCTTAACTCCCCCAGCCCCATACAGCAACAGATGAGTGCGGCTGCATGGATGACCCCAGGAAAGCCCGGCCCAGTTGGTGACCCACAGGAGAGTGAGCAAACATAAGGGTGGTGGTTTGAAACCACTAACTTTGGGGCTGCTCTGCAGCAACAGGTAACTGCAGTACCAGCAGTTACAAATGTACCAGCGTGGGTATGTTTGAAAGGGGATGTCTAGGGAATTGCTGCCCTTATTTAAGGGATTATGGGCACATTTCAGCCAGTGGGAGGCACTGCAGCTCGGATTTGAAGTAACATCACAATCCTTCTTGCGGATGAAGGCACTACACAATGAGCGGATGCCATCCTGTCCATCCTAAGACCAGACCCAGTATACATACTGGTAGCTATGACCCTGCCCTATTGGCCACAAGGACAATAAGGGAGACCAGATTGAGGGTAAAGAGCTGGGTAGCAGGTGTGGCTTTGAAGTGGGACAGTCACAGGCAGAAGCCGGCCCCTGCTAGCCACGTCACGTGGAGCAGGTCACTCTGGCCTTTCCTCTCCGAACTTCTGCCTTGCCCTCCAGAAAGGAATGATCATATCTTTCCTGGCTTTCTTGGGAGGAATAGACCAGACTAGATAAGACAAGGTATATGCAGGACTGGAGCCTGGCATAAAGGTACCATAATGGTTGTCGAGTGATGAAACACTGTCTGCAACGGGGCCGGCCGACTGGGTAAAAGCAGTAGGGGGACCCTCCAATCTGTGTCCTCTGGACTTGAGGAGGGTCTCCCAAACCCAAAGGAGAAAAAAAACAAAGGATTTGGAACACAGGATAACATCAGTTATTGCTGGATGTTTCCAGAATGCATGTCCCTAGAGTAGAAAGGAAAGCAGGTTTAAATCAGACTGGCATTGATAGCAGAAGGCAGGCAAGCAGTCGTTGTAATATCATTCCTGTGTGAGAGCATGTGGTGTGGGTTTTAATTTAAAGCAAGCATTTAGTGAGCTGATAAACAGGAGCGTGCACCTCCTGCCCTCCCACGCCCCAAGCCCCAGAAGAACAATTATCCTGGAGAGAAGATGAAAGGAACATATGGAAATGAATTCTAATAATGTGGGGAGCTCAGGCAGCACCTGCTTTCCCAGGGTGGGCTTTGAGGCCTGGGTTGAGGTTGTGTACACACCAGCAGGTAGCAAGGATCAGCTGAGGTCGCTGTGCTGGTGCACTCCATGGGTTCGATTCCACACCAGGGGATGGAGACAGGGCTGGGAACTGTCCGGCTTTCTCTTCACCACATATTGGGAAGCACCCCCACCCCCCACCCAAATAAATAAACACACACACAGTTGTGGTCTCCATGGTGTTGCCTGAGGTTTGTTCCCCTGGGCAGACTGGTTGCCTGTTTCTTTACCTTCCACCTAAGGTTGACACTGAGTAGATACAAAGCTGGCAGCTGGCCTCTGCCCAAAGTGCCCATAGCAGTTTGGAGTCTAGGTCATGGTTCATGGCAACCCCTTTCAACCTAGTCAAGGAAGACAGGTTTCACTGATGTATGAGCTTGACCTTTGGAAAGAATAGGGTGGTGGGCCAGACACCTGACCCCCATCACCAATAGGACCCCTGCTGTTTCTCTGGTCAGGTCAGTGCTAATGTTTCAGACCAGTTTTCTTGCAAGGCTCAGCACCCTGACTGCCCGAACCTCCATCCCTAGATTCCAGCCTTATCCCAGGTGGGAAATCCCTGGGAAGGGTTAATTGGCCCAGCTTGAGTCTCACATCCAACCCTGCACACTTGCTAGGCCAGGGGAGGGGGGGTAAGGGTCGACTCTGTTGGTGGTCTCCTCTGTAATCTCACTGGTGGGTAGGTGAGAAGGAGGGACAGCTCTCCAAAGTGAGGATGCTGTTGCTAAAAAGAGGAGAGCACTGGGCAGACATCACACTGTTATGCTATGGGGACCAACAGAGCTGATAACGGGGCTGTCTTGAGTTCATGCCACTGCTTCCTCAAAACTCCAGTAGGACCCATGTATTCATTCAAGAGCAGGTGATGTGCACCAATGGAAACAGCCAACTGCTGCGGACCATGGGCATCCCATACCTGACTGCTTGGTTGCTCTAGATCTTTAATGATTGAACTTGGAGGGAGATCTTTGTGCAATGCATGCAGTTGGGTTTTGTTTGAGATTTGCTAGAGACAACTATTCTAGTTGTGAGGACATACCTGGGGCTGACTCTACTCTGAGAGTATGCTTGCATGGAGCACACACACCTGGCAGATAAAGGAACACAGAACAGGTTTTCCTGTGGCATTGTGTGTGATCTGGCTCCACTGAATCTAATAGCTGAATGATGGTGGCTCAGACACACAGGAATCCTCTCTCATTCAAAAGAAGTTTAAACAAGCTGTTAGGAGACAATGCTCCACAGGCTTCATGTGCTACCACAAATTTTACAAGAGCACCATCTAATCCTGTTCTCAAGGAGGTTTTATAATGAGGAGTCTTGTAAAATAAACATATAGCTGTTCCCTGTATCAAAGGGCAGATTTCTTTGCTGTCCAGTGTCAGAAAGATAATGTGTAGCTCGGGGCAAAGGCCAGGCAAGTTTACCTGAAGCCCCATATATAGAATTGGGGGATTCCCAAATTTGGGGTCCTTCAACTTTCACATAATACCACTGTGTCTGCAGCATCTGCCTGGATGCTTTGTGTGGCCCTATGGAATTGGAGGTCAAGGGGAACTAATGCAAACTGACATGAATATGGAAATTCATGCTGCCTACCATGTCAAAACGATAAAGCCCTTTGCCTCTGACCTGGGAGGCTAGAGTCTTCTGCTGTCATCCATGAGACCCTGACAAGCTAACTAGTTAGCTTGCAAGTAGGGCAGAATTTCAGCCTCCTCACAGTTCCTGAAAGTACACTGTGGAGGGAGAGATGGTCATGCCACAAAGTAATCTAGACCAGCTTCCTTTTATCTTTCTGCCCCGACATCCTCAAATTCACTTCATGGTCTAAGACAGCTGCTGGAGCTCCAGGCAGCAAACCTGAAGTCCAGTCAGTAGAAATGAAGAAAGGGGAAGGACAAAGTCACCACCTCCCAGCCCGCTTGGTACGCCCACAGTACTCACTGGCCATCACTTAATCATGTGACCTTGCTTAGCTGCAAGGGGGTCTGGAAAATGCCTTTTAAGTTGGGTACACTTGTTTCTTAGGCAGGCATCTGTTATTAAGGGGGGAGGGAGAATGGATATTAGCACTTCCTGTCTGCCATCCTTAGTCTGTTGGCTGGGGCAGGAAAGAGCTCCTCACTTGGGTGCAGAAAAAAGAGACAGTGGTGAATAAGTTAGCAGAAGGGTGTACTAGAAGAGATACCCTCCCCACCACCCCAAGAGGTTTGACAAGTAGTGGAAGGATTGGCATGTGGATTACTGACCACAGAGCACTGTGAAAAGTGGTGATCAGAGCTGGGGAGAGGCCAGCTGGCCCAAGGAGTTACGGGAGCACTAACTGGGTAGCAACATTAATTGGGGATCAGGGAGGGCTCCCTGAGGACTTGATGTTTGATTTGCATCTGGAAGGATGAATGAAATTCGCTAGACATAGGTTGGTGTTAGGGCTGCCAGGTAAAAGGCAGGAGCCCAGTCACATTTTAACTTTAGATCAACAACAAGTAATTTCAGTGTAGGAATACTCGTGCACTGTTGAGAGCACGCTCACACTAACTAAAGATTTGTGCTTATCTGAAATTCAAATTTAATTAGCATTTTGTAGTTTTATTTGTTAAATCTGGTGACTACATGGGGGTGAGGACGTTCCAGGCTCAATGAACTGACATAGAAAAGCCAGGGGGTGGGAGCTGGATGCAGCTTGGCAGGCGGGAGGGGCGGAGGAGGCTGACAGGGAGTGTGTGCAGGGGGTGGGGCGAGGCTAGAAAAGGACGCAGGGTGGGTCATTGTCCAGTTAATAGGAATTAGAAATATCTGTTATTCAACACTTAGTGGAACAATCACTAGTTGCCAGGAATGCTGCCCAGCTTGTTGGTATTGACTCACTTAAAAGCCAGGAGGAAGGCTCTTGTGTTATTCCCATTTTATAGATGAGGAAACCTTGAGGTTATGTAACAGCCAGGAAGCAGTGGAGGGAGATCAAACCCTGCTGTCAATCCTGCTGAACCTAACTGGAATTTTCCATGGCACTTGCTGTGCATTATCTCATCCATTCTTGCTTCCTATTATCTTCCTTCCCATGAGTCGGGCAGCGCCTTAAGAGATGGGAAAATGGGGGGAAGCCTTGGCAGTCTCAGTTCCTCGGGCTCTCGGAGATCAGCTAATCCAGAAGGTCCCACCTTAGGAGTCCTTAAGGGCAATGAGGAGGGGTCTTCCAATACCCCTGTTTGTAGAGGAGAAGCTGAAGTTGGGGGCTCCAAGTAGAGTGCCTCCATTTTGGTCCATGATGGACGAGGGCATCTGTTGTGACTGCACTTGAAAAAAACCCAGCTCATTGGTCCTCAAAATAAATATCCTGTTGGTAGTTCGGTGCCCTCCTTTTCCATCAGAGGAAACTGATCCCCAGGAGGGGAGTGGAAGGGAACCTGCTCACTCAGGCCTCACTGGGTGCAGCCTCAGGACCACCCTCCCACCCACTCCACCCTCTCCCTTCTTTAGATGAGTGCCTCAGACTGCTGGGCAGCTCTGCAGACAGTCTCCTCTCAGCCCTTAGAGAGAGGGGGTCAAGGGTGCTCTGGAGGCCCTCCCATGGAGACCCCCCCCAGCCAGGCACCAGTGGGAGCACAGGCCCTGGACGTTAGCCTACCTTGGGGCATGGGGGGTGGCTCAGAGGCGCCTGGGCTGGGAGAGCCTCTCTGCAGGCCCCTCCCCTGCCTTCTGTCAGCTTTGCCCTGACCCTCCCAGACCATAGTCTTCCTGGCCTCGATCTGGGGCCAGGCTGTGGCTGGCAGCACCCGAGGTTTTACAGAGCTCAGCTCGGTGGCTCTGCCAGAAGCTGGGGCGGGGATGGGAGCATAAGCGCCCCCATCCATCCCTGCTCCAAGCCACCCCTGCGCTGCTGCTCTGGTGGAGGCTCACTCGGGCGGTCCATTGTTGTCCACGAAATGTTTAGGAATCAGCCATTTAATGAGAACAAAAGGAATTAATTGGTGGTTTAGGCCTAATGAGACCGCTGTGCAAATTAACAGTCCTCATCAGCAGAAACAAACAGAGCCCTTAAATGAATTGCCGAAGAGCATTAAACTGAATAAGCTTTTGCCGGGATGATAAATAGCAGGTCAGAGGAGACCATCTGGCCCCTTCCCCGCAGCAGCCTCCTTCCAGAGACGAGGGTGAGAGGAGGGAGGGACCCAGCTGCTGCTGAGAGCGTGAGCACAGGAGCACACACTCACAATCACTCCTGCTCCCACACTCCCACACTCGCTCACGGCCACACACATTTACTCCCATGCCGCATTCATGAGCCCCATGCACATGTGCTGCACAATCAGTCACGCGCAGACACACACACATTCGCGCATACTCACAGACATGTCCACACTCACAGGTTTGCATCTGTACATGTATTCACTCTCACACATGCACATCCCACAACTGTGTGGGCAAGAGGTGCCACTAAGGTTGGCGTCTGTGGCCAGGGTCCAGGCATGTCCTTCTTTTATTTGGGGTGCTTTCTGTCCGATATGGGCATCCCTAGCGGTCAGAGTGCCTTGGCCCCACCATCTCCATCCCCACAGAACAGGGCAAGGTGAGGGGGTTGGGAGGGCGACTAGCCTCTGGAGTCATCCTCCCGCCTTAACACGAACCATTGTTCCTTTCTGATTTTAAAATGCAGTACGACAATTTCAGGGGCCCCCAAATGCTTTCTGGGTTCCCCGGAACCACAGCCGGCCGCTGTGCCTAGAAGGGCCTTGTAAGATCCCACATCACCCCCCAACCTCCGAGAGCTAACCCTCCCCGAAGTGCCGGCGGCGGACATCAGCTCAGGGCCTGTGCGCTTGGGCGGGGCGGGCAGCTGGACATTAAATCGCTGCCTGGGAACGTATGTCTGTGCCGATGCAGGGACAAGAGACTGCTTGTCTTTTTTTCTGGAACCAGAGCTTAAATTCACCAGGGTGATAAACGGTTTGGCCTCCACGATTAAGGCCACGTCCATAAGTCATGGCGCCAAAGAGGCCCCGGAAGCATCCGTCTCCGGTTTGTTGTTTTTCTCAAGGCGGTGCGGGCCGGGCCAGGCGTAAAAGAGCAAGAAAGAAACCTCGGGCAGCCCCGCAGCCCCCTGGGCAGTGGGGCCCCGGCATGCTGGGACTCTGTGTTAGAGGCCCCCCCCACCCATCCAGGGCTCTGGAGGGTGGGACCTCAGTGTATTTTCCTGACACTTTCCCATAAGCCTTCTCTTTCAGCCCTGAAACCTGTTCTGCACTTTCAGGTCTTGATGACTCTGGCGGTTTCCCCTTCCTAGCATGCCCTTCCTCCTTCAGGGAGCCCTCCAAGGAGGTCCACTTATTAGGCTGACTTTCCTGCTTCTGTCTCCTCACAGACTGTGTTTGCATCTCTGATTCAACCTGGGTGTGATCTGCTCATAGTTTCCTATGGGATCCCATCCCTCAAGGATGGGCCCTGATCTTATTCACCCTTGTCTCTCATAGAGGCTTAACACGGCACTCTGCACACACTGGGAAGGCCTACTGTTTGTGAAATGAATTGAATTTCCAGGGGGCCCTGCCATGGTCTAGTTAGGTAGTCTAGGGGCACACAGCTCTATTCTAATTCAAGATCTTTGCTTAGAGGCAGACACAGTTCTCCCATTTCTAATTAGACAAAGCCTTGACCTTGACTCATGTCCCCTTTTGGCCTGGGAGAAACTCAGGACACCAGGTTTGGCAAATGCATCAGTCCAGGAATCCATAAATATTGATTCATTGTTTGCAGAGTAATTTAAATGTCAGTTATAAGCCCAAGGCAGATAAAGATCTGTATCAACAATAAAACTGGATATAAGCCACCAAGCCCTGGGGAAGCAGCTTTGGGTTAAGACGGAAATGGAATGCATAGGCCTTAGGGAGGGAGGGCATTAGAGGGGGAGACAGATCAATGGCTCCATGAGACTTGGCTGCCAGCAATGCTTGGGCTGGGATGTGCCTGCTCATTACCATGTCTGTTGTTTGTGGATGAAGGCAGCCCCCATCCATCCATCCATCCATCATCCAGCTAGCCAGCCAGCCATCTACTGTGGAGTTGTGTTCCTCAGCTATCACAGGGAGAGGGAGACAGAGAGATACACACATATGCACCCAGACACATGCGCACAGAGTATAAAGATAGACACTGACATACAGACAGAGAAACAGTGATGGAGAGACACAGGGAGAGACAGAGATGGAGATACAGCACTCACAGGGAAGGAAATAGATAGGAAGAGAGAAAAGGTGAAACAGATCCACCCACAGCAGGAGAACACAGGCATAAATGACCAGGTTTGGGGCACAGTTGTGCATTGGGGGCTGCAGGCTGGGCCCTGGTATTAAACAGAGGACCTTGATTCTAATTCCAAGTGGTAGTGTAGCCCAGTAGTCAAGAGCCACAGTTTGGGAATAAGACTGGAATGACCAGATGGATTCAAATCACAGGTTCCCCGCATACTAGAGTTTTATGATATTGGATTATTTAATTAAACCTCTGAGACTTAGTTTCTCCATCTGCAAAATGGACATCCTCATATTACATATGAATATCCCTACCTCAGGTCTGGGGGAGTAGTGTATCTTGAAGACAAAGTCTGCCACCAGCACTCTGTAATTGATGGGCGTTAATACTGTCAGTCAGGGTCTTCTCCTGAATTCGCATGTGGTCTTGAGCAAACCCACTCCTGTCTCCAGGCCTTGGTTTCTCATCTGCAAAGTGAGGAGGGGTAGCTTTACGGATTTCAGGTCCTGACCTTTCTTCAACGACTCCCCTCCCTATGACCCTCTGTCTGTGGTTTTTTGTGGCTGCCCTAGGGAATGTTTCTTTGCTTGGCCCCTCTGTCTTTGATTTCATTTAGCCGCAGTCAAACTGGGCAAATGAATTGCTTCCCTCTTCTCAGCTGACACCTGGAAGCAGCCTCCTGACAGCTCCCTGGGAGGGATCGATTGGAGGATGTCTGATGATGGAATGGACTGGAGGACTGCTTGGGGATGTGGAACCTGATCTGCCATCTTTCCAGGTCAGGGCTGATGTGGGAGCTGCTGCCCCAGCCTCCATCCCCCTCAACGCCTACCTATGCAAGGATGTCAGAGGACAGCTGCTCTGTGTGCTGTGTGGTATCCCTATAGTCCACAGGGGCCCCGGGCTTTATGGAAACGGCCTCTCACCAGCCAGAGCACCCCTGCCCACCCTTTCCTGCACCTTTTGATAAATTTCCTCTGACCTTCAAGTCTTCATCTAAACACCTCTATGCCTGGGAGTTCATGACTTCTGCCCACCTGGTCTGGACAGTTGTTAGGGTGAGCGCCCTGGGGATGCTGGGACACTGTGATGATGATGACTTTCAGCCTTGGTTTACTCTCTTATTTTGATTGGGCACAACTTCCAGTTAAGTCTATAATTTTCAGCCTTTTCTAGTACTTCTACCTTTAGGAACGCCTGGTGTTTTCAGTTCCTGAGACTTTGAGATGCCAGCGCATAAGTGGCCCGCTTCTTCTAGCTTAATCCTGATAGGTATTTGTAGAGGAAAAAAAATCAAAGTGATTTATCAGTTGTCTGTCTGTTATTTATCTTCCAAAGTTTTCTAGAAACCTTTCATTTATTGTCTTCTCTTTCATTCTCCAATTTTTTTCTTTTACTATTTCTCCTTTTAAGCTCTCTTTACAGTAATTTTAGTAAAGTTTTTGAGAGTAAACGGAGATGAGCTGCAAGTTCAATTGATTTAAGGACATTTAATGAGTGTAAAAATTGATTCTTTAGATCATATGTTTTCTCTGAAGGAAGAAAATGTGTCTTAGCCTTAATTTAAAATTCAGGAGCCAATAGCTTTTTCTTTCCAAGGACTTTTTTGGCTAAGTTCTCTTGGAAATCCATACTTGGGCTGGGGGTACATTAGGGACCACAACTCTTTATGGCAAACTACTAGATGAAAATTAATGTACTAACTGTATCAGTTATTGATTGCTGCAATGATGCTGTTTTGTACACAACCACATAGTCACAGAAATTACAGTAAATGCTTGCTTCTTTTCAGTATGGGGCCCAATGTGGGGAGGTCAGCAGCTCTGCTGTCCTTGGCTGGGTACTCTCACTTGTCTGGGGCTGACTGGTTGTCAGCTGATCTAAGATGGCCTCCCTTTTGGTTCCTGAAGTAGTTGGGTTCTTCTGAAGTTTTCTTGACTCCTGCCAACTGACCTGGCCCTTAGCTCCTCATGTCTCTTGACCCCCCAGCAGGTTAACGTGGGTATCTTCTCATGCCTGTGACACAGAGAGAAGGCTTTTTGAAACTCACACTTGAAAATGACAACCCTTTACCTCTGCTGCCAAAGTGTCAAAAGACTCACACTGACTTAAGAATGGGGGCATCCCCTGAAACATATACAGTGTTGTAGATCAATGCTATCTTAATAAACATAATTAAAATCTAAAAGAAGAATGGGGAGACTATCTCCAGCAAGTTAATGGAAAGACCTGCAAAGTCACCTGGCAGTAATTCTGTGTGTGTGTGTGTGTGTGTGTGTGTGTGTACAGTGAACCATTAAAGCAGTCCATCTGTTATAAAATCAGGAATTCTCCAGGTAGAGTCTGCCATTACAATGTAATAGGTTGCTTGACCTTATATTCTGGTTTCTTCATAAACTCTTGCCTGTATGTGGCCCCACTGAAAGAGTACAACACATGGTAAGAGCCTGCTGGGACAAGGTAAGCTGACAGCTCTGACCTTCACCCTGATTGCTCATCCTGGACTCATAAAGGAGATTCCTTGGGACCTGACAAAAATCCAGATTGTTATCAGTATATGTCAAAAGAATAACCAACGAGGCCCTCCATAGAGGGAGCCTACCCAGGTTTTCTTGTTTGGTCTCTACACTCCGAGCCAGGCCTTGCCTGTTCTAGCTGGACCTAATTTGGGGCCCTAGAATTCTGCCAGAGAAGGTCAGGGAAGGTTATATCAGCTCCTTGCCTGTCCTGATGGGGAAATAGTACAGCATGTCCTTTCTCTTCCTCTTTGAATTCTTACAGGCTTACTCAAGACTTTACCCCAAGGGGTCACTACCAGTGAGCCTTTCAGCTGACATGTGCAGACATTTCTGGTCTCTTAACTCTACTCCTCCATCCCACCCGTCACCAAACACTGGACAGTTTGCTTTGTTTTAGACCAAGTGCGACTGAGTGACATCTGACGTGAAACTGGCATCTATTGCCTTGAAGGAACAGTGAAGCCTGAATCAGAGAGTCTCTCAAGGGAGTGCCTCAGGGTCAGAGGAGTTGAAACTCATGATGAGCCCTTGAATTATTCTACCCCCTAGTTTACTCCTACAGCTGTCAGCTTACCTGGCCCCTGCCTCCTCCCTGGTGGCTCTCCAGAGTAGTTGCTTTGAATTCATTTTCTTTTGTTCTTTGTTCCTTGGTGCCTGGCTCAACTGTTCCTCCTGCTTCTCAGGGCTGAACTCCAGCCCCACATGCCTGCTGGGTGTGTCCTCACTGTAGGGCTGGCTTGGTAGCTGGGAGGGGGACCCCCCTTTTTCCTAGAGGGTCCCCATGCACTGACCTAGCAGTCTCTGATCCCCTGCTCCATGTTCTCTTCTGGCTCAACCCTGGGGTATGTCCTTGAAAGTTTCTTTGTGAGGTCCTTCCCAGCTCAGGGAAGAGAGACCTTAAAGTACTCATAAGCTTCTCTTACACCAGTATTTGTTATCCCTAACATTTGTTAAGAAGATGTAAACTCAGACGGGATCTTTGCTCCTTGAAAATAGAAAGTGAATTTTTAGCCTCATCTCAGCCATGGCTGTGCCAAATCTGGGGATGAGAAAGCCCTCTTGAAACTGCGTGGCCCTAGCATTCTGAGAGTTGGGGCTTGGGGCCTGTTAGACCTCACATACAGATCTCTTTCCTTTGTTCCTCGCTCCCTTCCCCAAGAGGTGAAAACTCTGCTAAATGGGTGCTTCTTAACCCAACTAAGTCAGTAGACCACTCAGATGCCTGTGGTCTTTACTGAAGATGTGAGGGTGAAGAAAAGGAGGAAGGCTTCTTGCACGGTCAGGGTTAGTGTTAGGGTTTGGCTCCTGGATTCGGGGAGCGCCCAGGACTGACTACTTTGGGGCCAAACTGGAAAGAACAGCATGGCTGAGCAACTACTGGGAGGTGGACAGAATGGGCCAGGGGCCCAGACACTTCCAGGAACCACCCTGTTTTAAATGTTGTGACTCAATCTTCCAAATCAAGTAGCGTTAACTTTCACTACGGTCCATACCCCAAGCAGTGGTTGTGCTCTGTTAACCACTAGCAGGCACCAGGAGTATGTTAAGCATGTTATACCTGTTGCCTCCTTTTGTTTTCATGCCTTCCTGATGAAAGTATGTTTAACATTCCCACTTTACAGCTGAGGAACCAGATTAGGTAATTTGCCCAGGGTCATATCCTAACTACTACTGCCGGTGGAGCTAGACTCAAAGGCAGGTCTTGCTTGGGCCCAGGGTCTTGAATCCTGGTGGGATTTCCATAGGCCAGACCCTGTTCTAGAAAGCCTGGAACAGAGATGAGGGGGAATTTTCTTACATCTCTGGGGACTATAACTCAAGGTCTGTTGTAAGCACCATACCAATAACAACAGAGGGCTCTGGGAGTCCCAAACTAGAATTGCGGACAACCCAAAGAGGCTTCCTGGAGAAGAGGGCATTTCAACTGAACTTTGAAGAAGGATTTCCATGGTGGGGAGGTGGAGAGGGGTTTCTAGGTAGATGGTAGAGTTTTGGCAGAATGCTAGGTGGAAAAGCTGTGGAGAGTGGGTGTGATTTGACCTGTGGTACCTGGCATATTTTGGTTGGAATGTGGTGTGAAGAGGAGACAAGCCAGAAAGCTAGATTGAAGCAATGTGGTGGCAGCATAAAATGCCAGGGCAGGGAACTAGGAACAATGAATGAATGGGAAGGTGACACTGGACTTACAACAAGCTGTGCAACTGTATCCTGTGCTGTAGAAAAACTGGATAATTGAACAAGCACCAATAATACCAAACCCCAGGAGGTTCAAATAAGGCCGAGAAAACCTAAAAATACTGTGAAGTCTGCTAAATGTTCTTAGCCCAGAGATCCAAACAAACCTTCACAAGCCAGCTAGGAAAGATAAATGACCAGTTCCTTCCCAACATCCTCAGCTTTCCTACTTGCAAAACCTTCCCAGTCTACGCCAGGAGCACATTTGGCTGCTCCACTGATGTAGAGAAGCTTCAAATGTTTATTCACAAGTGAAGGGCTGGGTGCCCCGTGGTTTCTGGGTGGAGGGGAGGCAGCTCATCTTGAATGACTCAGCCTTGGCCTCCACTGGCCACACGCTCCCTTCATTTCTGTAGCAGCCACCGACAGTGCCAAATTTGCCTAGGGCCACCTGCAAATGTCCCAGCCTCGGACACCACTATGGCTGCAGCTTGAGCTTCAGGCTCAGATCTGCAGTGGTGACTGGTTCAGCCTTTCAGCTAGGACACAGACAAGAAGGAGGCTGTGATGGGCACAGGCCCCTCTCTCTCTGTGTAGCCTCAGCAGGTCCCTGTCTGTCCCTGGGTAGCTGTCTCCTCACCACCGCCCCCTGAGTACCTGCACCGGACCACGGTTCTGGAAACAGTCATTCCCATCCCTCCTTCAAGGCATGTATCTGAGTACCTCTCACTACCTGTCAGTCAGGGAAGGTTGCCTTTAACTTGACTCATTCTTTCGAACAAACCAATTTACATGAATTTACCTTTTCTGTAAGGAAGGCAGCATTTGCTATAAGTGGACGTTAAAGTTAGCTATTACAACAATCAGTGCTCACTTACTGTAAGGTCAGGGTAAGTTGTCCACCTGTGCAGAGTGCTGTCCCTGGGTCACCGGGGAAAGCTGACCCTGGAGCAGGAATAGCTTCTCGAACATGAGAGAACTTCCTCCGATGCAGTGTGTTCGGGTGGGGGAGGGCTGGAGATGCTGCTTTTCTAATAAGCCCTGGGAGGTGTCAACACACCTGGTCCAGAGCGCCCACTTTGGGTGAGGAGGACCCTCGTATGCTGCGGGAAGGTAAGAAGGTCTACAGAAACAGAACAAATCCTCTAGCAAACCTCTGCAGGGACATGCAGGCTCGTGTATCTAAACTCGAAACAAAGACTTGAAAGAAGAAAAATTAAAAAGTTGGTATTTTTTTCTTGTCTCTCAAGCATATATTTCCTTTATATTTATTTCATACGAATACAATGTGTGTTGTCTCTGCTCACAGCCTCGGGGATTAAGCCACTGGCCTCTCCACACAGGCCCCTTTGGGGCTTAATTCAAAGACCTGCAGGCGCAGAAAACCGTTGCACTTGGGCTGGCCTTACTTGCAGCCTAGGCCAGGCTCTCTCTGGGAGACAGAAGCCAGGACCCTGCCAAGCTGGGCTGTTTGGGGCTTTCCCTTCTCTGATGTCCAGCAGGCCCGTCATCAGAGCCACGCACGGCCTTCTGACTCACCGTCAAGCCGTGTTTCCCAGGTGCCGTGGGCGCCAGCGGCAGACGGCTGAGGGTGACTGGAACGGGGCGGGGAATGAGGCAGCTCTTCAGGGCTAGGACACTGCAGACCCTTACAATGCGTTACCCGAGTGCAGGGCAGGTGGAGATGTTGGTGAAAGATGTGAAGGGTTGTTCACGCTGGCTCACTGGTGGTTTGGGGGCTTCGCCCTCATGCTACGGTGAAATATGTTTGTGTTCAACCCTCCAGACCCATCCTCACCTAGGAGTCAGTCACAGAGCACAGAGATCTTACTGCCTGACTCAGTGGCTGGTGGGTCATGCCCTAGCAATTCCAGCCTCCCTGACTTAATTTAGTGCAATCTGTTGTGAATTCTCTTTGCTGGAGATGCTCTGGGGAGGTGGGCAAAGCTTGGAACTAAGGGGGATAGGGGAGAATTGCCAAAGGAGTATAAAGGTTATGTGTTGGGCATACAGGACGCCTGTCCTACGCCTCCAGAATGATGCTTTCCCTTGAGCACTTTTTAAAAAAGATTTATTTATTTATGCATATAAGAGCTGGGGTACAGACCAGAAGAGCAGGGGCTGAGAGGAGTCACCAGAGACAGAGCAGGGAGCAGAACAGGCAGGTCGACTGAAATACACTGCCGAGAGGAGAGCGGGCGAGGCAGGAGAGGTCTGCTGCGCCATGTGGGTCCCTTCTCTGGCCGGGGATTGAACTGGTGCTGCTGTGCTGTGGATGAATGCTTCATAGTGCGGCGCTCAACCCACTGCGCCACCAGAGAGGCCCCTTTCCTTGAGCACTTTGACAGCGTTGACAACCCCCACCCCCACCCCCTGTGCCATCATCTGGCTTCAGTGCCCTGGAATGGAGCCTCCCTTTGAGAGTGCAATATCTTTATGCCAGTTTCCTGCCTCCTGTGTTCACGTGTCTGCTCAGGAGGACAAAGGAAGATCGCAGAGCAGATTCCGTTCATTTTAAGAGGCACAGGGAAGCACTGCTTTTATTTGTATTCTTGAGACTGAGCAGAGACGATGAGAGCTCATGTACAGAAAAACCCTGATCTTTAGGAGGAAAGAAGAACTCAGTCTTCTCTCAAATCAGGCATTCCCCAGCAGTCTGCACTAACTCCCTATCACTTGAAGAATGAAATCAAAAGGTCCTAAGATCTTTAAGGGGTTGATTCAGAATTTGAATCTGTCCCTATCTGGTTCCAGGCCCCAAAGGTGTCCCTCTTCCTACAGATGAGGCTCCTATGTCTTTACTTGTCCAATGGAGCAGCTGTCTCAGAAGCAGTTCTCCAGTGAGGCTGGAGACCTTGGATACTGGGGCATCTGCCTTCTGCTTCAGGTAGGTGAGGAATGATGGCAAGAGGAGACCAGGAAGGAAGCCAGCCCAGTGATCAAAAGACCATGTTGCTCAACCTTGCAAAGCTCTACTCTGTCTTCACAGAGAGTTTATATTGTGACAGTGGCTTCTGTATCGAGTCCTAGACCGTGCCAAGTGCTTGGCAGCATATTGTCACTTTAGTGCCCCAACAACCCAGTCCGGTGGTGTTGCTATTTCCTGTGCTTAGGGGAGGGGTGGCTGAATAATTGAACACAGACATGTTTAGGGTTCAAGTTTGTGTTTCTGCTGCTGAGATCCAGCTGTCTGTCCTATTTGGGACTTGGAATGACCCTGAGGGGTGGATGTATCATCAGTCCCATTTTACAGATGCGGAAAGTAGAGTTTAGAGAAGTTAATTGACAGTAGCCAGTGTGTAGGTGGCTGAGTCAGGATCAAATACTGTTCTCTACTCTCTGGGAATTCATTTCCCCTGTATTACACCAGCGATTCCTCAGTCTTGTATGGTTCGATTGCTTGCTGAAGAACTTGTCCTCATGACTGAGTTCATCCTGGATTGGGCATCAAGGGACCCATGCACCCCTACCTGAGTCCATCAATGGTTGCCTCTGTCACAGGGTCAAACAGGTTTCTCTCCATGGGTGGTGGTGATTCTCAATGTTTCTTCCAGAACTGGAGTTCTTTCTTTACATTACAAATAAAATATATAATTGTTATCAACATGTTCAGCAAAATAGAAATAGAAAAGTAAAAAGAAAACACCAACTCATCATCTTCTCCCCATTACTGGTGGCAGCAATTGTTAATGGTTTGGTGCATTTCTCTCCAAATTCTCTGTCTCCTCTCTTTTTCTGTCTCTTTCAAAATAAATAAGCATATTATGTTTATTTAAATAAATAAAAATTTATTTTCACACTTAAAATGTTTTACTGATCTTTCCATGCCATCAAATACAGATCTATTTCGTTCTTTTTAAACTATGTATCTTAGACATTCTTTCTTATTTGGATATTTTCCCCATCCTTTGCAAATGAAGCTTTTTTGTAGTGTGGATAGAAATAATTTAAGCATTTATGTTCCTGCCAGGTTTTTTGCTATTATTAGCAATGCTGAAATAAACACCTTTGTACAGATATCTTAACTCACGCGTGGAAACGTTTCTCAATGTAAATTCTTAGAAGCCATACTGCCACATCGAAGAACATGCACATGAACACATTTGAAATATGCTGCCAAAGTCACTCTCCAAGAGGGAAATTGACCTTCTTTTCCACAGTACAGAAGAGCAGCCTAAAGATGTTTTACTCTCCTTGAGCGAGCCTGGGTTAGCAGGTGCGGGTTTTGCAGTGTTCATACTGCAGAGGAGACAAATAAAGCTCAAAGAAGACAAGTGAGTGTCTCACACCACACAGAAGGTGGGGCAGCGCCAAGATCAAAGCCCTGTGCTCCCCACTCTGTGTCCACATGCCCTGCAACCCTGAGATGATGCCGGGTTGGAATAACTCTGACTCTGAGGTCAGGAATCCTGCCTGAGTATTTACCATGCAACTTGCCATATCTGTGATGCTGGCCAAATACTTAATCATTCCAACTTTAGCATCTTTCTCTATGAATTGGAGATGGCAACACTATCAAGAATGACTGTTGTGAGGATTAAATAGGAATTTATAGTAGGCTCAAGTATCTAGAAGGTGTTCTTGAAAACACCTCTCTTCTAAGGAGTTGGAGACCAGGGAATTCTATAGTACTCTGAAGTTCTATCTTCATTCAAGGAAGTAAGGATTTATTGCCTAGTCACAAATAACTAAAAACATATATATATATATATATATATATATATATATATATATTGCCGAACCTTGTTGAAAGGCATGCAGTTCACTTAGAAGTGACAAAAAACTTAGTTATTCTCTGATATAGGAAGAACTTGAAATGTGCTCCTGAATCTGAATGTTGAGGGAAGTTTCACAGACTGTTAATTGTCCCTGCTACAATTATGGCAGTGACCTCAGCAGAAGCCAAGTGAATTCTCAGTTTTAAACAACTCTAGGGTGACCACACTTTCCGAAGTGTCTGCTAGAGGGTCGTGTCATTATCTGCATTATTGGGGGGTGCTGGATAATGGAGACGTGGCACATTGTTTTTTTCCAGAGTGATCATCCTCATTCTCATATGCGTCCAGCCCTTGGGGACTCCTCTCCCTCCCTGACTCTGGGGTTATCCATGTGGCTTATCTTGGGCAGTGGAACATTAGCAAATATGGCATGGACTTGAGAAGAACTTGAATATTGGAGCTTGCCTTCTCTTATAGGGTTGGAACACCAAGTGTACCATGTAGACAAACCTATGCTAACATGTTGGAGAAACTGCAGGTAAATGACTGAGGTGGGTTAGCCAACCGCTTGCCAATCACCAGGAATATGAGTGAGGCTGTCCTAAGTTATCCACTCTCAGCCAAACCACCAAGTAGACCACAAATCAGCCCAAAACACCCAGACAAAATTGGTCCATGTCACCCACAGAATTATGAGAAATAATTAATGCTTATTTTAAGTCATTTAATTTTGGGACAGACTATTAAATATTCAAGGGTTATCGATGAAGATATTTACTGAATGAAGACCTACATGATTTGACAAGTAGCTCAAGATTAGGAGTAGTCTGACTGTAGGACACAAAAATAGTTTCAGAACCATGGACAGAAACAGGGGGGGCTGGCTATAGGATTGAGCCAAAGTGCATATGCCAGGCCTTGGGGTGAGCATGAGAACAGCTGCTCAGGGGACAGAGGAAAACAGAGTATAAAAGAACATGATCTTGATACAGGTGCTAGAGAGTCTTGCCAGACAGCCGTTAACTCAGGAAACCCCTCAGCCCAGACAAACTGAACTGCTTGTCACCCTTTAGGGAGAATACGTGAAATGCTACACTCCTGTCACCATAACCTGGCCCCTCAGTGGCTTCCCTGATAGATGTGATATGAGGCAGTGTGGATAAGCATGTACCTGGATGTTTCCATGTCCTAGGAAGCCCCTCAGGCCCAGGGAATCAGGGCTGTTGTTCTTACTAGAACCCTCAGGCTCAGGCAACTGGAGGCCAAGGGGCAGAGGGCAAGGGAGGTGGAAAGCTGAGTTGATGACTGCTTGGCTGGGAGATGATTTTGACTTAGTTTTCTGACTGCCTTCCCTAACCTCTGTGCACAGCCCACTTTGCCATTATTTCCCTAGAGGAAATCAAGCTTTATGTCACGGGAATCTTGAGTCTGTAATTTCATAATAACAATAATCTCTTGTTTTTGGACAGTTCTTAGACTGATAAATCCTTTCATGGTCCCCTATTATATAATCTGGTGTGATCCTCATACCCTTTTTGAGAAAAGTAGAGGCTCCAGGTGCAGCCCCATCAATCCAGACCACCCACCAGCCTCATTTTGGCCCTTTTATTCTCCAAGGGTGTGAGCCAAGGTAGGGGAAGGCAGCCAAGAGAGCAGCAGACCAGGAGTCCAGAATTCGAATTCTCAGTCCCAAGCTCTTTCTAACTATGTGAGTGCCCTGAAATGTATCCTCTCATTGTCATGTTAAAATGAGAGAGGCTTTAAATTCTAAATTTATAGTAATTTTCAAGGTTGAGGAGACTTGGGTCTTTTATTCATTATATGGAATGCTATTTGGGAGACTCTTAGGCTGCTGCCTGTTTTCCTAGTATTTGTGCTGGTAGGGCCCTTGAAAGTGAATGGTGTGGGTGATAATTCCCATTTGCTATACTTTCATATAGCATATGGGACTAGGGGCTGGGCGAAGGGGCTGCCCAGGTGATTTATAGGCTCATGCCACCCACAGGGATGACAGGGTCTTGGGGCCTCAGGGTTGATTGCATCCCAGGCACCGAATGCCCCAGGCCTCTCTACCCATCTTCTCTGAACACCGGCTCCAACCTTAGGCAGCTTTCTTCATGAGGCTTTATGACCAGAAAGGAAGAGACTCTTCCTTTATCTCTTTAAAAATATTCTGAGGGAGGCGTACAACTGACCTAGCCTGGGTCATGTACACAATTGGTAGCCAGGCAGGTGGGATTGCAGTGCTGGCTGGAGATGGAGGGGCAACGTTTCCCATAAATGAAGAGTCATTATCGGAGGAGCAGATAGAACAGGCGGCACTGGCTTCTGGGCGTTCCCCCCTTTGGCAGTGAGGAGTAGATGCAGAGGGCTCAACCTCATCGTCTGGCCCGGGAAGACCAGCTGGCATTTGAATGGGGAAGTCTGCCCCTAAAGTGAACGGTATTTCCATGGTGGCTTTCATCTTCATGGCAGCAGCGGATGGACAACATGCCTTCCTTGCACCAGGTCTAGTCCTGGGCCTCGGGCCTGTGGCAGACATGGGGTAGACATGTGTGTCGCCAGGTGTTTCTGGTAAGGAAGCCCTGTCTTTCGGGGAGAATGTGGGCTGGAAATAAGCAGAGCCATGCATTTGTTTTTGCTCTCCACTGCCTTGCTGTGTGACCTTGAGAGAGTCACTTTCCTTCCCTGGTTTTCAGCATCTTGTCTGCCAGATAGGGATGATCATTTCCTAGTCCCTCCCATAAATCCTGAGGGGAACTAATGAGATTATTCTATGGATGAGCTTTTGGAAGCTGAAAAGCCCACACAGATGTGAGGACTATGTTTACGATCCTGGGCCCCACAGGATAAGCCTAAATTTATGGCAACAGGAGGAGTGGGCGTTAACAGAAACATCCAGATGTCTAACAACCTTGCTCAAATAATGCAACTCAACCTACCTTGCAGGGTGGCCATTGGTTTATTTATTTATGGGGGTGACATGCTGGACTGCCTGACTCATCCATGAACTCCTTCTCACCTCGCTCCCTGCTGCTGGGGCCATGTGTTCCTTTTATGAGAGTATGTGTGGCTGGTCACAGTTCTGGTTTTCTCTTCTCTTTTCTCTCACTTAGGCCAATAAATGAGGAACAGTCCTTGGGATGGCTGCATTTTGCATGTTTATGTTTTGTTTCCTGGGGGAGGGGCATAGTCTGTTGGAATCAGGAAGGATCAGAGGCTGCCGTCTAATTCCTTAGGAGCCAATGGGTGGTGGGGGGAGTGGATGATACGCAAAAAGATGCTATTGGGAGAAAGTGTTGGAGACCCCTGAGTAAGGTGAAATGGAATTCTTTTATTTTATACCACAGGAATGGGTAGACCTTTGGCACACTAACAAGTTTTACTCATGATTGAGAAAGGGATATAGCAACCACTTTTATTTATTTATTTATTTTTTGCCAGAATTCCCCCTCCTGCAGAGCATTTTGGGGACTGGTGTCCTGGTGTGCACCCTTTGGTAGAGAGTGATTCATGATTCATGTCCAGTGTCATTACCAATTTCAGATGGGGTAGAGAGGCCCAGACAAGGCAAGTCAGGTGGAACAGAAAACTCATTCGCCATCCCCTTCTTCAAGACTATTCCCAATGCATTGCCCCGCCTGACATCCACCCAAGAAACTCTCTCTGCCTTTGTGAGATCCGGGTTGCTTTCTAATCTGGAGATGTTGCTAAAGACTTGGAAAGCAGAATAATGTGTAGTTTCATTGTTAAATGTCCAAGATAAGGGAGAATATGAGTATAAGAGTAATGGGGAGTGCTAGGTTGGGGGGACTTGCATTTTCATCTGCACTAAGGACCAGACAAGAAGTGAAACAATACTTTAGGCTAGAAATCAGGGCAATGCTCAGTTTCCCTGTTGGCCAAAGTTGCAAATTCCTATTTCTTCAACAGTTAAATGGTGAGAGCCTGGTGTATCCTCCAGGAAACACAGCCCATGCAGCCCAAGTCAAGTTGAAGAGCAACCTGGGAGCTGTCCAAGGTGTGTGTTTCAGCCCTAAATGAGCTGCACCTGGTGGGGAGGGAGCCAGGAGGGCAACGATAATCTGAACTACCACAATTGAGTACCTGCTGGACTCCAGGGAATGTTCTAACAACTTTGCACACATTTACTCATCTACTTCTCACTTCAGCTCTGTGATGCAGGTGCTATTACTGGAGTCACAATATTAGGGAAGGAAAACAAACCAAAAGTTAAGAGATTGTCCAAGGTCCTAGAGCTTATCAGTGGTAGATCCTAGATGGATTTCTCCCCAGCAGGCTGACTGCAGAACACACACTTTTAACCAGGATGGTCTGCCACAGTTATGAAGTAGTAGCGAGTTTTAGGAAATGCTGCTCTGATTGGCTACGAAATCCATGAGCTGCTCATAAAATCAAATATTAGCACTGGAATTAGTCTCATCAATCATTTAATCCAATCTCTTCATTATAATAGACAAAGGACAGACCCAGTTAGGACTGTTACAGGGCAGGGAGAGGAGCACCCAGAAGCCCCAAGCCTGCCCTCTCTGAATGGGTTCTGCCATCCGCCGCATTAAGACAAACATACAAAACCTTTAATGGTCACCCCCCACACACCTCTGGCCTGTACCCCAGTGCTTGTACACATAAATAAATAAATCTTTAAAAAAAAAAAACCTTTAATGGAAAGGAACTTTAATACAACTAGGGTACAATAAAGAAAGAACAAAGAACATAGTTACTAAGTTAAGCATCCAAACTTACCCATCTC